>OW679197.1:94583797-94604619 GCA_940337035.1 Agriotes lineatus
ATAAATTCTCAACCTCCGCCAAAAGACAGGGTTGCTAATTTATGATTTAAATCTTTATCACTGTGTACTGCAGACATATTGAATAAAAACCTTAAACACTGCGAACAACTAATACAAAACCACTGGGAGAAGGACATAGGCAAAATTGGCGTGGATGATATACTTCCTGTTATTATTAGGTTGGAATAATATAATCTGATACAGAATCGGAAGATGAGTTGTATTCCTCTTCTGAATCAGATTCTGGATGATTATCCTAAATTGTATCCATCTATATTGCAGTAAATTAAATCTTTAAAAACCGATTTACCAAAGTATTTTGTATATTCTCATTGTTTTGAAATTCCTGGTATATGTTTAGCAAACATAATAACTTCTAAAATACTGATACGTAAACAAAGATCATCAGCGAGTAGGTAGTTAATCATAATATATTTTTACATTAGTACATACACGATAATTTAATGTCTAAAGATGTTCTGACATTTCTGTACAGATATATAATAATAATGTTTAAATATATGTTCTTATAATAAAGTAGGTTTAGTAATTTTAGCTATTACTAAGTATAAGAAACAGGCTATACCTGTGCTATTTACTATGCTTTTTCTTATCACATTCTTTAAAATTATGCTAGATAAGGTGGTTGAAAAGGATCTCCCTGTCTCAGTCCCACACTTGTTTTAAAAGGTTCAGAAATAATGTTAACTGTTACCTTACTCGCTGAATTTCACTATTTTTAATATTACTCCTATAAATGCAGACCGCTATTAGCCGACATGCTCCATACACTAAACTTAGCTAAGGTAAACTAATTAAAAGTTAATATTACCAATTTAAATATAAATCAAGAGTATTCTAAAATGTATTTAGATTATTAGAATTAACAATTGTCTCCGGTAAATTATTCCAACAATTGCGTCAACTGAAAAATACTGTTGAGGTAGCATGGACACTTCTACTAGAATCGGGGTTAAGCACAATTTTTTTTTCATACTATTACAAGAGTAAAAACCATCAAGAATTTAAAAAATTGGATTAAGTCTCCGCGCAGTCGCCTATACCTAGACACTGCAATCTCTTGCAATAAGTTAATTGTTTTACTGAGGCAACCTCACTGAATCGACGCTGAACGTATTCTAAGAAATTACAGTCTTTAATAAAATACAGAGACCATACTACCACATCAAATTTTAATATAGATCTGGCGTAACTTTCTAACATCATAACAGCAGGTAAAGGTGTTAGACTGACACATGCTTTGAGAATTCAAAATATGCTATTGGCTCTTCTTCTAATTTCAATAATATGCCAGTCCAACTTTAAATCACTAGTGATAGTAACTCCGAGGTCTACTTGAGAAATAACCGGCTGTAGTAGTGTACCGTAAATGTAATATGCATGTCGCGGCTTGGTCGGTGCAATAGGCAACACTAGGCACTTGGCAACGTTTAATAAAGGTAGCAACCACTTACCACACCAAGCGCTGATAGTATCTGGATGAAATTGTATAATAGCACTGCTGGTAATGGGATTACCATAAACTGTAGTGTCATCGGCATGGCAACTTTCAGAATATACAATGATGTTGAGAAGGTCAGTTATGAACACCAGGAAGAGCATTGGACCCAAGACAGAAACCTGCGGTACGCCTCTTAACACTAGATATTCTTCTGATAAGGAATTACCCACTCAGACGCGAAACTTTCGACCATTCAAGGAAGCGGTAATTGAAGATAATAAAATATACGGTACCCCCACCCAAGAAAAGCGCCCTTCCGTGCTTTCCAAGAATACTTCGATACTCAGCATCACTCCGTTTCGCTAATACAATGAAATGCTATGAACCAGTTATTTATAAAAAAAACAAAAAAAATTTTTTTTTTGCTGACGACCATAGCTCAAAAGTTGATGTTGCCTTCATTTTCGGAGGACCTATCGTATGAAAACGATCCAAGACTTCAGGAAGGTTCCTGGCGACCGGAATCGTGTACACATACGAACATACATCCCCCGCACAGCACGTTTAGGCACCCCCCAATACGGAGGATTGATTTTGTGGGCTGGGATCTTCACCAAAAGATCCGCACCGCCGAGACGGAGATTTGATATAGTGGGTTCATTAGTCGGTTGGCTCGAATTTTAGAGATATTTGACTCAGAGTGGTTTTCGATATGAGGGAATTTCAATACTTCGTGTCGAAGTAATTGCCTCTTCTATCGTGATACTCCGCTTGATGAGTATTTCCAGTGAAACACGATCAAAAGCTTTCTCGAAATCCGGATATATAACTTCAACTGGTTCGCCAATGTCCATGCTTCTTGTCCAGCCATTGACCGACATTAACAAATTACTGACAACTAAACGGGTATGTATCCATGTTGCTTCTGAGAGATTCTAGAGTTTTTCATGAGAAATATGACTAGCTGATCAACCATTATTATTTTATAATCTTGCACACTACAGAGGTCAAACTGATGATTTCCTGCTGTTAATTTGTCACAGTTTTGTAACTGGAATAACTAAAGTACATTTCCATTGCGATGGTAGTTGTGAACTATCCATCGATGCTTGCATTATATTACACCAAGGAGTAGCTAAGGGTGACGCTGCATGAAGTGGAGATGAAGATCATTGAGAACAGGAGAAGAATGCGAATCCAAATTTTCTAGATGAGTCTCAACAAGCGCTGATGTAAATTGTACATTGCAGAGGAAATTTGGATTATCCTTGTTATCTGACAGGACCGGAATATTTTCAGCTGCTGCTCTAATGTCTGCAAACATTGTTGGAACTTCAAGGGAATTATTGCAAACGGTGCCATCCTGGTTTCGGAGTATTGGAGTAGACTGTTTGCAGTTTAACTTGTAATGTAAGAATCAAAACGTTTGCTACCGTCTTCGACAACATTGGCTTCATACTGAATTCGTTAGCGACGCAGATAGTTGATGAGGAGGTTTGTCATGAGTCGTTATGCACCGTAATTTTCTATTGTGAAGTATTTATCCCAAGCCTGTCTGTTTTGTTTAATAGCGAAGATCAGCTGAGAAATTACACAAGGTTAATTTTTTGTGCTATTCCTACACTATAGAGGTAGATGTTGTTTCATAACAATATTAATTATAGACATTTTATTCCGCAGTCTACATTAGTGTCGAAACGAGCGCAGTTAATAGCTTTATTAATTTCGAATTAATCCGTCTTCCAGTAATTCATAGTGTAACCTAATTTATGTGTGTGTTGTTTAACACTAAATAGTATGCAGTTATCACGACGTGATCACTCTTTCTAATTCGATTATCATAAGTTAAATTAGTGATCTAATGTTCAGTGCTTTTGAAGATAACATCTATCGTAGAAGGGCGTGCATATCGATGAACAATGAAGATGAAGTTTGTCCAGCGTAATATTGATTAACAGGCCATATGATATCGGGATAATTTAAGTCACCAAACAGAAGTATGGACAAACCACATTGAGGATTTGAATTACGTCTATGTCGTATGTCTACTATGGCACAACTTACGGGATATGCAGAATAACCCTAAGGATTGGTTAGAAATTACCTCAAAGGCCGATCTTAAAATTAACATCAATAAAGCGAAAAGAGTAAGGTTGAACAATGTAATTTTAAATACATTGCTAATAAATAGGGAAGGCGTAGAAACTGTGAACCAGTTTTGATACTTTGTTTGTAGTTTTAGTAGCAAGGGAAAGACAGAGGAGCAGACTTAGCAAAGCGTGTACAGTGTACGGCTGTAAATCGTGGTACTCCGCTATATCTCCGGTGATCTACATAACAAGAAAACACTTAGTTGTTAATAAGTTCTGAAAAGACAATGTAAGGTATGACTTAATACTTATCTATTGACGCTAAAAAACTCACATTGCGTGTTTCTTGAATTTCTATTGCCAACTACAACATTCACAAGGACGGTAATTATCCCATGGGCGCTTATCGTTTGATGAGCATCCCAAGACTGTTTATCAGGTAATTAGTTTGGGAATGGTCGATTTCCAAAAATGCATGGCTTTCATTGGATGATATCAGTCATGTGACAGTTGAGTGTAATAACCGTTAAAATTAAGCGACGTTAGTGGATATAGATCAGGTCCTCATATCAGCGCTAGAATGGATAAAAGAAAAGTTGGTCGCTCTTGCAGTTCTGACAGATGGATAGTTAGTAAAAAATTCAAGGAATTGAAATGATGTGGTTGTAGTTGACATAGTTGGCGCATGATCGAAGGCAGTAAAGAAACTGTGTTGAAAACCTATATTCCCACAAGCAACTTTAGGATAAAATCATCATTATTATCATTATCGCCCTATCAGTTTATAGCATCCAACATCCTGACAGCAATGTATATGGAGGAAAAGCAATTATAGTCAAAAATGCAATAAAACACAGCCTCCGTGGACGTTATCGGGTATTATTTTAGAGGACTAGTTTGGCTCAAGCTATCAGCAGCAGTTTTCAGACCTGTAGTACCTACTCTTGGTCCCCGAAAAATGCATTATAATTCTCAGCACTTGCAATGGGGTTTGCGTGTTACAATACCAAAAGGTAAAATATTGTTCAGAGCAATTCAAAGCACCAATTTATATGATCTCTTAGCAAGACAGCCCACCCACTGACCAACTGACCACAGAAAATCACCTAATATACTGCAATGGTTTTAAGCCCTAATCCTACCTCTGTGAGCACTGCAAAGTAATGAATAATTCATAAAAGCTTAGAATGGGAGATGGTATCTAATTGCAATAAGTAAAATAAATCAGACTTGAAGTAGTAATCATATTTGCAAAGCAATGCCAGTAATAAGTAAATTAATTTCATAACATAAGAAAAAGGGAGAGCTCAAAACCGTAGAGAATGGGTTCACACAATATTTAATTAATTTAAAATAATAAAGGGGATGGTGAAATGTCAAAGCCAATCCAATTAAGAATGAATCGATTATGAAAATAATTATTACATGCTTGTCGAGTGTATTTGCAAGTCATAAGTCATTAATAAAAATTCTCCTTGAGCGTATTATAATATGGTAATAAAGCAGAATGCTAAGATAAAAGTGCAATCAGCACAATAGCTCAGATGGCTAAGGCCCCAGGCTGTCATTAGAGAGGTAGGCGGTTCGAATCCGACCAGATCCCACAGGGACAAAATAAAAAAGGAGACAACAATTGAATAAATTATTTGCTGACAGCTTGGTTTTTGCTCTCCAAATAAAGCTTTGTACTAGCAACCACAGGCATCGTGAGGGGATCCTAGGTACGAGAGCACATCACCAGCAACCCCATCCAGCTCCTGCAGGCACGGCACTTCATTCCAGGCGCCCCAGCAGAAGATTTGGCCCAGTTCGACTCTTCCGAGCATCAAGGCGCTGCCTGCGTCAAGTTATAAGGTTAGTTTATGAAGCCAATTTAAATGCTGCGGACGTGAAACTTGCCGGACACATAAAGAAAGCTGCTCCGAAGCTAATTCCAGGCATTGCAAACCTGCAGTTAGCCTAGATCTGATATTGGAAAATGTAGAAGTGAGGTTAGGATTCAGCCTCGATTTGAGAAACAACGAAGTTGCGGTTTTCACATAAAACAAACGACGATCTATTGACGCTTCAATTAAGCGGGAGAATATAAAATTACTTGTTAGATCTGCTCATTGAGTTGTTGTAATCAATATCAAAAATCACAGAACGACCAGCAATTGATAAATTCTCATAACGTAAAATTGTGACAGATTAGCACGAGTGAAGCATTTTTAGTTTGCATTTGACCTACGCTCCAGTGGCGTACAAATACATTTTAAAAACTAACTGTGAACCCATAACCTGAGTAAGAGCTCATGTCTGCGTTGAGTTTAGCCAACAAAATTTAAAGTTGCAGGTAGATTAAATCACAAGTAGGGGTTTACGATCATTTATTTAAATTTGAGTTATTATACAGCTTATTTTTAATTATCCCTGAGAGACTTAATTAATTCATTAGTTCTTTGACGAACCCAAACTAAAATATTTGCTGTGGTAGCTCTAGTTTTATTTATTTAAAATTAGCTAGTAGTAAAAAGAGGGCAAAGGCCATCACAATACGTTTTTCATTCATTTGTAGATAATGGGGTGGCGATCAACTATCCCAAGGCATAATCGAGCCCAGCACTATCATTATACCACTCTCCTGCACATATCATCTTGAGTCGCCCCCAATGTCTGTCAGGTGCTCTTGTGCCAGCTCATACGCCAACTCCTCGAAGTTTCTTCATCTTAGCCTCAAGCTCTTGAGAACATTTCTCATCTCCTGCAACACAATATCGGCCGACGGTGACTCAATCAAACTTAGCACAGCTTCCGTTGATACAGTTCTATATACCACAGCCGCTTTCACCGCCACAACGCGTTGGGTGCTTAGGAGCTGCCCCAATCGTCGCATTTTACAACCATTTACCCATAGCCGGCTCGACCAACTGCTGTATGAAGAGATTTATAATGTGCTTACGAGAAAAATTTAATCTAGTAAATGGTAAGGTGTCATACTCAGTTAAAGTTTATTTGAGTTTTCATTATGCAGTAGTAACCATTCTCCTGATTTTTTAAATAATTATTAAGCATGTTTTTAAAACAAAATGTAAACATAATTGCAAATTTTGGTATTAACTTTCATATTTTCATTTCACGTCAACGATTATTCTGCTACTACTGAAAAGTTTTTATTATTATACTTTTACTGAATAAGGGTATTTATGTACGACCGGGTGGAATTGGTCACTTTATATCTTATTTTTTAGGGTATAATATACCACTTTACAGCCCAAGCCCGTAAATTACTTATGGTTTTGTTTCTCAGTTTGACAAGCAGTGACAATTGCTGACATCGTAGATTCCCAAACTTTATAAAAACTTAAATTTAGTTTTAATTGTGAATATTTCGGTTTATATTTAAAATGTTGTATATACCTAGTGCGCATAACTAGCGTTTATGGCCCTTTTCGTGTTAGAAACTGCGGTTTGGCCGTGGGTTCTAATTTTCAAGCTGCGGGCCACAGACCCTTGCTTACGTCTTGGTACATAAATAACTATTTCGCGTTTTGTCAGTAAATTTATAAACATACCTATGACAAATTAAAGAAAAAAATTGTAAAACCGCAACTCTATTGAGGTGTGATGCGTATCCCGAAAATTAAATACTACTGCCTTATACATATCTAATTACCTTTGGATAGTCTTATTTTAGTGTGGTAAATTTCAGGCTACATCGTTAATTTTTGCATTCTAAAGTGTTATATGAAGGGCAAAGCCGTCCAAACTTGATAAACGAAACTTTATGCTTAACAAGCTTTTAATGGCAGCTTGAGGTAGTCAACAACCCTGAATACGGCTGGGAGATAAAATATTGAAAGTAAAGTCTTGTTCTGCCAGTATTAAACTTTTGCCGGTAAGAAATAATAAACGGAATTAATTTCACTTCTCCAGTTGGTTCGCACACAAAAAGAAAATATTTACCAGACACAGTGCGAAGTGCGAACCTTTCTTATGTGTTGACTAAATTAGCACTTTAAAGTTAGCGCAAAAATACAACACAGTATAAATGAAGGAATATAAAAATTGAAAAACAAGGCACGCCCTTTTCATTAGTTTATTGCTTACGAGCAGAGCTTGGAAAATTTCGGTAACCGTGAGTTATTTTGTTTTCACTGGAAACCTTAGTCCTTGTACTGACAAAGAAGAAATTGTGTGGAATGTTTTTGCAACATTTCTTTACGCACCCTAATTGTTTTTGGGCTATTTAAAAAATAAAATAACTTACATTTAATGAACCGACAAGATTTGTTTTCTATAACCAAATCTGCAAATTGGGACTAAAGCTAAAGCAAACGCTGGAATTGTAAATATTTGGTTTTCTCGTTGTGTCCCTTTTCTATATTATGGGGATTTACTTTTCCCAACGCTTCATCAATTCATATAATAATTACTACATAGCGATTCTTCTCACAATATCAACCTATTGAATTTGACATTCCAATAAATTTTTTCTGTTATTTATTTTGGACTTTTAACCACACATGTAAAGAAACGCCTTCCCAGTAGTATAGTGTCCTGATAATGAGCATTTATTAACAATTGTATTTTATATGCAGAATTACACCTGCACGGTTGCAATTCTAACCATATAATATTGTGTTGTTCTGGTATTTCTAAATTCTGAAACTCTATTGCTTGCAGTTCCCTTCTAGGTGGGTCAGTCGTTTACCAGGCCTAGAGAACGACCTTCCAACACTTCATTACTCGAGGTGTGTCTTTAGGGCTGCACTATATCAGGCTGCAATTTAACTTTGTCTCCAGTCTTATTTAAAAAGTTTCTACAGAGCTTGGAGATCTTGCACGTGTCTACCTTCCCTTCTAGTAGCTAGAATTTACTTATCCTTATAAAAAATTAGAAGAAAGGCAGATACTATAATTATAGCTGTGCTGTGTTTGCTTTGGAGGATACCAACTTGAGTCCTTCCCCCGCTTAACATTATCAATAGACGGGTTGCATTGTGATCAGCTCAAGAAGTGTGATAAAGTATAGGTTATAACCTCGTCATCTTAGGGAAATTTTTATCATCCTTTATCTAATAGAGTTGTCTGTCCGTGACGCTGTTTTGTCTGTCCGGGACGCTGTTTCAGCAGCCAAACCGTAAGAGATAGAGAAAAAAGTTATTAAAGTTATATGTTTGGAATGGTCATGTCAGGTCAGGACCGAATTTCAGTCACGTGACACTTCCGGTTTTCGAGAAATCACGTGATTTCTCGAAAACCGGAAGTGTCAGTACGCTGTTTCAGCAGCCAAACGGAGCTGCGACCCTCTGCGCCTTAAAACCTCGATCGGTTAGGCAACCACTTTGACAGCTTCCAGAATGTTTCGATGCGGCGTACCACTTTGAAACCTTCCAGGTCTGGGTACAGTTTTTATTTAATACGCGTTCTATTTGAAAAACGGTCTTTTTTGTTTTTTTAAATGAGACATTTGTCTCACTGGGTTGCTAGTATGATAATTAATTGCATAGCGATCAACCCGGTCTACAGACGAATATTTTGTCCTGTGGTCTTATGTGTTCAATATTCGCTATATAATCTGTTTGCCTGTACTGTGTATAAATTCCTGCAGATAATCTTATGAGTAAACAAGCAGGTGGAGGTAAGGTAAGTAGCAGCTGCGCCAACTTCTTCGCCGACGTCGTTCCTTCTGGGTTAGAGAATTGAAAATATCCCTTGGGCGAGAAATGATTCCAACGATTAGAATATTCACTCTTAAGAAAAGCTCGTGTTCCTGGGTGAAAGGGGTCCTGTCATGCATAAAGTACACTCTTTGTCGGATTAACAGAAGTACGCCCCTAAACGATTTTCTACATTATTAATAACATTCACATAATCTAAACCAGCGATTGTAGGTGGGACCTTCTGGACGTGTAATTAAAAATCCCGTTAATTAATTCACCCCAGAAATTCACCCAACATCTCTTCTGAAGGTTGGGTTGCCTTATACCTTGTAAATTCTCCACTGAACACAGGTGATAAGGTGTCTCAATTTACCATGTTCTTGGAAAAGTATCTCCAGTAGGTCAAACTTAGATGTGTAAAATTAATCTGAGAAAATACCAGGTGTATACTTATAGCTAAAAATGCTAGTCAAACGTCAAACATTGCAACTAATTGAAAACTATAGACTTGACATTTTGTTAGGTCAGTTTTACACAACTAAACATGGCACACTAAGGATACTTTTCTAAAGAACCATGAAAAAGTGAGGCACCTCTCGCTGTGAATATTAAATATACCATTCCCGGTGAATTTATACTCACCCGTCCAAGAATCCTCGGTAAGAAAGTTTGGATTGGTTTCGTTTTGTTAGAGAAGCAACTGACAGTACTAACATCGACTTGCTGGGTCGTCTAGTTCCGCCTTTGCTGAATGACGGATGACAAAACAGGCAGTACCGGGTATGCGGTGATGATATACCTCTAAACATTGCAACGATTCGAGATATGCTCCCGATAACGTTCATACAAAACTTCACCTATAGGATTGCTCGTGCAACGTTATTTCCGTAGCTAGACCTGAAAAACGTGTATTTATAAATCCCAGTCGCTCCAGTACAGATACGTTCTGTTCGTCACCGACAGTTTTTCCAGATGGCCTGAAGCGATTCCCCTTGTTTTCGCTACTGCAGATAAGGTAATCACTGCCTTTGTTAATACTTGGTTAATGCGTTTTTATATTACAAGAATATTAAGAAATT
Source organism: Agriotes lineatus (assembly GCA_940337035.1). NCBI lineage: Eukaryota > Metazoa > Arthropoda > Insecta > Coleoptera > Elateridae > Agriotes > Agriotes lineatus. The sequence goes on from OW679197.1 coordinate 94,594,074, forward strand.
ATATTACAACAATGTTTTGGATAAGGTTTTGGTGGAATATCACCACATTACTTGGTATCCAAAATGTAGTGTATTGTTATGGTAGAATCTCAAAACTGGTAGTTTTTTTGTGAAAGTTAATCATAAATAGTGATTAATTATGGAATGATAAAGTACTTAATTATTAAAACGTACAAAGGTGAATTAATGTAGTATAAAAGCAGTATAACTATTTAAAATTTATTTAATAAATTACATATTAAATTCAAATCCGGTAATGCAATTAATATTTTAACAGAAAGGTTCTGACATATAGATTAAATAATGTTTGAATTAGTAAAGATAGTTGTTTGTTAATATCGGAGTTCAAGTTATAATTGATATTAGATAATAATAATCAGAGTAAACTATAAGTTAGTTTGAATAAATGTGAAAGACAAAAGTCGAATAATTATTTGAAAAAGTCACTTAAAATGTCAAATTAATATAAATAAACTGTATTGGAATATAATCCAGGAGTGTTACTTTAAAAAATATATACATAGCTATTACTGTGGTGAATTGTAATTTTAAAAATAACAAAAAAAAGGTTCCAAAATGTACATGTATTTTCGATAATAGTAATATTTAAAAATAAAAACGCACTTTTGTGTGTATAATTTTACTTATCCCATGTTCAAGCATTAGTTTGAACAGTGGTAGTACAAGAAGAAGTTGAACAGCTGCAATCTACAAAATAGTATTTTTTGGAATTGGTAATGTGAAGTCTGCGTTTTCATTTTGATATCTATACCTGAATTGGATTTGAGGATACTGCATTGAGCTTGTTGTTTGTTGGTTGCATCTACAGCTAAGTTGAATTTTGAGGTGGATTGCATCGAACTTCTTGTTTGAGGTGGCCCGCATCGAACTTTGTGTTGCAGGTCAGAAATATCCTGTTGCATGTGGATAAAGGGCATTGCAGTCACTGGTGAATAGTTACATCTACATCTGAATTGAGCTCGGACGCAGTTGATTTAAGTAAGCGTATCCGTAGTGTGGCAGTTTGTATTGCTGACAGTTTTTAGTCGCAATTAAAAGTAAGGCTATTCTGCAAACCAGGAGTGTTGGTGTCTACATTGAAGCTACAGAAGGAGGAATTAAGAACAATAGCTGTTGTAACTAGTTAAGGAGTTGTATTCACATGGGCCTTCGAGAACATCGGAGTGAAGTAAATTACAGGTATTTGTAAAAAGATCTAAAAAGTAGTAAGTTTCAATAGTGAGTAAATAAGATATTTAGTTCCGAGCGCGAATTGATTGAATGCGGACGTGCTTACGATTGTATTTTTAAAATTGTGCTATTCTTCTATTACGCGATCTATTAATCGTGCTGTGACTTCACACTAAATATTAGTGCAACAACAGATTGTGCTAACGCCAGCGCCGCTATCCGCGCGATAGCGGCGTGACCCGGCCGCAGTCGTGACAATAACCTCTGTGATAAACTTTAAATATTTTACCTACAAATAGTGATCCTAGTTTAAATACTAAATTTAGTAGAGTTAATGAATGAATCAAATAACTTCCAACTAAAGCCTCCCACCATTATCTACAAAGGGCCGAAAGCACCCCCAGTTCCAATGGACCACCAAGACTCACCGAGTAACGACTTAAATTCTAAGAAACGATCCTTACCATCACCTGATGACGAAGATGTAAACAAGCGATACATATTCAACGAAAATACGCTTATTACCCAAAACAGGTATTACACCCTGCGATCAACCCTAGGGTCTCAAGAAAATGCTACAGGATCTCAGTCTCCAAACAACGCAGGTAATTCGGCTAATGCGGCAGATAAACCCAAGATCCCTCCCATATTTCTTCCAAATGGTACACATTACCAGAATATTATCAAAGATATAAAAGAGATAATTAAAGAAGATTTTTCTACTTCCTACAAAGGCAACCCCGTTATTAAAACAACTCGATTATTGAACGGAAAAAAGTTGCCAATGCCTCTCATTGCAGTTGAATTAACTAAAACAGATAAGACCAAAGATATATTTAATTTAACGAGATTATTATACTGTGTAGTATCAGTAGAACCCAGGCGAAAAAGCAGCGATACTCCACAATGCACTAACTGCCAGAGGGTGGGACATACGAAAAACTATTGTCACTTACCTTCACGCTGTGTCAAATGTACAGAGCACCACCATTACAAAGAATGCAAAAAGACGGAGAACGTTAAACCCGCATGTGTTAACTGCGGCGGTGAACACACGTCCAACTATAGGGGTTGTCCTTATATTAAAAAACTAAATCAGAAAACCTCTCCACGCATAATTAGATAACATAACCCCAACGCAAACATAACTGGGAATATTACCTCCAATCCAATGTATTCTAACAACTTAACTAAAGATTCCTACAGTTCCAAAGTCCAACAAGCAAGTAACAACAACCCAGATACGAACACCACAGATTCACCCACATCAAAAATGTTCCAAACCATTATTGAAGCGATTACTCCTTATATTGATCAGATTAAGAATTTCATTTTGTCACTAATACCTATGCTGTTCCAAAATGGCGGCAAGTAAACAATGTACCATACAAAAGTTAACCCTGGTAAACTGGAATGCCAATGGACTAAAAACCCAAAGATCGATATTTATTTCATTTCTTGTAAGGCACAAAATTGATATAGCTTGCATTACAGAAACACATCTGATTAGCAACGAAAAATTCACGTTTCCGGGTTATCATATCTTCAGAAAAGACAGAGAAAATGCAGTAGGATGGGGAGGATCTGCAATCATTTTAAAACGGAATCTTGCGGTTACACCAATCGACTTAGAGGACATTCGTCACTTAGAAGCTGTAGGAATAAAATTAATCACGAAGAACAACACTACTCTGAAGATCGTTTGTGCGTACAAGCCACCAAATAAGCAACTGAATCTGAATAAACTAGTAAATATATTTCAAAACTCGGAACCCACGTTGTTATTAGGTGATCTTAACTGCAAACATACAAACTGGGGCTGTAGAATTTCTAATCCCAATGGTGTTAAACCCTCCTATTTTACCTCCCAGTTGGCAGTTAATATTTCAGCCCCCGCAGATCATACGTACTATCCATATAGACCTAATCAACAATCAGATGTACTGGATATAATATTGCATAAAAATCTGACCCTACAAATATGCCAGACAGTTCTATCTGAACTTGACTCCGACCACCTACCCGTAATATGCACACTAGGCTATTCTCCTCAATATCAGCCTAAGCCTACCAAGTTAATAAATGGTCCTGTAGACTGGGAGCTGTTTCGAACGTCAATGGATACGTTATTATTCTGCCCAACCGACCTAAACTCCCAAGAACGTATAGACAAAGCGGTAAAAACGTTTAGAGAAACAACCACCGAAGCGATACATCAAGCGACTATTGTCATCAGGCGGCATAGACCAGTAAGTGATTCAAACCCTCCAGCACATATATTAAATCTTATTAGAGAGAAGCACAGTACCCGCAGACTGTGGCAAAATACCCGAAATCCAGCAGTCAGAGCCCGTCTAAATCAGCTGATTAGACAAGTAAAAAGCGAATTGGACAATTTTAGAATAGAGCAATACAACCACTACATTGAAACCCTCAATCCAGGAGATCCAAATATGTGGCGAGCAACTAAACGAATTCTTAAGCAACCCATGATCATTCCAACTCTCCGAATCCAAGACCGCACATATGTAGAGGATAAAGACAAATGCGACGTATTTTCCCAACAGTTAGAAGAAACATTCAGCACTACATATGACGGAAATAATTTAAATCACGTTCAACATGTAGAAAGGGAAATCACTAACATCATTCCCATTGAAACCGCACTTACCGAACCAGTCTCGCCATCGGAAGTTAAACAGTATATAAAAAAACTGAAAATCAAAAAGGCCCCAGGTAGTGACATGATTCCAAACGTACTCCTTAAACATTTTTCGAAGAAGTCGATTGCGTACCTCACAGCAATATTCAACGCGTGTCTGAGAATTGGATACTTTCCCGTCACATGGAAGCACGCAATGATTCTAATGTTTCCCAAACCAGGCAAAACACATGACAGTCCGGTTAATTATAGGCCTATTAGCTTGCTATCAAATATCTCAAAACTTCTCGAACGAGTTATTCGATCTCGCTTAAATATATTCCTAGAGGAAAACAATATTCTTCCCCAATTCCAATTTGGATTTAAAGGTTCTCACTCTACTAACCACCAGATATTGCGACTTACAGAAATGATCGAACGAGGATATGAATCCAAAATGCACACCCTAATAACGTTTGTAGATGTAGCGCAAGCTTTCGATCGTGTCTGGACGAATGGCCTAATATACAAAATGACTACTATGAACATCCCGCCTTACTTATTACACATCATTGAATCATTTTTATCTGAACGAACATTCCAAGTGAGAATAAATATGTGTACCTCATCGATTCGCCACATTAGTGCTGGAGTTCCCCAGGGATCTAGTCTAGGTCCTACTTTATTTAACATCTATATGAGTGACATTCCTGAAACGCCTAATGCGGAACTAGCTATGTACGCGGACGATACCGCGATTGTCGTACAAGATCATGATATAAATCATGGGGCGAATAACCTTAAAAAAAGTGTGGATCAACTTAATAATTGGTTTGCAAAGTGGTGTATAAAAATCAATGCGGACAAATGCGAATCTAAAATCTTTACACTTCGACGGCCTTCAAATCCACGTAATATTATCATCAACAACACCCCGATATCTTGGAATCCTAAAGACACCGCGGTTCGGTACCTAGGAATATATCTAGATCGAAGATTAACCTGGAGTTACCATATAAACAGAAAATTATCGGAATCTTATGCGAGGTTGGCTATGCTATACCCAATTTTAAACAAAAAGTCTTCGATTAAATTACAACGTGGAACATTAATTTACACTTCTATAATCCGACCGATTTTCACTTATGGGTGTAGTATTTGGAGTGCAACTTCGCAAACAAACATAAACAAACTACAGGTGCTACAAAATAAAGTGTTACGCATCGTTACCAACGCCCAGTGGTTCGTAAGAAATTCGCAGTTACATAGAGAAACAGGTATCCCCACAATTAAACAATTTATTTCGACAACTTCTAAGAACTTTTATAGTAACCTACACCAGTGCAGTGGCGCAACACATTATAACATTGGCAGACGATTGTTACACACCCGACTAAAAAGAAAACTACCTATTGACCTTTTAACGAGTGACTCCAGTGATAGTGAATAACCGTATAAACTGTACCATATTCTGAACAAAATGCTCAAGACTGACCGTGATATTCCATCAGTGATATCAAGCAAATAGTTGTCAGCGGACTAAAATATTAGTTATAAGTTATTAGAAGTAGTGATAGGGGGTTATATCCCTCGTTAGTGTCATTCTAAGTTACACAAACTACTGTAACGCTGCCATGAATAGCAAATAGCGCTGAACTGGCATAAACTAAATAAAAAAAAATAAGATATTTGAAGGAACTACTTACCTTTGTCGATGTTTGAAACGATAATAAGTGTAACAAATATGATTTCGACTAACTTTTTACTTTTTATAATTTTGACGTTTTCAGTTGTTATACAACTGTCATTTTTGAAATAATTCTCAAAATACTAATCAGCACTATCAAGTGTAACAGTTTTGATAAGCAACAGAATAGCAATTAGTAGTTACATCAGGATAATTTGTCATATTTTATAAAGCAAGAACCAAACCTGATTAGAGAGTGATATGTTCTACCGGAGCTAGAAAAAGAAATAAAATTCATAGCTAACAAATTTAAATAAGGCAATATATACTATTGGAGTTCTTTTAAAGTAAATAAACTAGATAGCATACCGGCATTGAGGTGCATGGCATAAATTTATTTACGCCCGAGACGTGGGGAAAATTGCAATCGTTGGGCACAACAACATAGCCTAAAATATTGTCGGCTTAACGTGGAGCTCATTGTCATTGAGGAGCAAAATATTAAATAAATAAACCACATTTTCGGCGCATGTAAATAACATAATTATTTGCACCGACAACGAACGGCTTATTGTGGTTGTGGGGTAAATTGTAACAGTGAAGTACTATGTTATATTTATGTCGATCCAACAATAGTCATTGGAGGACAAAAATAAACAAGAAAGGCTAGTTAAAGGTTAATGTCAATTTTAAAGAAGGGGTTCTCATAAAATAAAATGAAACCTAATTAGTAAATAAATACGATTGCACAAAAGTATAAACATTAACAAATGTTAAATCAATAAAAGTAACATCAATCCTGATTTGTAATAATTGTGGGGCAAAATAAATAGTTCGACATTATTGATAAAAGGTTTATTAACTGTTATAAAATATAAATGGACTTTGATCTTAATATTTCAATAATATGGCTAATAAACGAGTAAATTGAAAAAACAAGAGAACAGAAGGAAATGGAAGCAATAGTGATTTTCACAAAAGCAGAAGTGGAGGAATAGTATCAGGTAGGTGTACGGGGGTATCAGGTAGAAGCACAAGAGGAGCAAACAGCAAAAGAGGTCAGTGGGGGTCAGTTAATGGAAATGATGTTAACAATGAATAAGGATGCAAAGGAAAATGAGAAAGATTTACAAGAAATTAAGAAAGATGCCGCAGAAAGGGAAAACAGCTTAAAGAGAGATGCAGAGGAAAGAGAACACAGATTGCAGGAATCAATGCAAAATACTACTGAGAAGCCGACGGAGAAGCTAACACAAGAAAATAGAAAATATGCCGAGGAGAAGGAAAACAGATTGCAGGCATCCATCTAAAATACTACAGAGAAGTTGACGCTAGAGCAAACAGTCCATGCAGAGAAGATGGAAGAATACGTGAACCAGTTACGAGAATAGTTTAATAAAATACACTTAGAAAATAAACAAGATTTGCAATTACAGATTAATAACATTTATTTGAAGTTAGAAAATTACAAAGAGGAAATTAAGAATGAAGAGAGAATGGAAAGGCAAGAAGAAAACAACCAACTAGAGGAAACTTTGAATCAAACGATGGGAGAAACGTTAAGTAAGAATAAAGAAGCGGTTGAAAGAAAACTAGAGGGTATGAAGTCAAAAACGGAAGACCAAATAAGGACACATAGTAGTTAAGCTTTGCTGAACCCCCCTAACACCCCAAAAAAGAAATTTCAAATTTCGGTTCATTTTCCAGCATGGACTTTATTTTTGTACATAGTGACTGCACTACATATCAAGATAAACCGATTATCAAATTCTCGACCCTATTAGTCTTAAGCTCCTATTAGGGTGTGTCATTGTGCATTGTGTAATACAAATGACATGTAACATAGCACTTTCTCCCTAATGAGCGGAACAACTTAAGCGTAGTTAAATATACGAGAAATAACTTAAAGCATTTCTGGTTTTCTCTAAAAAATTTACCTTAGGCGTGAAATTATCACATGCGCGAAATTGTAGCGCACGAAATCGTCCGCAAGGAATTGACGTGCGCTAAATTGGCGGCGCGGAATTCTCGGAATACCGAGTTGTTGTGGTGGTATATTATTCATGTTCTGATCTGATTAATATTGATCTTCAGGTAGATTACTATATCTTCAAGTTAACATATTAATTTCAATTTCATGTTTTACTTTTTGTTTTAAATTGTGGCCTATAGATTGCTTTTTAGTATCTCTCTTTATGTGTGTTTGGTGTTTCTTTCTTTCGTGTTATTGGTTGTAGTGTTGTTTGCGTGTGGTGTGTTTATCTTTTATGATGTTTGGTTGCTGTAAGGAGTTTTTATTTTCATGTGTTTCCTATTTAATTACGGTAGCTGTGTTGTTCTTTTCATCACTCATTTATCTGGCTATTGCTTCAATTTGTTGTATTTCATGTGCTGTTAATTGTTCCGAACGGTTGTCCTAGAATGGTTTGGGAGTATCTCGACTCGATAACGTTATGCCCTTTCAGAAACTGAACGTTCTGAATCTTAAAAAAATCTAGGTCGTCTAGTTTAGTATAATAACAAAATATAATAATTTTAATTAAACTATAGCCGAGTTCCTCTATGAGCCTACTCAGTGTTAAAGCACGCTTAACACGATTTACGCCTTGAATAATTATTACACAGGCCGAAAACTAAATCCTGCTTTAGTATTGCATTACTAAAGAATATCTCGTAATTCGAAACAAAAAAACAATGACCCTCACTTATCTCTAGATAACCAAAGGGCCAGAAACAAATTCACCGTGATACTACAATGTTCGTGTCACAATCCCTCCAATATGTTTTACGGCTTTCGCTGCGAATCCATCAAGAGCACTTGCTTTATATGTATCCTTTCACTTTCAACGTTAATTATGGGTTGAACTTGCACACAATCAGCATATATACGTATTATATCTTTATTTCAGTGGATCTAGACACTACTCAAATAGTTAGCCACATCGAATGCATTGTATGTCGAAATTGTTGGAATTCCAAACTTTGATCACACTGATATTATTCTAATATGTACTTTATACCCATACAAATTCAAGTTAAAACTATGAATACAAATAGTTTAAAAACTGCTGATATTGTAAGGATTGCAATGAAGGGAGAAGCAGTTCGATTAAAATAAATATATACTAGATCTGAAAGTTCTAGGCCCCTTTTATAAGAATTTCATCTCTGAGGATCATGGCTATACATATTCAGCACAAGTTTTTAAACACATTTGAATTTTATATTCAAACCAAGCAGCGCAGTACTGCAGTTGGCAGCGCTTTAACGGAAAGTTAAGTTTCTCAAATAATTCCGCATGAGGACTATAAAGCTGGAGTTTTCAGATAGTAAAAGCACAAAACCGACACCGAGTTGCACGTGATTTCGCTAAAAGCTCGTGCGACGCTGCGTCCTTATTTTTAAGCAAACCTGGAAGAACAAGCACTGGAACAGGGATGCATGGTCGGCACTGGAGACACATCGTGAGACCACACATTTATCAAGCCCCTTCATGATCCACTACTATACCCTTCCACTCCATGAATAGCATTTCCCTACCTTTCATCGGCCATTACTATCTCTTCCCTTTATGGTTATCCTTATTACTATAATTTTCACCCCATTTATTTGAAACCTAAGCTTCCGTCATACGTTATATGGCCCCTCATTCACGCGGCTCTCGAGCTTCAGGCCTGTCCTAACTCAATTTTGGAATTTAGACCCGGGCTCTACTAGAGGTAGCTGGATGCGCCGTAAAATATTTAATTAAAAGCGCGATTATTTTAGTTTGCATTTCATTTGTAATACACGTGTACGGAACGTGAGCTGGGTAATTCATTGTATGTTGAAGAGTTCAGCGCGCCTTTGTATTCCTCTGACAAATTTAAGTAAAAAGGTGAGCCGTGGCAGATAACTGCATTTATTACGACTGCCGACGTCTGTCAGCCCGCCATATTATCCTAATGGGAGATCCATTATCCTTTCACATATAGAGCATTAAAATCTTGATGGCAAAATGCTGTTTTATGTCAAGTATTGATTCCTATTCGGTTTGGGTCCAGCGTTTTCCGCTGGACACCCCATTTATGGTTTAATATTTTGACCGGGCACTGCTGATGTATCCTTCTTTATTAGCGGAAAATAAAATTTTTCATATTCAAACAGGCTATGGCTACACCGACAGTTGGGGGTTTTACAAGTAATGCTAATAAAATTTGAAATGGCGCTATAAAATGAGATACAATTCCAGCCCTATAAAAAATCCATAAAACATGATAATAATAAAATTTAGAACATGAGTGAGATATAAAACGCAATTAAAGCGTTTACGAAAATAGATCATGAGTATTATTGTGTATTTTATTTAGTGTATATCTCAAAACCAAGGTAAAACTTCTTTCTTTAAAACAGGAAATATTATTTAAAGAATTAAATTAATTATTTATTAGCATTTAACTTAGAAATTAATTTAATTGTCAAAAGGTAAGAAATGGGGTGCTAAAGCTATGTGTTAAATGTAAACTTCTACAACTGTAGTATTACCACTTCTGTTAAAACATTCCTGTAAAGTATAAAGTATAATTTATATGTATGTATGTCTATATAGTTTTAGAAGAATCAAACCTTATATAAACTATGCAGAAGAAATATGATATAGCGCCATCTGTATTGCGTACGATATTTTGCGGATTATTTTGTTGTGCCTTCTTGACCAATTGGAGGATAGCAGTTGCGCAAATAGAATACTTAATATAATATTTATGTACATATATTATATGCATAAGTGGCGGTGGTTCCCTATTACTCCACAAAAGTATGTAGGTAACCCTTTGCTTCTGATAAAATAGGACTAGAATAAGGTACATCAGCAGGAATAGTGTATAGTTTTTGACTATATTTTCACTCATATTGTCAAGCTTTTATCACTTAAATCATTCTACATATAAAACCAAAAAGGAATCGCCGAATAAGTTATTTAATATTAAGAAGCACTGACTGACAATATGATTAATACAACCTTAATTGAGCAACCTATGGCAATACTG
>OW679197.1:94604719-95125609 GCA_940337035.1 Agriotes lineatus
AGAGCACTTTCTTAACGAAGTTTGAATACTATTTTTTCCCAGCCGGCCTCAGTGGAGCAAAATTTGACACTATAAAAATAATTCAACAGACTGTTAAAGTTGTTAAAGGTGACAATATCCTGCAAAATATGCAGCATGTTTTCCGATTTTATTCTGTTCTCAAAATGTTTTATTCATAAGTAACTCTGAAAACTTAAAAATTTTGTCGTTAACAATCGCTTTACTATTTATACTTTTTGAGGTTATGTCCACTGAGGTCAAACTGTCAAAGCAGTTTTGGTTGGATTAAAAAATAAAACGCGGGCGCCCACGGTGATTTTTAGCCCCTCCTGTCGTGAGTACGCATGCGCGAGATGTTAATTTAATTCTTCGAATGAAGGGCCACTCACGGGGCCACTTAAGGTTCCGTACTTACCTGCATCAAAATGATGTGAACACTCACAGAATGCATTCCTAATTCCTCGTATAAACAGACTGTAACACAAGTCATAAAGTCAATTATCCGTCAACTATCAATATGTCAGCAGTCAGGTAACATGCGGTACAGTTTCTTCATAAAAATTGCATGATTTACTTTCTTACCTAGCTGAGAAAAACGAACTTTCTTACCTCAGATGAGGTGAGCAATGCCTACTATTCTAACCGGCTGGGAAAAAAATTGTTTAACTATATTTGTAACATGCTAGTGGTTGCCAAGCGATTTTCACTATTTCCTACTTTTTTATTTGATCATTTTTAAAAACGTAATTTAACTATAAATTTGAGCATATGAACTATCGATAATAAATTAATTTAATTCAACATTTATTTAAGTCCGTTGGTCTATAGCGTGTTAACCTGTTAATTTTCTTCCTTTCCTTCTGTCAAATTGGCTGATAGTTGATTCGGGTGTCCACTAAACCATGGCGCTTGTAGTACAACATGCTGTACTTTCTTTATTTAAGAAATTTCTCACTTGTAATTTCATCTGATAGTGAGTTCCTAGGAAGCCCTTATCTTTTTTTCTTTTTCAGAAATTTCTCTAGGAAATGGTTCGCATACTTGCTTTGAATGCTTTGCGAAAATATCTGATTTTGCTTAATTATTTCTGGCTATTTTGTTACCTTCTCCCCTTAAAGATGGATTGTGTGTTAATGTAGTTGTTGCTTTCCATATCGCGTAGTCTGTTGCTTCGGTTGCAGGAAAGGGACGTTTAGGCGCGCACCTTTAGGCGCGCATTATTAGGCTCAAGCTTTTAGGAGCGCAACTTTTAGACGCGGACGCTATTAGGCGCCTAGAAGGATAAGGCGCCGCAACTTTAGGCGCGGGGCAGTTAGGCGCCACATGAACGAAATTTACATTATTCTTGATTTTTAAATTTTTTGATAACTAATTATTGCAGTCATTAATATTGAAGAAAAATTCAAATCTTCATAAACAATACATATATATATATATATATTCAGCTTTTTTGCGAGCCTTCTTCAGTGTTAGAGTTTTACAAATTTACATATTGAATTTACATTTTATCATTTATGAACAATTAGTTATTTATATTTTGTATATAGATAGTTTAACGTAGTTAAATTAGATGGTGTGTATAATTCCACCACGTTAAACTAACCAGATACAAAATGTAAATAACTCATTTTTCATAATCGATACAATGTTTTGTTTATTTATTAAATTTACAATCTGCTCAATCGAGCAATAGGTAAATGGTGTGATTATAAATTGGCATGGAGGATACTTTTCCAATGAAAAGTTCCTTAATGCAGACAGAACGTGAAATGTACACTTATATACACAAATGTTTCAACATTTAAAAACGATCTACTAAATCTAAAGGATGATACCTATTTAGTCTGTGAGTAACGTTACCATTGTTCAAGAGGTTCACTGCGAGAGGGGTTGATATGGGTTTCAAGACGAGTGAGGTATTTTGCACTCGCGCACGACACTTCACCTTTAATAGTGTTCACTCGAAGATCACGATGGATTACTTCGTTTCTCACGTACCATGGGGCGTCCGCTAGGGTTCGTAGAGTTTTCGATTGGAACCTTTGTTAGGATCTCTAGATTAGAGTTGCTGGTGGTACCCCAGAGTTGCAGTCCGTATGTCCAGATAGGTTTTATTACTGTTTTATATAGTAGGACTTTGTAGATAGCGTTAATTGGGATTTGCGTCCAAGTAGCCAGTAGAGTTTGGTGACCTTCAGGCCGAGTTGTTTACGCTTGGTAAAAATATGCTTTCTCCAAGTTAATCTTCGATCAAGATGCATGCCTAAGTATTTTACATCATCTGCTTGAGGAATAGGAGCATTAATTTAGTGTCACTGGTGGGCATCTTTCCCGTCGGAGTGTAAAAGTAACATGGGTTGACTTATTTCATTAGCTTTGATGCGCCAAGTTCGCATCCAGTTTTGAACTCGGTTCAGGAGATTTGTAAGTTTCGTGAAGCAGTCACTGGGTCTTCGTGAGATGTTAGTATGGCAGTGTCGTCTGCAAATGTGGGCTGTTAGCGTATTTTCTGAAGTGGGCAAATCTGCCGTGTACAGTAAGTACAGGGTGGGTCCCAAGACACTTCCATTGCGGTACTCCCGACTTTATAAGGTGTAATTTCGTGAGCTCCTGCTGGAATTTTACCTGAAAATGCCTGTTGGTCAGTATACGATAATCGATACAATGTAAATTAAATATTTACATTTGTATAACTTTAACGCTGAAAAAGGCTCGTAAAAAGCCGAAGATATATTGTTTATGAAGATGTGAATTTTTCTTCAACATTAATGACTGCAATAATTACCTAATAAAAAATTTTAAAATCAAGAATAATGTGAATTTCTTTCATGTGGCGCCGCCTAAATGTCCCCGCGCCTAAAGTTGCGGCGCTTAAACGTCCAGGCGCCTAATAGCGTTCGCGTCTAAAGCGCTCGCGCCTAAAAGTGCGCGCCTAAAGATGCGCGCCTAAAGAATCGCGCCTAAACGTCCTAGACCGTTCTGTTGCTGTTAATCTTTGGAAATATTCCGCTATTGCGGTGTTTTTTCATCTATAGGTTTGTGGTGCTTCTGAAGCTTTATTTAATTTCGCTACCTTCTTAATTTTCGTTTAATCAAGATTTTACTATTTACGATTCATGACAAGCTGTTCCTCTTCCTGACGCTTCGTTGTTGGGAGTGTATCTACAGCTTTTAATAAAAGGTTACATTGCATTTCTTCTGTCACCGTTAATCTGAATAGCTCTCAGTCTGATTTTTTTATTACATAGTGTGGGAAGTTTTGTTGTCGAACGGGTTCTTTGTGCCGTTGTAATACGTTTGTTATTTTCTTACGTAGTGGCCTTGTTCTTTTATGACATATGTTATATCGTTTATATCTATTGTTCAATGCAGACCTTTTTAAAAACCTTAAAGTGCTCTCCTGTTTTCCTTTGATAGGTTACAACACTGTGTCTTTCTGCTTTCAGAGCTTCCATAGTGTGTCTTCTGTGTTTTGACTTAATTTTTATTTATTTTAATACTTATTTAATTTTAATCTAATATTTCTTTTCAAACAGATGGAGATATATAATATAACGAGTGGTTAAAAAACAGCTACATCTAGTTGGCTTTGAAGTTTTCCGATCGGGACAGTTTATAAATGGGGAATGGCAATATTCCTATGCCGAATGTAAACAACAGTTCCGATTGCAGTTTCCCAATAGAATTTTTGAAGCTACTGTTTTGCAACACCATATTCGTCATGTTGTGGAAAAGTTTCAGAGTACAGGAAGCGTAGAAAGAGGCAAATCTTCTGGAAGACCGCGCATTGACCCAAATTGCAAATGTGGAGGCTCTTGTCGAACAAAATCCGCAACATCAGTACGTTGTATATCAGCTCAAACGGGTGTTCCTATTAGTAGTTGTTACGGTATTAATTCATCAGATCGACATAGGTCGTATTGATTGTCGAAATCGGGTACAAACTACAGGATTCGCCGGCTTTACTAAAAAGAACACAGATCTCAATGTGTCGGAGCAGATTTTGTTGCGCCGGTTACTCGCACTAAGCTCAGTCGGGAAGGCGTGGTTCGAAAGCTCAAAAAAAACCGGCGGCACTTACCCCGATGGATTGCTTAAGATAGATGCCTAGAGCGCCCACTTGTTTCTTAGATAGGGAATGGCAAACGTGTTAGAAACAAGAACACACACGTAGCCTATGGGGAAGGTCCTCCACGTAACTGCACTCCGCTACAGCGTCCCCTCCACCAAGCTCCTTCGGGCCTATTGGTATATACACGGTGTGGCCTTGCGACTAATGACTTACCTTGATGGCCACACCCTCTAGAGGCAATAAAGAAAACACTGACAGACCCAAATCTAGGGGCGTTCTTAATTGAAGCGCAGGCTTTGGGTTCACATTAATTACACCAGGCTTTTGCCGTAAATTAACTAATGACTAAAGGGTCAGCAACAACAAATAACTAGACTGAAATTAGCAAAGCTTTATGTTTACTAGCCCACCCAGCGGTGAGTTTAAATTTCATACAAAGGGTACATCCTACTGGAATTTCGGGGTTCCCCTAGCAAAAGTTAACTTACATCTAAGCATCATTAACAAATAAACAGAACAAAATCACAGGAGAGACGCCCCTGCGTCTAATAATTAATTTGAATAGTTTAATCAAAACGGGCGTACGCAATGTCCAATATAAACTTCAATAGCGCACGACAGGTGGTCGATATCACTTCACACGGCACATAATTAAACAAAGCGAAAACACATATTTACTGTAAACAATTTTACCTTAACCCCCAAAGCGTGTTTTTTTTGGCGGGAGCGGTGAACGAGGTCCTGGTGAAGTCGCTTGGCAGTGAGGGCTGCAGTGCAAACGGAGTTGTTGGGACGAGAGTTCAGGACTCCCCAGTAATCCAGGAACCAGAGATGACGGCCTTCGATGAAGCTCGGGTGCAACCGTAACGAGGTGTTGCGAAAAATCCCTCAACGGTTGTCAAGGGCTTAAATATCAAATTACAAGAACAACAAAAAGCAATACGTAGAACTTAAAGTGTTAGCACGCATTATCGACAATAAGAAATCAAAGAAGGAATTCACGGTCACGAGCATCTAAACGCTGGCTAAAATGAATTCGAATATAAACTAGTACAGGGCCGAATCCAGGAAAAATTCGGGCAGAATATTTTTAACTAATTTCGTTAATAACAACCTGTAGTTGGACTAATAGCAAATATAGCTGAACGAGGTCGAAAATAATCTAACATAGTGTTCGGGGTATTTTGAAGAAACGACTGCACATGCATCCGTACAAAGTGTCTGTGGTGCATGAAATCCGACCAAGAGATCATGCTAATCGGGTACAAAATTCTAACTTTTTTCAAGAAAGCTTAAAACAACAATGACGTTCTAGATTTAAGTTTCTTTACTGACGAGGCATGGTTATGCTTAAGTGGATATGTAAATAAGCAGAATTACAGAACATGATCAGTTGACAATCCACAAAATCATGTTGAGGCTCCTTTCTATCCGGTTAAAGTTGGAATATGGTTAGCCATGTCAGGTCGTAGGATAATAGGACCAATATTCTTCCATGATACCATCAACAGTCAGCGTTACCGAGAACAGTTATTAGTGCCACTTTTGGATCAAGTGCACCCCGATGAATTTAATGGAGGTTACTTCCAGCAGGATGGAGCTCCGGCACACACATCTCGAGAAAATTTGGAATTTCTTGAAGAGGTTTTCCCCAACCGAGTACTGAGCAGAGGAATTTGGGCAGCAAATTCACCAGATCTTACGCTATTGGATTACTCCATTTTCGGACATCTTAAAAACGAGGTCTACAAAGAAAGAATTAATAACTTGGAGGAGCTGATGGATCGCATTAGAATTAAATGCAACGAAATAACACCGCTCACATTGCATCATATCTTCGACAACATGAAACGTCGTGTGGCAATATGTATTCAACAAAATGGTGATCACTTCGAACATTTACTTTAGAGAAGCAGTAAATAGCCCTTTTCAGGACCACGATCTTTAATGTTCCCTATTATTTGAAACATAAATCTAGTAGTATTTTTGTTTTTTCTGTAAAAAATAAAGAATTAATCACTTTTAAGTGGGTCTTCTAACAATTTTCATTTTGTTGAATAATTCATTAACATGCACTTTTAAAGTATACGAAAATACTGTAGTACACCACAGAACAAACTAAAGGGCACGAACCCATTTGACAATTCTTTAAAAGCAGGTTATGTTATTTCCACCGCACAAGAACATTACGCCATTACGCGAGAGCGGCATATTTCATTTTACACCAAAAATTCACAGCCAACTAGATTTAGCTCTTTTTTAACCACTCGGTAAGCGGTGGCTTTGTGGGCTTGCTTGTTGTTTCAGTTGCTGGATTGCTATTGTCACCATTATCTTCACTTATACCTTCATCTTTATCGTTTAATTCTGCATACAAATTTGCAGTTCATGTAGGATTTGGTTTATTCGCCGAATAACTGTTACAATAAAAATAAATTTGGTTTGAAGGAGTTCACGAAATGCCAGCTATTATTAATATTCTCGTAGTTAGTCTCGAGAGACTTAGATACTGATATTAAAAGATTAATTGTGAACAGATTCATGCGTGCCCCAAAGCGGAATATGACAATGACATTAAAAAAGTGCACCTTCAGTTGACGACACTGTACAAAAATATTGCTAAACTGGACACAGCCCAATTCAGGAAATTGACAATATCTATAGTCACATTAAAAAATACCTAAAATGTAAAGAGATATTTAGCCCTTTGCGTTTGCTTAGATTATGTCCCCAAGTCATTCAAAGAAATAAAATAAAAAAATATCATTCGAAACTTACAGACTGGGAATTTACTGATATTGCGGTAAGATATAATTCCAAATATTATACCTGGTTATGCATTGGTGAAGCGATTAAAAAAAGTAATAAACGAGCCTATAAATGTTTAATATAAGAACGATCCTGGTGGAAGAATATTTTCCTTAGTAGATACAGCTACTGTTTAAACACGTGGCAGATTAACTACAGTAGGCAGCGTCTATAGTTGACTTAAATGAACGGTTTAACTTTATGCCAGCAGTTGATGTGATATTTGGTGAAAATTAAGAAAAGGGAGCAGGTATCTACTTAACACCGGAAGCGCTAGTTTAGGGAATAAAAGGATAGACCCATTTTTTTAAATACATGATGTAGGTTGAACATCTAAAACATAATGTAATAATGGAATTACCAATAATAACGTTTCAAAGTCAATTGCTGCGTGACACAGGTCACGAAAATTTATCAGAACGAAGCTATTAAAAAGCTGTTTAAAAAAACCCAAAAGGTAATAGTTGTGTGTTTAAATTAAAAGCTTTTGTGAGTTGTGTCTTACTTTTTCGATTAAACGAATATTTTGCTATTTTTGTTTTTTTTTCTAATTTTCCTTCTATAGATCTTTCATATCTAATAACAACGGCTATAAGGAGCCTTTTATTTTAAAAAATAAATTATATACTAAATATTCTACCCTTGTATCACCCAGCAGTTGCTTAATCTTTAAAACTAGTTCTTCAAGTTTTAAGAAATGCATATACAATATTTCAATTCTTACGCGACATGATGTTTTGCATTTCAGGCAAAGCCGTTTAAGCGCGTATAGAATATGAGCAAATTGAATCTGAGAACCAGGTTCACATTACGTATTTATAGTTAAAATTGTTACGTGTAAACTATGCTCAATATTAAATTTAGTTGTTTATCCGGGGCCTGTCTTGAACCAGCTATTGTGTTTAGTCATTGTTATTATGCAGGTTATATAGCCACATCTACGTTAATGTGTGTTTGGTTGCCTAGCCCCCTAATCTATATCTGTGCAAATTTCAATAAGATTGCCCATACAAAAGAGAGCGCTTTACTGTAGCCGCTTGGACCAGATTGAGTGATTGCTTCTGTGTAATTGGTTTCTGAAATACACTTCTGTGGATTAACATCGTCCGATATCTTGAAAATTTTCTATCAGCACTTATGTGTTCAATATGCAGCAGCTGAAAGGTAAAGTAAAGCTAGGGTTCAAGAATAATTCACGATGTTGGAATATTTCAAGCCGCTTATTACCTCGCTCAATATATTTTCGTATTGGAGTTCCGATACTGTTACAAGGAACACTTAGAGGAAGGATTCATAATCCAATTGTGTGTGCCCTGCAGCTACGTTGAAAAAAAACTTCCTCCGAAAGCCTATCTCTTCTACCATTTCTCACTGCCGACTGAAGAAATGTCTCGAGACCTGCAATCCTGCAGGTTCTTGAAGCAGCTTGACCACCGAATTTAGGATTAGATATGCTTGTAGCTTCTTCATAGTCAGTCGCCTGCAGCTTGCACATGTCAGGTACGATCCTCTTCGTAGTTGAGCCATTTCCAGTGTGCGCAGAAAGATACTTCTCACGTATATTCCCTACTCCTGTTGTAGCGTGTTACTCACGGATTGCAGTGCAAGCCTAAACATATCGTTAAAGATTAAACCCGTTACAGCTTTGCACTTGTTGAGATTGCTTGTGACAGCGAATTAGTTTCACTTTTCCCTAGTATTTTTTCGCGGCTGTCTGGTTTGGCGGAGTTTAGTCCCGTTCGGTTACTCAATGAGGACACGTTACACGGATATCCTACGCGATAATAATATTTGCGAAGGACTGCTGGACCTTTGTCTGTTAATCGTGAATAGCTAGTACACAATTTGGGGTGTAGTAAAGGTATTTGGACGCAAAAAGAGTTCTAACAAGGTGTCTGAAGTAAACGAAACTTTACATGCGAATAACAGCAATAGAAATCTGTTTTCGCACGGCCTTCAGTTATGGTTGGGAAATGTGTGCTCGTGTTGCAGTTGCAAGGAATATCGTCCGCTAGTTTATTATCTAGTCAGTTTATTTGCATTTCATTTTTACATTAGAATTGTGTACAGACATAAACATTCTTCACTTTAACAACTAGTCAAAATTAAGATAAACTTAGATTAAAATCAACGTCACAATTACTACATTTACAACAAAATATAACCTTAAGTTAAAATGACATCACTACAAATACTCTGTCTCCTACGACTTATTTGGTATTTATATGAATTAGCATTTTCCATATCTCTTTGCCTTTATGCGTATATTCTCCTGTGCATGATTTATGTTTTCGAGCTGATTTTATACAGTGTGTCCCAGGATTGATGTTACAAGAGGTGAGATGGACTAAAAATTTTAGAATTTCATTTTAACCCTCAGACTGCAAAAACCGGGTCTCAAGTGACCCGGACTTAATTTTTTTCTAAAATAATTTTACCGTTTTCCAATATACTGCTTTGCATGTTTGCGTATTCTTCGAAGCTGTTATGGAGATGCTGTAGAATAAATTTCGGGGAAAAATGTCTTGGTATACCTGAGATAATCCGCTCGGGTCCCTTGAGACCCGGTTTCCGCGTTTCGCGGTTCATTGTTTTTTCTTGTTTTTTGGAGTATAACACTGTGTAAAAAATTGGCAAAAAGAATGGATCCTAATAAAATTTCCCTTACGGAACAACAATTGTATGACGAAGTAATGCGTGATGATGACGAAAACGACTTTAATTTTTTGTCTGATGATGACAGTGGCAGCGATAAAAGTGACTATGAAGAATTTTTTAGTTTGCAGGTCAATAAAAATAAAAAATTTATGATTATGTGCAAGTATATATTAAAAAAACAGACATTCTGGTGCTTTAAAATTAATTTTAAAATATTGAATTCGATCCGGGTCACTAGAGACCCATTTCCGCATTCTGCGTAACTGAAATTATTTCCGCCGGGCAAGAGTTTTAAGGTTCTGCGATTCGGTCCTGCTTGGTTTAAAAAGTATTTTAAGAATATTTTCAGTTTTTTAAATCAATTAGGCCTAGACAGGGAAGCGAAAACTATCTTATTTTCTGGCAAACTACCCTTTATGTTCATTATAGGGCAAAATTTTATTAAGAAAAGTTGTTCAGAATGATAAATGATGGCTCTATACAAAATTTCAGAAAGATTTGTCAACTTAGATTAAACCGTTTTTTTAGATTAAACAAATAGAATTTATTAAAAATGACGGTTTAATCTAAGCGACAAATCTTTCTGGAATTTTGTATAGTGTCATAGTTTCTCACTCTGAACAACTTTTCTTAATAAAATTTTGCGGTATCATGAACAAAAAGGATAGTTTATCCGAAAATAAAATACAATTTATATGGTTTAATCTAAAAAATAACGGTCAACAGATATTTCTAAAACTTTTTATAGGGCCATAATTTATCATTCTGGACAGCTTTTTAACATACAAATTTGCCGTATCATAAATAAAAAGGGTAGTTTGCGTAAAAATAAAATAGTTTTCGCTTTCCTGTCAAGGCCTACTTGTTTTTCAAAAACTGAAAATATTCTTAAAATTACTTTAAAACCAAGTAGGACCGAATCCCAAAACCTTAAAAAAAATTCAAACATTTTTAGTCCACCTCACCTCTTGTAACATCAATCCTGGGACACACTTTATATAGTAGAAATTGAGTTATAGTAATTTCAGATGTATTTGCTTTATGGAAATGCTATGTGGTTTGCGAATTTATTCCAAGAGCTATATGTATTATGGTTTAAACAGTCTCGATATAATGGGCTTCCGGGCAGCCCAACATCCTGCTCAAGAAGCACCTGGCAAAACCTTACTAGACCGCTAGAGAATTTCAGGATCACAGTGTTTGCTTTCGAAGCGCATAATTGAGAATTACTTAGTTTACAAAAAAAATTACCATGTAGCAAGGTTTATGATTAATCTTTTTATCGAGTTTATATTCAACGTTTATTACATTAATTTTGGATATAAGTGAACAAATGTATGTGGTCAATATACGAGCACGCGACACCTGATTGATACATTACTAGCTCCTGAGCAGAAGCCGTAGAGTGAACACGGCTGCAAAATAATTTAATAGTTTACTTAAACGTCAGAAGAACAAAAGCTAAGGGTTAGAATGGTGGGTTTACCTTTCACGTCTCGTTGAACTATACGTGGTAGTTGAGATGCGACATAACATAGAACAAAAAGATATAATAAGTACTTAAGAATAGAACAACAGTCGGTGCCAAACTTAAAAGTGTTACATTATAAATTGCCGATATTGAATCGGAACTTGCACTAGGACTAACTCAGTGGAAGGGGTCAGGCCTATTTATTTTTCTTTAATTTCTATAGTTACGTAACCATTTCGAACAGTTTCAGTACAAAGTTTAGATTTCTTCTGTATATAGGTTCCGTTTCAGTCAAATTTCACCGCATACCGTTTCCGCTATTTGCATCTACAATTCTAAAGCTGACACGCACGCAACTTCGCTCCGCGCTAGGCTCTAGCTATTTACTCGACAGCTGCAGTTTGCTAACATCGATTTTCAAAACTTAGCCCGTTGGAGCAAGCGAGATATCTGTCTCGAATAATTTAAAACTCAGTCGATCTCGCTCCCGCTCGTCTTGCTTCGCGTCGTCAGGTGAGGCTTATGGCAGTCTGATTGGATACATCTGTTGGCGTGTTCGCCCGTTTTGGCGCGGAGGTTGTCTTCGCGTCGCTTAGGCAGTTAGTTGATTTCCGGCTGAGGTCTCAGGCGCTTTGTCTGCTAGCGTTGCCCCTTGGTGGCCGCCGTTGCCTTCAGGCACGGCGTCCTATGTTAGTGCTGTTACAGCAATCACGTGCAGTTTGTTACCGGGTCGTTCCGCCGCCTTTAATTGTTTAGAAATCCTGTTCGGGCTGTGAGAGCGTGAGGCGGTTTCTGTTTTCGCTGGTGTAGCGTGTGTTGGTGCTTGTGTATCCGGATGGCCGTCAGCTTTGCATTATTTTAGTAGGGCCGAGAATAGACCCCTTTTTTCCAAACCGCGGCTCAAACTAGCAGAGTTGCCCAAATCTTCGGTCTCGCCGTTTTCTTGTCCCAAAGGTGGACATGATTCAGTCTTCGCCACATGAAGGTATCGTCCGCAAGTGCTGCCCCGACTCCCACGCCTCCGTTCATACGCCCATTGCAGCAGGCATGCCGTTAGCTGCCGTCTCGTCTACGCTTGGCGGGTCCCCAACAAAAGGGAGCTTATGTGTAATTTGTTTACTAATTTGAATACCTTTGCCGGTAACTCAATGTACTTTGGCCGCTAGCATTCATAATTAATCACCTGTTATTTGTGCTGGCCTAAGTTAAATTAGAGCCTTGGCCTTTGAGCCTGTTTCTAGAGATTTCCAGGGTAAGTGTTGACGTCTGCCGGACATGATTAAGCATTTGGTACTCCCATACCTATGAGTGTCGTTAAAACAGTTTGATACTGTAACAAAGGGCGGAGGTAACTTACCTTCAAAATTAACAGATTTGATTTATAGGGGCGCCAAATGATTCAGGCCCATGTTGCCTTGTTAATTAGAGCGAACGAACCATTAAATAACTCAAAGGTAGCAACACACAATATAATCAATGAAACCCACAGTTCGAGAAATCGTATAATGATTCAATGAAGTAATAGATCACAATAGGGGTAATAAAATCGATTGCAATTACTGGTACCAACAAACAATAAACCTTAATACTATATCACATAATTAATTATCACAATTCATAGCTGAGACAGTGTGTGTGGAAACGCAGCCCTCGCTGAGTAAATATATGCTAATTCTTCTAACTGCATTAATTTAAATTTTAAAGTAGCCAAAGTAGTTAATTTTGAAGCAATCCGATGGCTGAATGAATGCTAATACGTTATTGCGTTCCACACTTAGTGATTTAATTTTATGCCGCGAACCACCTCACATTCAAATATCTGCAGGGTAGTTTGTATTACACTGTGATATGATATGATCGTTGTGCCCAGCCAACAAACTTAGTATGGGCGATATTTAAATGGAACAAACGTAAAGTGGTGCAACCACCCACTCAACTAATTTTCGACATACAAGGCAACGTTATCTATTCCAGACCTAAACCACTCAGCTCTAAGCTGGCGCTAAATCTACACACACATAAAAACATAATTTGATAACGGTGAAGCCGAAGCAGTGAAAACGATTGCATATAAATTTATACAGATTAAACAAATATAAGGCCATTAGGCTCAAACCCCCAAATTGGGCATAACCCGCCCAAACCGCACGAGGTAGATGCGATGTTAATTCCAGCCCCTTCTGCCTGCACGAAGGTGGATAAGGTACTCGGGAAATTCTCGTTCCATTCAGGAGCAGCGAGCCAGCCTCTTACTCCGGAGAACCTCCACTCGAATCAATCAGCTTAGCCCGTAGAGTAAAGGCTATACATATACTTCAACTTAGTAAATTAACTACCAAAGAATAAAATGCCTTACCAGAAAAATCAGCCAGAATATTCACACAACCCCAAACATGTACTCGCTTAACAATTCATATCTGCATGTTTTCGGGTCAAAATAAGCCTTAATCGATTGTCCTCCATTAGCCTGACATAATCAGCGATTCAAAAAGCTTGACAAACCATCTGGGGAAGTTTTAAACCAGCCGATGGCCTAGGATTCCCGCACAACAGACGGAACGTCCAAAAACGTCTTTTCAAAAAATTTTGCGGACAGGAAATGATGCAAAACTATATCGCCATCCAGCTACGAACCACTGCACTTGGCGGAAAGGTTGCAGTTTGTAGGAAACTGTACTAAGAAAAAAACTGCATTCGACAAAATATACGTTTGCAAAACCAGTTGTCTATTCGCTCGGCGTTTCTCTGCCCGTGGAAATTGCCAACTAATGAAATGGGCAAATAAATTAGTCTCAAGCAGTAAATTTATTTAAACTATGCAACTATTGCAATACAAACATTTAGAACAGAACTGTTACAAGAGCTTCGATGAGCAAATAGTATGCGGAATTTATACATGAACAAAAGAGGTTTGACTAGATAAGAGCTCACGGAATCAATTCCGCGAAGCATGAAAAAGCCTAATGAGCACGAAAGATCATATCCTGGTTCTCAAAAATAAGCTATTTCGTAGAATGATTTACGTTTTCGCCGCAACTCGGGGCTCTCCGAACAGACAAAAATATAGATGTATCACTGTTAATCGCATCTGAAAAATAAGCTCTGCACTCAATGGCTGGGTAAGGAACATAATACACGTATCAGAGAAAAAGCCAGTTTACCTGGCAAATATAAAATACAGCATAGACTCAGAAAATACTCACGCCAGTTGGGGTTAACTCCTTCGTACTTCTAACATTTAATAGTCTTTGGAGTTGCAATTTGTGGTATGCATTCATCTCACATAAAATTTTGTTCTATGCTTTGCCGTGCTTCAAAAAAAAAATGTTTATCCCTAATATGGCATCTATTGAAAATATTTTTGCTCTCTGTTTCATCAAGGTTCTGTCTATTTGTATCAGAATGTCTTTACATTTCAACATCACTACTGCTTGCACTAGTTTCACATATTTTTGTTTTCTATTTCCCTCGTGTACATTTATTTTTATGCTATATCCCTCGAGTATTCTGGTACTAGCAGTAATTGATTTATGTGTATTGCCGGGGCATTTTGTAATTTCATGTGTACTTTTCCGAAATAATTAAACTTTATAGCCTGCTCTATTATACGACTATCCATTTACGATTTATGATGTAGTTGCAGAGGCTCTTTGCTTATTACCATACATGTTACCTTATTTCCTGATACAATCATATTATAACGAGCCATAGTGCATACAAATTAGATTATCATTCTCTAGAGATCGTAAATTTTGCGATTACAAGCCCAGTATTGGCGTGGCGTTTACCATAAATTTTGCTGTATAACACATCTTCGCTTGCATCATATATGGCTGTATCTATAATTAAATTAAATCTTATCCAACCAAAAACATGATATCTAAAGCATTTTTTAACTTGAACTTCTTAATAATTTTTAAATATTCGTTTCTAGAGAATACACGGTTAAAAATAAGTTTTACGTTTATTTCATTGCAACCCGAAATGTTGTTTTGTGCCGAGGATTGCATTTACACTTAAGTAATGTTAAAATGCTTGTTTGTGTCTTCTTATAATGTAATAATCGACTTGGTAACGGTTGCGTACAATTATCTAGTTACGATTACGGCGTATAATTTACTATTTATATTTGATATTTAGAATGTAAATACAGTTCAGTTTGAGCTTTTGTTGCAAGTGGACGTGTTCTGCGTTTAACGATACAGTGCTCCACATTTTGAACTTTTCATTCCAGTTGGTTTGGTTTAAAAATGAGTGTAGAATCCGGTGGCGGTGGTACTGGTAGACCACCATTGATTGATTGTCGGTTGGATCGAGCTATGGAAACTGATACGGTTGATCTACCGGATCAGGGGTCGCGGAGTGAGTGTACATCAGAGACGCTTACACCAAAAGAAAGCATACAGAGGTCATCAAGTGCAGATAATAGGCAGAGCCGCGAATACACTCCAAGCGATACCGGGCCATTCTTTGTTTATATTGAATGTACGGACGAAAGCAGAAATGCGGGCCGCATTCACCCTATGGTTATAGGTAAATTAGTACATATTAAACACGAAGATCTGAAAGGTAAGGTAATTAATATTAACTCTCTAGGTAAAAACAGAATTCGGGTAGAATTAAAAAACTATAAAAGTGCTAATATTCTTGTAAAATCATCTATCTTAAAAGAACACAAATTTGATTGTTACATACCGCGTTACTTACTCTTTAAACAAGGAGTAATTCGTGGCGTCGACACAAGTTTAACTGAAGAAGAAATACAAAATAATTTAGAATTTCCTTACAATGAGAATACTACCGTGAATAATATTAGACGAATTATGCGTAAAACTGAGGATAAACTACTACCTACACAAAGTGTTATTGTTTCTATCCGTGGCCAAAAATTACCCCAATATTTTTAAATTCACCGAGTAAGATGTGTTTGGGAACCTTATGTTCAAAAAGTTCTACAATGTTTTAAATGCCTGAGATTTGGACATTTTAGCAAACAATGCAAAAGCAATAATCGATGTAGTAAATGTTCTGAAAATCACAATGTAGAGGAATGTACATCTAACGAAAACCCGATTTGCATTCATTGTAAAGGGCGGCATTTAGCTACTGATTATAAAAACTGCCCAGAATTTCTTAAACAAAAACAAATCAAGACTTGCATGGCAAATAATAATTTATCATTTAAAGATGCTTCCGATTTAATCAACAATCCTGCGTCATACTCTAATACATTAAACAATAGAAACATTGAACAAAATATTATAAACTTTCCTAGTATCGGCAATAATATCCAAGTAACTCCCCAAAATGGCAATATGCCTGTAAATAGTTCATCTTCTAAACCCAGCGTTTTACTAACAACCAATAAACGCAAAAAGGTCGAATCCCCTATATATAGCTTTCCTGAAACTGATTATTTTGGGGAACATAAAAGTAAACTAGGAGGTCTGATACACCAAAACCCCTATCCTCCGAAGTACCACAGGGCCGTTTCAGAAAAGGTACCTAACCCTGCACAAAATTATAAAATTATATATGATATTATTTATTCTATATTAAATTATTTAAATTTAAAAAGTAAGTGTAAAGATCAATTTATTTCTTTAAATACTAATTATAATGGATAGACACGCTCATAACCACATTAAGATAGTGCAGTGGAATGCTAGATCGGTTATAGCTAACCGATTATCATTGACTGCATTCTTAAATAGTGGAAATATCGATGTAGTAGTTTTGCAGGAAACATGGTTCAAACCTCACGCTAACATTAATTTTAAGGGTTATACCTGTATACGCAGGGATCGTTTTGACGGAAAAGGAGGAGTCGCCATATTAGTGGCACAATGTTTTGTATATAAGGAAATAGTAATTAACTATAACTTTAATGTCAATATTGAAATATGTTCTATACAAGTTAGGACGAATAACGACTGGTTATCAATTATTTCCCTCTATCGACCCCCAAATATTAAAGTATCTACAACGGATTGGATAAACCTATTCAATCAATTTTCAAACAGAAAAACCCTAATATGTGGCGATTTTAATGCACATCATAATCTATGGGGTTCTTGTCAAACAAATGCTATAGGCGTAAACCTAGTTGATGCAGTTGACCACACAAATTTCGTAGTGCTTAATGAAGGGCAGCCTACTAGATTAAATCTACACGGCGGTAACTTATCTTCAGTAGATGTTACTTTAATAACGGCAAATTTAGCTATATCTGCTAGTTGGATGTTACACGATGACACACTCGGTAGTGATCATTTTCCGATCATGATAAAACTTAATAGCATATGTACCGGTACACCTATAATCTATCCATCTAGCAAGTGGAGAGATAAAGATGCTAATTGGAATGCTTTTAGAAATATCTTGGATGAAACAGTCTCTAATGTACAATATGAGACCTTAAATACAATAGAAAAAATCGACCTTCTATACTCATCTATCAATCATGCGGCAACACTATCTATCCCAATTCAAAAACCTTTTAAACCCAAAACAAAAAAGCAACCACTCTGGTGGGATAACGAATGTTCCGTAGCTGTAAAAGAGTGGCAAGATAGTATTAAAAAATATAAGTCATCAGGGTCCTTTCTTAATTTATCAAAGGATTAATGCAAAAACTAGAAGACTATTTAAAAGCAAAGCCAAAACTAGCTGGATGGAGTATTGTAATCAACTTAGTAGGTCCACCCCTATTTCCGATATATGGCGTCAAATGAGAGGAATCTCCAGATGTCATAGTCCGAAGCCAGAGGTTCCACCTGACATCTTAGATGCACTATTAGATCAGTTAGCTCCTCCGTATGTAAATGACCTACCTGGCAAGGTAGCATATGATAATACCAACGGTGATAATTTTTTGATAGCGAACTTTAATTTAGCCGAACTAGAAACGGCAATAAAAAGCACAAAAAATACTGCACCTGGTAAAGATAATATAACATATCCTATACTAAAGAATTTATCGTTGAGTGTAAAACTATTTTTATTAAATATATTTAATTCTCTGTGGCATAACGGTGATTACCCTTCTACATTAAAGGAATTTATAATAGTCCCGATTCTTAAACCAGGAAAAGCACCCCACTGTCACACATCCTATAGATCAATATCGTTAATGTCTTGTATTTTAAAAACTTTTGAAAGAATGATCAAATTTCGACTAGAATTTTAGTTAGAAAGTCACCATTTATTGCCGTCTGGGCAATATGGTTTTCGCAAAGGTAAGGGAACCCTAGAAGCGCTAACGCAGTTAATTACTGATATTCAGGTTGCATACTCAGACAACCAATATCTTACTTGTCT
The DNA here is from genome assembly GCA_940337035.1 of Agriotes lineatus. Classification (NCBI taxonomy): domain Eukaryota; kingdom Metazoa; phylum Arthropoda; class Insecta; order Coleoptera; family Elateridae; genus Agriotes; species Agriotes lineatus. The sequence continues at coordinate 94,623,049 of OW679197.1, forward strand.
TTTTGTTGATGTTAAATCAGCCTACGAATCAGTCAATCTGACATTACTCAAAGATATCCTGCTTCAGTTGGGACTCCCCAATCGCATTGCTACTAATATAATCAATTTATACGTCAATAGATACAATAAGCCTACATCAGTTAATTAATACTCCCATCAAATGCATCCAATATGCAGATGATATTTGTTTTTACACTAACCATCCCAAATATGATATTACCATTGAAAAGCTAAACATTACAATGTCCAATTTACAAGTATGGCTACAGAAACACGGGTTTGATTTATCGGTAGAGAAAACAACGGTTATATTTTTCTCCCGCCATCGCAATCCTAGCATGACCCAAATAGTTTTATCAGGAAGTACATTATCTGTTAGCAATAGTACCAAATATTTAGGTATTATATTAGATAAAAAATTACTGTGGAGAGAACAAGCAAAGTACACCGTAGATAGATGCGAAAAAGGACTTAACCTCTTACGAGCAGTAACAAAAACATATTGGGGTGCAGCACCATCTTTTGCGTTAACCTTCTATAAAACGTATACAAGGTCTATTCTAGATTACGGTAGTATATTTTATGGTTCAGCTTGTAATACAACTTTGCAACTGATAGATCGATGTCAATACAGAGCCATAAGAATATGCTTAGGAATAATGAAGTTCTCTCCTATTCTACCTATGCTAGCAGAAGCCCAAGAACCTCCGCTCGACCTACGAAGGCAATATTTATCTGCTAAATATGTTATAAAGCTCAGATCAAGTCCAGATGAGTATTTGATAAACAGAATTGCAACATTAGCTCCTCTAACTCTTACAAATAAATTTTGGAATAAGAAAAATTTGCCCCCATTAGCTGAAGCATTTTTTTCTACTGCGTGTTTAGATAAATATTGTAGCAATGTTTAAATATTTACTACCTTAGGATATGAATACCTATGGTGTAAATATGAAGTATATTTTCCAAAATATAGTCATATGAGGTCAATGAATGAAAAATTATTTTTGGAATTTATCAATCGTTGGGATACCACCAATACTGTTGTAATTTACACAGATGGTTCTAAAACACCACATAACACTAGCTGTGCATTCTGCATTCCGTCGACTAATTGCCAAAAATCCTTTAATCTCCCAAAACAGGCCTCTATATATACTGCAGAAGCTACTGCTATAATGGAGGGACTCCGATATTGTAAAAATAACTCCTCACATATCATAATCGCATCAGATTCAAGATCTGTTCTAGAAGCTATTGATGTACACAATTTTAAAAATTTGGAGAACCCATTTATTGCTAAAATTATTAATTTAGTCAACGAACATTATGCAAATAATAACAGGGTAACTTTCGTTTGGACCAAAGGACACGCTGGAATTCCTGGAAATGAAACTGTGGATAGACTAGCTAAATCACCAAATGAAAATTTAAATATAATAGTTCCAAGTAGCGATTTGTATGTAGAAATTAAACATAACCTAAGGTGTGAATTTAAAAACAAATGGGAAGAATTTGCTAATCATTCGTCCTCGCAATATACATTTATTCACTCAGAGCTTCCTACCTCATTAGCCTACTTTAATAGCTATCGACAATTTTCTTCCACCATTTCAAGGTTAAAACTAGGACATGGATGTTTTCCCGCACACTTATATAAGATCAACGTAATAGACAATCCCTACTGCCATACATGCATAGACAGCGTATCAGATTTAAACAATATTGTTCTTAATTGCCCTCTGTACTCTATTGCAAGAGAAACATTAATTAAGGAATTACTGGATATAGGTATCCAACTGCCTATTGACATACGCGTCCTTCTACACTCTAATAAAATGGAAATATATCAACTTCTAGTAATCTTTTTTATAAACACTAACTTAAAAATATAAATAGATAAAGAGTAAGGTGTTATTACAACAGTACCTTTACCTACTATATTTAGATACATCTGTCAACACACTTTGCGCTGGCCGAATATCGTACAGATTACGCCAACTTAAAATAAAAAAAAAGAATGTAAATACATAATAGGAACACTGTCATTTATAATGCTACCTTAGGTTTGATGATTCAAAGAAGGAATATGCAAGGCTATTCAATTTCGAGGATCACCGCTGGTATTTTGAAAAGGGTAAGAGATACAAGGTCAGTTAAATTAGGACAAAGTTACAGAATCCAATTCTAAAATGAATTTAAACCTAGGTGCCTTAGTTTTTGAATTATGTCAAAAATATTAGTTTTTATTGTTAACTATAATGATACTTAGAAGACTTAAGACACTTCTGAAACAACAATTCAAATGTGATTTTAGGTTTTCACTCCTTCCTATAATTTTCGAGATATTGATACCAACTTTCTTATTTTAAACACGCATCAAGGATGGCTATGACACCATTAAGAGGAGCCTACTTGCCTTTTTTCATTCATATAAGATTTCCTAAATTTATTTTCCTAACTAACCGAGATATGTAAAAAGATATATTTCTTTAAAGCAGATGTGAACACTGCTTTAACGGGTGTTATAGTAATGTTAAGATAGTTTTGTTCGAAGTAACTTAATAATCGACGTATAGCAAAATACTAAAAACCTAAATTTTGCTAATTTTTTGGAAAAGGCTTATAAAATAAGGCTGCTTCGTCTAATTTCGCTTTTCAACATTATTCAATATCAGAATCTGTAACCCTGTATCTCTTGCCGTTTTTGAAATCCAAGTAATAATCTTCGAAATTAAATAACCATGTATAGGTAGTGAGTTGAAAATTAACTATAGAATAAGAATATGACGGGAACTGAAATGACAAAAACAGTACAGCACACTTGAATCAATCTACTCACAGCCTCAATCATGTAGTAAAAATTGGAAAAGAATAGTTACCACCAATTAAGTATAGAGTAAGAAGTGAAGTGTTAGGGTATTTACGCATAACAGGTTTTCAATTAACAACTTCAATATAGGATTGAAGTTGAACATTAAATGTATGCTCTTTAATAAGAAATCGTGACGCTTATTTACAAGTTTTATGGAAAATACTGCCGCCAAAAATGTTTCCAATGTTTGTTGTCTGTTCGCCTCAGAAAATAGTCATGTAGCTGCAACTTATTGTAACACTTGCTAATTTATTTGTATAAGAATTTGGCAATTTTTTTAAACAATTTCATGTCATGATTTAAAACTGCAATGATCGATTTTCAATACTACTTCTTCGCTACTCGAAATATATATTATCATACCCCTCTGAGCTAGTTTTTTATTTGACACGAATACTCTAATCTTACTTTGAATATGCACGAGTACAGCACTACAACTTGTATAATGTATAGACATATAACGCATAAAATTACATGTAAATTTTTTTAGTATAAACATGAAGATTTCACTTATCGTAAGCGATATAGTCTTTGCTAGATTGAGGAAAATTTGCATAATTTTGTATTGGTGAATATTCATTTTAAATACATTTCTTACTTGCAAAAACTTCAAATTTTCTTTAAGCAGCTTTACGAAACCTCGTAAATTGCTTGAACACAGCGTTTGATTTTCAAATCCTAGGATAATTATGACCTTTATGGTTTCATCAATAGACAATAAATACTTTAAAATCTGTTTTAGTATATGATTGACAACTTTAAACTTATTGTTTACTCTAAGTGGACATGTAAAGAAAGGAGGGTTTCTAATTAACTTCGCCTTGAAGCTCAGAAGCTAGGATTCTAGATTACATGATTAATTAAACAAGTAATATTTTTTTTTAAATTTATTTACTATTATTGCATGTCACAGCCAGGTAAACCTAAAGTGTAGTTCAGAATATTTCCAATAAAAAATATAAAAATTGTCTGAATTATTTTTCTACACTAGAGCCAACGGCTCCTGAATGGGATGCAAGAGTATACAAGTCTCTAGGTTATCTGGGTAATGGATTTAAAATTGCATAAACATATCATTGCGTGCTACTTGAACAGGGATTTCAATCGGTCAGTGCTACGATATGTGTGCATGTTATGTTACACCGCTGCTAATCGGGAATCCTTTCACCACGTAAGTTGCGCTTTTAAATGAAATTTCCGCTTTGCACTCGAGAAATAATCGAAACTTCGCTGCCTAAGCAGTGAATTGCATAGAAACTGAGGCAGCTTGACATTTCTCCGTAGCAGGCTTCGGTTGCCTGCACAATTTATGAGTCGCTTCTCGCTGCGGTATGAGTGCTCATATCGACGTGAATATCTAGATATCTGGATACGGGTCCAGAAATCGCTTATCACTTAACGTTCAAGCGCGCATATCGCTGTAGGTGATGAGGAATCTAGATCTGCGTTTAAATGTGCTCGGGATTGACCAGCCGCGCCGGATAGATCAGGACGTAAAACTTACTTTCTCTGGCTCGGGGTTTCTTTGTATGTTGAGTCGAACTCCTCTCTATCTAGTGAATATATACTGAGAAAAAGAGTGAGAAATAGTGGAAGTTGGAGTTGCAAAAAGATGGGCTCTCCCATCTATAATCTGCAAGGTGGAAAGCAGGCTTCTGTTGCAAGCAAACATCACCGACTGGACGAAGGAATTCATAAATCATAAATTATGCTTTACTATACATACTCGTATAATATTAATCAATTAGGCTTAAAGAAACTTGAATGCATATAAAGTAAATAAGAAGAATCTTTAAAGTAGTACCAATACCTAGACCGTAGCAAACACACGGGTATTCCAGATTAAATTCTCATTTACCTTATAGTCTGCCCATAGCGCAATAAACGATTGTTGCCAGCAACTTAAAGAATGGCATACCGTTTGCATGATACCTATGACATTACTTTATGATTTTAAGTCAACTAATGGTAAGGCTTTTGTTGCCTGCTGCTTCTATAATCATGCCGTTTAACTACAAATTCAACTCCTTCCAAAAGATTTTCTCAAATTTTAATGCTATTTTACAGAGGAAGTCACAGATCGAAATCGAAAACTTTAAAGAAGCTTTTGACTTCTCATTATGTAACAAGGTATCTCCAGAAACGAGACGCTTGGCTTAAGGAACACCTTATATATTTATTTAATGGCAATAGTTAGACGCTAATTGTCCGAATTCGTACAATTTTACTAGTAATGAGATCGTATCCGTGCACCTTCTTTCGATTTAAATCCTTAGCGCTAAAGTTTTCATTCCATTAATCTCTATAGGCTTAAGGTTACTAAATCATAAAGGTACCGCCAACTGTGCAAACATATATATTTTGTCTCTTTTAATTTGTGGTTCCTGTTATTAGTGTCTCACTCTCACTCTCACTTTCTTACAATGTTTTGTCCTGTTTAATTTGGGGGAACAAAATCTTGGAATGGAATGGCGGTACCTTTATGTATTTAGTGACCTTATATAGGCTTTCTTTATGGTGACATCTGTTAGTGTTTCTCAGCAATGTTACGAATTAAACTGTAATTACTACCTGTTAACAAGCGAATAGGGCACAGCTAGCTCAGTGGGACACAGCCGTGAGCCTATTCTAAGAAGTGTATGTGATTATAGGCCTAACACAATTCCAGAGGAACGTTGAAAGTCAATAATATTAAGTCGTCGAGCGCCACTAGACTATAATTTCCTGCCTAAGGTAATTATAACGTTCTTTACCCCAGAAGAGCAGTACCCCGCCGTGGATGATGTTTTCGGAACCGAACAGCTGCGTACCCAACTTGCTTCCAGCTACTGACACTTAATGTACTTAAAAACAAATGCATGTCGTCGTGCACATTTGTTTAAACACAGACTATACTAAATAAAAAATACCGGGTGTCAACGAATTTATTAGACAAGTCATAACTTCTAGAGTATTAGGTGTATCAAAATGAGATTTGGTATAGGTAAATGGTAGGGGGAGAGGAGAGTTTTCGCATATTTTTCACTTTCCGGTCACTTCCGGTTACACCGGAAATGGCTCCCGTATCGAATTTTTAAATGAAACACCCTGTATCGTTTTGCATATTTGGATTTCTGAGACAATTTTGGATCAGCATGTGACATTTTAAAAACTTATCCATGGCACACTTGACAAAAGTAAATAAATTATTATCCAGTATTTTGCTTAGAAATATTTAACTTATGAGCTTATTTTTAATCCAATCGCAAATAAATTAGTATCGTTAGATTCGCCAAAAAATCCTCTTTTCGGAAAGTACTTGTCAAAAAAGGGTCGCCATTTGAAAAAAAATAGTTAGACAAGAAAACGTGCTTTTGCCAACTTGTCTTATTCCTATCTATCATACTAATCACTAAAACTTTGCGATTGTAATTTTCTTACGTCACCTGAGGTCTTTAGATTAGTTTGCGTCTGATCATGGCCACCTAGATGCCATATTAAAAGTGGCTCTAAAAAAATCAAGTAGGCTTAAAAACTTTTTAAAATGTCACATTCTGATCAAAAATTGTCTCAAAAATCCAAATATGCAAAAATATACAGGGTGTTCCATTTAAAAATTCGAAATCGGAGCCATTTCCGGTGAAACAGGAAGTTACCGGAAAGTGAAAAATATGCGAAAACTCTCCTCTCCCTATACCATTTACCTATACCAAATCTCATTTTAATACACCTAATACTCTAGAAGATATGACTTGTCTAATAAATTCGTTGACACCCGGTATATGTATATTAAAGCTACCGAACAGGTGAGAAGTGACATTGAGCGACATTTCTTTTATTTTGCCTCTATAAACAAGTCCAATTTCGGGCCATATTGGGGATAAAATTAATTGGAAGTAAAGTCAAGGCTAAGAGAGACTACAAGAGCAATTGTGGAAATAAAGTGAAAAGATAAAACACCAAACAAGGGTGAGAAATAAGCCTTAATAATAGTGCATGCTAGGTTAGGAAAGATAGCAGTAAAGACGAGAATTGCATGAACTAACAGAGATAAGAGCAGCAAATTTATAACTCAAGGTGTACGAAACTCCTATTTCGTCAAACTTGGAATAGGCAACCCAACTTACAGAAGGAGGTATAGAGGGTTGCAGAAACTCAGCGAGGAAACTACAAAGTATGGATTCAGACGAATACCTTACAGATGAAGGGAAAAGAAAGAAAGATGATATAGAAGACTTATTTAAGAGACGCAGAAAGACAACCAGAACACCGACAAAAGGGGAAGGTAGCAAAGAAAAAATAGAAGATCAAATGAATGAAATGATGGATTTAATGAAAAATCTGGCGGGAGATATAAAAGAGATTAAAAACGAACAGATTAATAACAACGAAGAAACAAAAAAACTGAAAGAAGAGATCAGGCGGTTAAGGAAGGAACAAAGTGAATTTAAAGATGAAATAAAGGAACTAAAGGGTACCAACGAAAAGGCAATGAGGGAAATAAATGAATTAAAAAAGGAAATTGAGAGAACAAGTGAAAGAATGGAGAAAATGGAGGAGGATAAAAGGAGAAAGAATATAGTCATACAGGGGTTAAAAGTGACAACAACCAACACAAACATGCTAAAGGAGGAAATAGAAGGATTCATGGAAAGGGAATTGGGAGTAGTACTGAAAGTGGAAATGGTGAGGAAACTGGGAGAATATACGTGCCTGGTGGAACTGAATAGCAAAGGTGATAAGAGCATGGTGATGCAATGCAAGAGTAAACTGCGTAACTTAGGGCAGAAAGTATATATAAATGACGATTTAACGCAAAACGAAAGAAAGATTCAAACGTTAATAAGGAAACAAGCCAAGGTGGAAGCAGCAAAAGGGAAATCAGTTAAAGTGGGATATCAGAAGATGATATGCGACGAGGAACTATGGACCTGGAGCAGAGAAACTGGTAAATTGGAGAAGTACGGCACCGAACAAAACAAACAAGACAAAACGCTAACAAAAAACGATTAAATGAGAAAGGTACAGGACAGGATAAAACGGCAGCAACACATGCAATGGACATTAGGACAAACGAAAATATATGGGACAGAATAGGAACATGGAACGTTAGGAGCTTAAATGGCAAGGAGATTGAACTAATCCAAGAAATTAAGAAGTATAAAATAGAAATATTGGCAATTACGGAGACAAAGAAGAAAGGAATAGGAGAAATAATAATAGAAGATTATGGGCTGTTATATAGTGGAGTAGATGAGGGAGAAAGAGCAGCAGCAGGAGTAGGCTGTGTGATAAGTCCGGAGTACATGAAGAGGCTAGTGGAGTGGAAAGCAGTGAGTAAAAGGTCAATGAAAGCAACATTTGCACGAGGGAGTCAGGAGAAATTGGATATAATAATAGCATATGGACCAGGAGAGAATGATATGAAGAAGGAAAAGGAACAATTCTGGCAAGAACTACAAATGATATATGATGAAGGAGTCAACCCCACTATAATCCTAGGAGATATCAATGGAAGAATTGGGAATGAGATTGTAGGGAGACAAGGAGTAATGGGAAGATACGGAGAGATTACAAGCAACGCGAATGGCGAGAGACTAATAGATTTTTGCATACAGAATGGTTTAGTGATACTCAACTCCTTCTATCAGCATAAGGACAGACACAAATATACTAGGGAAGAACCAGGAAGAAGCGAAAAATCGATTATAGACTATATAGTAACAGAGAAAATAAATAGAAGAATTATAAATGATGTGAGAGTTTATAGGGGAGCTGAATTATCGACTGATCACCACCTACTAATAGCAAAAATGAAAAACAAGAAAGAAGATGAAGAAGAGAGGTTGAAAGCGGAAGTAAACAGGAAGGAAGTGAAGATGATTAAGATATACAAACTGCAAGACCAGCAAGTAAGAGAGGAGTACGCAGAACAGATCGCTAAGGGGATACAGGAAGTGGGACAACAGATACAGAGAATGAATGTCGAGGAGATGTGGGATAAATTTAAAGAAATTATCTACAAGGCTGGAACAAATGTATGTGGGATAACTACAACTGGAGGAAATAAGAAGAGAACAAGCTGGTGGAGTAAAGAAATCAAAAATACTATAAGGATGAAAAAGAAAGCGTGGAAAGACTACCTGCACAAGAGGAGCGTTGAAGCTTACGCAAACTATAAAGCAGCGAGGAAAATGGTAAAGGATAAGGTCAAAATAGCTAAAGCTAAGGAATGGGAAGATTTTGGGACCAAGATGGAAAACGACAGAAGAGCGAACCAAAAGCTATTTTACAGGGTACTGAAGAACATGAAAAATTAAGGAAGGAAAATCGGGACGAGACAAATCATGGACAAAGAGGGAAGGGTACTAATGGAGGATGACAAAATTATGAGAAGGTGGAAGCAATACTTCCAGGAAATGTTAGAGGGAGCAGAGATAACTGAGGAGGAAATGGAGGTGGAAGTAGGAGAACAAAATGAAAAGAAACCTGGAAGAGAGAGAGTCAGTGGACAGATGGAGGAAGCACGCGACAGTATACAACTAGACGAAGTTAAGAAAGCAGTGGCAAAGTTGAAGAATGGGAAAGCTGCAGGAGTTGATGGTTTAAAAGCAGAGCTACTTAAAGAAATGGGAGATGAGGGAATGGGGTTTCTACAAAGAATTCTTAATAAAGCATGGGGAACACAATCAGTACCAAAGGAATGGAAAATTTCGGTTATAGTACCTATTTTTAAAAAGGGTAACCAGAAGGACTGCGCAAATTATCGAGGGATATCTCTGCTCTGCTCAGCTTGCAAGGTATATGAAATAATCTTGGAAGGCAGATTAAGAAAGGAAGTAGAAGGAAGGCTACATGGGGCACAAAGTGGATTCAGGCCTGGTCACTGCACACAAGACCACATATTTACAATAAGAAATATAATTGAAAAATCGTTACCATATAACAAGGAAATATATATATGTTGTGTGGATCTTGAAAAGGCCTTCGATAAAGTGGTGAGAAAAAACATATGGGACATATTAAAATATAAAATCTTTATACAACAAAACGGAGAACATAGTAAGGAAGGACAACATGGAGACGAACAAATTCAGAACAATGCAGGGAGTGAGACAAGGCGGAAACCTTAGCCCTTAACTTTTTATCACATTTATGGATGAAATAATCAGAAAAGTAAGCAGCGAAAGTAAGAAGATGAAGGTAGGATACCACAAACTGGAACCGGTAGAAGTGAGTGAATGCGTATTTGCAGATGACGTTGCAATACTGGCAAATACGGAAAAAAACCTTCAATTAAATGTAGATCTATGGACGAATGAATTACAAAAAAAGGAATGAAAATAAATATAAGTAAGGCCAAAGTACTTGTGATAACAAATAACAATGATAGAAGAGTAAACATACAAATTAACAACAAAGCAGTGGAACAAGTAAAAAGCTTAAAATACCTAGGAATGACTTTTGAGGAAGGTGGAAGACAAGAAGAAGAAATTAATAATAGAATATCGACAACGGTAAAAATGTTTCACAGCATGAATAGAGGGTTCATAAGTAAAGCAGAAATCAGCAATAGTACAAAAATGTCAATTTATAAAACCATATACCGACGTTATTATATGGATGTGAAACATGGGTACTGACCGAGAAACAACACAAAAAGATTCAGGCTTTAGAGATGAAGTATCTTAGGAAAGTAGCAAAAGTGACGATAATGGATAAGATTAGAAATGAAGAAATAAGGAAAAGACTGGGTATAGAGAGTGTCAGGAAGATTATAGAGAAGGTGCAGTTGAGGTGGTGGGGACACATGAAAAGACTGAATGCAGAAAGACAAGTTAGAAAAGTGTGGGAGGCAAAAACCATTGGAAGAAGAAAGAAAGGTAGACCTAGAATGACGTGGGATGGAAAAGTGGCGAAGATAATGAAGACAAAAGGAATATTGTGGAATCAGGCAGTGATTATAGCGAGAGACAGAATCAGATGGAGAGCATTGATAAAATAGGGTAGAAACAGTGTTGAAACAGGTGAATAAGTAAGTGTGATGCGAAGTCAGAGAGTCAAAATACTGATAAAACAGCTGCCGACAGGGGGGAAAACGTGAGTGAAATGTGAAGATCGAGTGGGGCTAATTTCAGTGAGAAATGATTGAGGCATTTTTATATAGAGTTTATTTTTTTTTATTCTGATAGAATAAGTTTAATTTACGGTAAATGGAGTTTTAATTATTTTCATATATGTTTAGACGGACAGAATAAGTTCAGTTACTGTAAATGAAATTTTTAGTTTATGTATGGAAAGGCTTAACACACCCTCTACACTTAACAGTAGGAGAGGGATGGATTATATATATATATATAAAGCTACAAGTTACGGAAGAAAATGCTGCACAGGAAATTACGCTAACGGTAAAGTCATGATATTAAAGGTTATAGATGACAAAACCTATTAGGCTGTCACAATCCAAAATCTATTAGCAAAATGTATAGCCCTCTTTTATTAGGGAGAGGCAATAGATAAGGGTCTATACATAGAGGCTACTCAGAAAATGTCGCAAATAAATATAAATAAACGTCGTGCAACGGTAAGTTTTAAGGCGGTTCGAATGTGGGAATTAATCCGACGAAACTATCAAATGCTATTTTTTCCGCAACTGGGCTTTACTGATGGTACCGCACTTTTCACAAGAACTACTCGAGGATGCTTTAGATGCTGCAATTTGCCAATTTTTGCGAACACAAACGCTTCAGGAAAATTCTCGGCTGCTTCTCACATTGCGATCTCTTACGTTTACGTCGACTTGCTTGCGTATCTGCCCGGACCATCTCTATCTTCGGCGTGCTTTCTCTTCTCGCGATACTATCTCCACTCTCGGGAGGAGTACATAGGCGTACGTGTAAAAACTATACGCGGACAAACAGTAAGCTTATATTTGACCACTTTTCTATTGGGATGGGGTTGAATAAATGGAGTTGAAATACCTACGTAAAAGGGTTAGCCTTCGCTTCCACTTTCTTGTTATCATCTCTACCCAACTTCTGTTGGACTTTCTTATAGGAGGAACAGTTGTTGTAGCTCAGTTCTTGAGTTTTCTTGTAGATGTCCGTAAGGAATACTCAGTGGCTTTGGTTGGAAGTAGATGTTTAAGGCATTCTAGAATTGTTGAAAGGTTTTTTCTTGGTTAGAATATTTTTTAGATCTCTCATCTCTTGCTTTTTTTATGGTGCTTTGGTGTTCATCTTTTCTTGAGTTTTTGTTTTTCAGATAGAGTTTCTCTGACTACACCGAAGCAGCCTTGCTATGTTATCTAAGTTGACGATTCCTGCGGTGTTGGGTATTCAGCACCTTTTATAGTCCTCGCTAGGCAATCAAAAACTAAATCAATAATAATTGGACTGATATGAAAGCGGCCACTTTTTATTTTGTCGCTTGTTTGAACATTAACCAATCTTATTTTAGAGCTGACTGTACCGCTTTCTGAAGAGTGATCAAAAAAATAAGTGAATCTTCTGATCAGACAACAATTTTTCCTGCTGATATTTCTTTGGTGACACAGAAGTGACGGGGATCTGTAATTTTGTTTAGAACCCTAAGCCAATACGTTGGTTTACCGGTAAATAGATGATTAGAATCGTACTTCTAAATACATTTCACTAATTTCCGACTTCTTGATGTTGCTGGACTTGATCCCTATTGTTGGTATTTTGCGCTGTGTTTATCTCTAACAAAAAACCTATTTCCAAAAGTATTGACGAATTCGGTTAACTGCTATTCTTTTATTGTTGGCGGGGGTGGGAAGTGAATGGCATTTATAGTAATTTTCCTTTGCCAATTTCCAAAATTTTAAATAAAATTATGTGGACAAATTTTTTATCTGGAGAGTACATATCGACATTATCTATATTTTATTATCTAGATAAATTATCACTAGATAATGTACAAGACTGATTGTGTCTTGAAATCTTGTTTTACTTTTTGCGATATTTGTTCGTCAATTTCTTGTTGATGTGCTGTGTTTATGGTGGCTTCTGACCTCTCAGAAATGCATTTAAAACGATGCATAACCCTGGTGTGCCTGTTTAAATTAAAAACAAATTACTTGGCCCACCAAAAGTTGTGAATTACTATCGGCACTGATAACAGAAGTCTATTTCAGAGGACACTGATCCTCTAATTGACATTCAGGTCTCTTGAAACATTGCCCTTTTCGTTTATTTTTTTGTTGTTTATTTGCACTTACACCGTACGTATATAAATTCACAATTTATTAATAATATGTTTGGCGTACTGCAATTGAACTCCGTTCTGAGTAAATCATCAATAACATCGCATATTTAAAAACGTATTATATGAATAATTTAAAAATCTCAATAAGCACTCTTCGCACGAAGAAGACTGACATATTTCTGAAAACTGATGTCTCGTTCCTTCGCGATGGAAGCGAAAGCTCTGCTTCGTCAATGGAGGTTATCGGTATGTTTATTAGTATGCTGAACGATGCATCTCTGTCAATTTCCAAACGATTACAATTTTTGCAGTAGAGCTACGCATTTCACTCAAAGAGAGAAAATTGTGAAGGGAATTTAATTTCGCGAGTAAATGCAGCCGAAGACCAAAGACTAAGAACCCTTAGAATGTCGTAATGTCGTAGCAATGTTATCATTTATCGGCTAATCTACATAGATCTGATACACATATTTTCAGCTGCACAAGCACAAATACTTTGGTAGTCATGGCTGGCTTCAGGGAGGTTCGCTTTCTGCTTTTAAATATGAGCTTGAAATCAGTGGAGTGAAATTTGTGTGACATGTAAATAATAATTTTGCTTTATGCGCTCTACATTTTTTTAAATTAAAATTAGGAGTAACGCTGCCCGTGAAGATTATTTGTGCCTCGTGTATAATTCCCGAAAAATATTAAACTTAGATTAGCTTTAATTTAGAGCGGTATTTGATGCTAAAATGTCTGTGCATAATGTAACTGTGTAATTTATTCAGTGACTATCATCAATTGTTTGTTGTGTGAATGTCGTTAGATTATATGATGCAAAGTTGGACAATGTCGTATAGATAATGACTTTCTTCTAAGCTAACCTCACAATAGCAATGGCAGTAATAATTTGACACCTTCCAGTTTGGTTAACAGGTACAGCGTCTTCTTCTTCTAGACGCGTTCATCCTTCGATTACCACATTGATACCTTTTATGTTTCTCTTATTATCTCTTTTTGATTTACTAGCTTATGGCGCAGACTCTAACATTTTGTTTGTCATTCTGTCTTGATATGTGTGCTGCTATGTGCCTCACCTAACTCCACTTTAGGACTGCAATTCGTTCCACCACATCGTCATATGTCCAATAATCAAATTACGGGCTGCTTTAGATAATTGAACTACTTCGCAGCAACATTGGAGTATCGAAAAATTATTCTTTAACTCGACTACGTTCTTTGGTCGTGTTGAGCTTCCTCGTGGAATTTAATAGTAAGCAATAATAGTAATAAGTGTAATATCATGTTGGTGGATATTATGAAGAGAAATATATTTTTGTAATTGTTTTCTAATTGCATTTTACTTAGAAACTTCCACATTTTCTTTAGTATGCACTTGCATTCAATATATATTTTTTAATAGAGCAAAGGGTTTGTGTGCATGATATGAGCGTTGTTGTTCCAAGAATGTAGCTGCTTGGTAATTCCCTTGCCGCACCGATTTAGCAAATCATGGTCTATGGGTACGAGTTCCCTTGCATCGTCCTGCTATATACGGTTTTGAAACCATCCTAATTTACGTTGAATTTCGCACCTTTTAGTGGATTGAGTTACTGCACCGAGCTAAGTTAATCGTGTTTTATTATTTTGTATGGCATGCGGATTTATTGTCAATTTGAAATGTGCGAAAGTAAGATTTTTCAAGTGTAGGTTACCGTCAACTTTATATGAGTATGTGTCCATAAGCGCTGCTTGCCAGTGTATCAACATTGTGTTCCTCCTTGACGAACATATATGAAAGTTGTGCTTATAACGCAATGTACTATCACGAGAGGGAGGTAGAATTCTTAGGAATAGTTTTGGCTGCTCTTCTTTTTGGGGTCGCAGCTGCAAAGCCAACCCGCTTGCATGTTTTTTTATGAATGTTGTATTAATAAAGTTCTTTAATTTAATATATGATTCATGATCCATTTTCGTAAAGCGCAGTGCACTACAGCATATTTTTAAGTCAGATAAGCGATTGCAGAGATTGCGATACAAAATAAGTCGTTAATATCTGAAACTGAGCAAGTACAGTATCTCCGAGAGATATTTTTTTTATTTCCCCAGTACATTACTGGCAGACAAAGCACCAGGTAGCCACCTAGGCTATCGCGAATGGGCACAATTCTGTGGCAGTCGAAGACCCGCCCCCACGCTGAGCCACTGAACTCTTTTAAGCTAGCTGCATGTCGTAAGCAGGGTTTTACTTGTAATAAATTATTTAACTTTATAAAAATTGTAGCACTTCTTCATAAATAATTTACAAATTAAAATAATAAATAGGGGACAGTTTTTTTCTTTTGCGCGTCTATCACAACTAAACCTAAAAAAGGTATTGTTTTTCATAAGATGCGGGTACTTTACAAAGTGCTTTACTCTATACCAAAACTTAACTCTATCGTACGATTTTTTGTGAACTAAAAATTTATTTCGAAGATAGCGATATGTCCTATTAAAAAGTTATATCCAATTTAAAAAGATATGCATAGATATGCACAGCGACGCTATAATTGGCCTAACTGCTGTTGGCTGAGTGCGCAATAAATAAATAAATAAGATACGTCGTAAAACCGAAGGTAATTTAATACCGGAGTATTCAATTAATTTAAGATTATTGCGACTGAATAGCCATATCCGAGGGCCGACTAGTCTACTAGAGACGTTTCGCTTCTTTTAAGTTCAAAATAAATAAAATTGCAAAGAGCCAAAATGAATTATTAAGAGTAGTATGCCCACATTAGTGACCAGAACTAATAAACTCAAAAATATAGTCGATAGCTATATAATCTGAAGCAAACCTACGTACTTACTTAACGGCTAGGTCATAAAAGGTTTGGGGCCAGTAGTATATTACCAAATACATACAAAAGAGGATGGCCCAGCGAGCAAATTTTCGACAATCAGGCGATTGGCCTTGGTTCGATTCCTGGCGAATCTAGAGTTTTAAATATCGTACGCCCCCGGCTACCACGGTAACACCTGTAGTAGTCGTTAACCCCTAATAAGGAAACTCTTTTTCCGTTTCGACGGGCAAGGCTAGCCACCTACTCGACTTACGAGTAAACAGAGCTCATGAAATCACGTTGTGGTCATTGCCCTATAGTAAGAGGAGGAAAAAGAAGAAGATACAACTAAAGAAACACAAATATTAATTAATACTACCAATTATCGGCCGGCAACACAGTAAACGTATGTAACAAATAAGTGTAGCTAACAAGAAAACGTACTAATGGAATCTACAAGAGTAATAAAATAAACCTAACATTTAAACAGGTCAATAAAAACTCGAGAGGTTATAAGGAGCTTCTGTCTAGAGCAATATTTCTTGGTAAATTGATGTAAAGTTACGTAGTCGCCAATATTCAACGAACTCCTCTTACTGTGATCACAAAGCAAAATGTGAGGCTGTTTATAAATAAACAGCAATAGAAATTTTCTCTAAAACTAAAAGGCTGTATTCCCTGGAATAAATTGTCATAACGCTCCCACAGTGACTCAATACTTCAAAACGTCTGTGAAACGGGACCTTTCAGTGAAGGCTATCGAACCGGACCTCGGAACTCTTAATAACAGGTGTAAAATCGCAAGAACACATGAGAGGGGCAGAACGAGTACTGATAGGCATCCAGCAGGGTACGAACAGCTCAAAGAAAGTCCAAATACAATGTGTCCCACTAAAAGTTAGCTTATATTACCAAATCACGGCTAACAGAAAGCATGGAAGGACGAAAAACAGCTGATCATTCCGTGAAGGCAAGAATGGGTATGACTAGCCATATGAATTACCCGGGGTACGGACGTTTCGCCCCCAGCCGTTTCGCTCCCAGCCGTTTCGCCCCCGAAGCTTTACCTCTAGCTTTAACTTTCTGTTTCAAGTTACACCACGAGGAGGTTCTGCAACCGTTTTTTAGTAATTTTTTTTGGTATTTTAATTTTTGTTTTTTTAAAATTTTTATTGGTTTTTGTTTGTTGGTGTTTGTGTTTTAATTTTAGAGTTTATAGTCAATATATGTAAAGAAATATAAAACTTTTAACATCTATATTTCGACGTGCAACCGGAATAAATTCAAAATTCAAAGTTGTACGCAATCCCACGCAAGTAATCAATAACTTGACGATTTTCAAAATCTTCAACGATTTTTTTCATACGAGCTAATATTGCGACATACGTTTTATTTCTTGGATTAGAAAATTTAAAAAAAACCGGTTGCAGAAATTCTATTAGTTACCTCCTCGTGGTGCAACTGGAAACAGCTGAAGCTGGCTAAAGCTAGAGGTAAAACTTCGGGGGCGAAACGGCTAGGGCGCAAAACGGCTGGAGGTAAAACGGCGGGGGCGAAACGGCGGGGGCGAAACGTTCGTAAACCAAATTACCCATAGATAGAATTAGGACTGATAAGGGAAATGTCGGCTACCGAATACGTAGCTAAAGTAATTCACCACAATAATGTGGAAATAATCTTCCAATAACGTCGCCTTCTTACCATGTGTACACGTGATTGTTAGTGCAAAGAAATTCCAAACTCAAACTTGCACCACGCACCCTAATGCTATGCCCAAGGGATCGACGACTCAACGCGTCTTAACCATTAAAAAAATTGAAAAGTGAAAAAACACGAAATTTACAAGCAGTGACAGCCGTCACGGTCCAGGCGAAAATCACGGCGCGATAAATCCGGAAATTCCTAAACACCTAGGCGTAAGCTATTACTCGTAACCAACTTTAGAATATTTCAATTAGGCTTTGCCCATATTTTATTAACATATGTGTTATATGTTTTCTTTTAACGACGTAACATAATGTAATCAAAATAGTTATATTACTTAGTGAGGGTTCAATTTTCAGTAATTATGGTGTCTTAAACGTACATATTTCGAAGTATGAAAGCTGTTTCACAAGATGCATTGTCGTACATATAGTTGTTTGACTGGAATAAAAAAATATTGGAGCTAATATTCGAAGTCAACAAAGGATATCATATTCGTAAAGTTATTA
Source organism: Agriotes lineatus (assembly GCA_940337035.1). NCBI lineage: Eukaryota > Metazoa > Arthropoda > Insecta > Coleoptera > Elateridae > Agriotes > Agriotes lineatus. The sequence continues at coordinate 94,641,150 of OW679197.1, forward strand.
ATATTTACTGCTTTCCAGTGGAATTACGAGTATAATCCCCTTTCCTTCTAATTTGAGCTCAAATGCAATAATACCACAGCCGTGAGCTTCTCGTTGCGGTTTCAATAAACTGAAGGCATCTGCAATAAGTATGTCAGAGCTTAGGGGTAGTTCAGGGCGTAACCACTTCGATTTTACACATTAAGTCCGATAAGCACAGTTTATTGGTTGAAAACTAAAATAACCAATAAATAGCCCGAAATGACGAAATGAACATAACTAATAATAAGGGTTGGAACAGTAATGGTCCGGCGCCCGCACCTTCGTCCAGCACCTTTGCTTTTCTATCCAAGAATGCCCTGATCTCGGCAACGTTACTCATTCCCATATTGTTTGGGTCTTGCAGGCGGGCGCCGTTCCATTCAATAGGAAATTACCTATTGCGTTCCTTCTGTGAACTCATAAACAAAACAGTTCAAACGAACCATAACGTAACTACAAAACATAACTCATAGGCGGAGACATTAGTCCAAATATCTTCGGCGCCGACACGGCCATTCTGACACGTGCACGTCCACGGGCACTAAAGTCCTTCAACTGTACCAAAATAAATCAGTTACTTAACCGCTCGTTCATCCTGATCAACAAATAAACAACAAATCAATACGACTTTCACAATTTTGAAGAAAACAAATCAAGCTCTTTAGGTAGTGTATACCTAAATCCTCTTTCAAATAAAGTACACTGTTCGACTGTTACTATCAAGCTCAACTTCCGATATTCAACTAATCGGGATCAACTACTACACACAGGTCTTCCGATTAAACTGCTAATCGGGATCAACTACTACACACAGGTCTTCCGATTAAACTGCTAATCGGGATCAACTACTACACACAGGTCTTCCGATTAAACTGCTAATCGGGATCAACTACCGGTCTTCCGATTACACTTTTAATCGGGCTCGACGAACTACCAAACAGGTCTTCCGATTAACTCCTAATCGGGCTCAACAAACTACCAAACAGGTCTTCCGATTAACTCCTAATCGGGCTCAACCACCAAACCGGTCTTCCGATTACACCAGAATCGGGCTCAACACCTTCCGATTAAACTCTGAATCGGGCTCGACACCTTCCGATAAATCGGGATCGACTCATAATAACACATCTGACCAAGTTACATCTCTAGTCAGGATCGACTCAAAACAGTTCATCTGACCAAGTTTTATACCTTGCCAGGATCGACTAAAAACAATGACAATTCATCTCTACATAATTCGAACAAAGATCAAATTAATCATACGTTTTTCTCCGCCGACACGGAGCCATCTTCCTCCGAGTCAACTAAAATTTTGCCTTGCCCCTAGGGGACACTACTTAACTGATCGGAAGCAAACTTAAATGTTGAAGGGACCTCGGTACCGGCGGTCAAGCTTGATAGCATTCGTTCATTATTTTTACTGAATACAAAATCACAAATGACTTTATTTGTGCCTTTCCAGCAGTCTTAGAAACTGCATCTCGTGCTAAGCGCTCAATATTTTCACTGGCAAGGTGTCTAATTTCATCCAAATTCGAAGGCTCTTCATTGTCAGTTAAATAACAAATTTTGTGTAATTCTAAGCGGGGCTAAACCCTGTAACTGAGTGCTTTGTACTGTTCAATGTCAACCGGACCTCACCTAAACTATCTTTCTAGAGTAATAAAATGCACTTATATGTTGTAATTGGAACAAAAGCAACGAAAGCAGCACTTGTGAAGCAGTCACCTTGATCACAAATAATTCTACAAGGCCCTCCAAAAACGTAAGTGTTTTCTTTCAAACAATTTAGATACCTACGTTGCAGAACAATGAACTTAGTAATGGCATCAATTGTTACAAAAACGTATTCTTTTTATCGCTGAGTTGTCCAGAAATATCAATATGTACAGTGTGCCACGACCGAAATAATTTTTGTTAAGGAATGCATCTGAATTTGAGCTTTTCCTGATTTATTTTTAGATGTCTATGTTACCAAATATTCTGTATGTGTTTGCAAAATGCTAACGCAAGCATTCTAAGATTTCCAAGGCATCCTGCACCAAGATTCGAATCGAAATACACGTTCCCACAAATTTTCACCCAAAATCGCGTAACATCTTACATATCAAATAATTCTCCACAAATTTATGAACAGTCTTGACATTTGGGAAACCAATAAATTTCGTAAATTATGAGAAGTAGGGTCGAATTCATTTGACCGTAGCGCGGCAAATGCTTTGTTTATTTCCGGATCACGTTGAGTCGTCACACTGACCCACTCTTCATACACAACGATTATGAATGACTGTATTTGATCTGAAAGTGTTTCACAAAACCAATATTAGTGGATATAATGTAACACATGATGTATTGCAAGAAAAATCAGCTAGTTTTATGCGTTTTTTTTTTCATTGCAATAAACGATATTGAATTCAAAAGCTTGCAGACCGTAAAATGCCTTTGCCAAAAAAATGCCTGTAGCAGTAACAACCGCTAGTTTCAAGCTCGTACAAATGATAGCCCAAATCCGAGCCGGCTGTGCCACTCGAATATGAAATCTGATACTCCCCGTCTTTGAATTTACACGAGCAACTGCTTTATGAACTCGAGGACGTATTTAACAAGATCGCCTAAGCATTCAACTTCCGTTTTAATCTTTTAATTACCATTTTTGCTGATATGAACTTATCCGGCACAATACAAAATAAAACCTCTAAAATAATCCTCGCATTTCTACGACACGACACTCGAGCTTTGCTTGGTACACAAATGATCCGCAACCAATGCCGTTTAAACAAGCCACATTGTTTAAACGTTTTCCATAATAAATGGTTTGCTAGTCTCTTTAATCAAGGAGCAATCTGAACTGAATTAAACAAAAGGAAAGGTCTCACCAATTTTCACGTTGAGCTGTCGATGCTCTTTCCACACTCGCCTCTCTGGAGCACCACCCTTCATTTTCCGACTACCCTACACGTCCACATCTCTGGCATTTTCCATGGAAGGATGTTTTCCTTTTTGTACATGGAGACGGTGACAAAGTTCAACGCTTCAATCTAGTATGATGACCAGACGGAAATTGCGCTGAACGTTGGTCAACCTCCCCTGCAGCATGGTACACATTTCTTTGGCATATTTTGGTCGCAACACCATCGCGATTTTACACAGGGTTATCCCACTTCTGATGTCAGAGCTTAGGGGTAGTTCAGGGCGTAACCACTTCGATTTTACACATTAAGTCCGATAAGCACAGTTTATTGGTTGAAAACTAAAATAACCAATAAATAGCCCGAAATGACGAAATGAACATAACTAATAATAAGGGTTGGAACAGTAATGGTCCGGCGCCCGCACCTTCGTCCAGCACCTTTGCTTTTCTATCCAAGAATGCCCTGATCTCGGCAACGTTACTCATTCCCATATTGTTTGGGTCTTGCAGGCGGGCGCCGTTCCATTCAATAGGAAATTACCTATTGCGTTCCTTCTGTGAACTCATAAACAAAACAGTTCAAACGAACCATAACGTAACTACAAAACATAACTCATAGGCGGAGACATTAGTCCAAATATCTTCGGCGCCGACACGGCCATTCTGACACGTGCACGTCCACGGGCACTAAAGTCCTTCAACTGTACCAAAATAAATCAGTTACTTAACCGCTCGTTCATCCTGATCAACAAATAAACAACAAATCAATACGACTTTCACAATTTTGAAGAAAACAAATCAAGCTCTTTAGGTAGTGTATACCTAAATCCTCTTTCAAATAAAGTACACTGTTCGACTGTTACTATCAAGCTCAACTTCCGATATTCAACTAATCGGGATCAACTACTACACACAGGTCTTCCGATTAAACTGCTAATCGGGATCAACTACTACACACAGGTCTTCCGATTAAACTGCTAATCGGGATCAACTACTACACACAGGTCTTCCGATTAAACTGCTAATCGGGATCAACTACCGGTCTTCCGATTACACTTTTAATCGGGCTCGACGAACTACCAAACAGGTCTTCCGATTAACTCCTAATCGGGCTCAACAAACTACCAAACAGGTCTTCCGATTAACTCCTAATCGGGCTCAACCACCAAACCGGTCTTCCGATTACACCAGAATCGGGCTCAACACCTTCCGATTAAACTCTGAATCGGGCTCGACACCTTCCGATAAATCGGGATCGACTCATAATAACACATCTGACCAAGTTACATCTCTAGTCAGGATCGACTCAAAACAGTTCATCTGACCAAGTTTTATACCTTGCCAGGATCGACTAAAAACAATGACAATTCATCTCTACATAATTCGAACAAAGATCAAATTAATCATACGTTTTTCTCCGCCGACACGGAGCCATCTTCCTCCGAGTCAACTAAAATTTTGCCTTGCCCCTAGGGGACACTACTTAACTGATCGGAAGCAAACTTAAATGTTGAAGGGACCTCGGTACCGGCGGTCAAGCTTGATAGCATTCGTTCATTATTTTTACTGAATACAAAATCACAAATGACTTTATTTGTGCCTTTCCAGCAGTCTTAGAAACTGCATCTCGTGCTAAGCGCTCAATATTTTCACTGGCAAGGTGTCTAATTTCATCCAAATTCGAAGGCTCTTCATTGTCAGTTAAATAACAAATTTTGTGTAATTCTAAGCGGGGCTAAACCCTGTAACTGAGTGCTTTGTACTGTTCAATGTCAACCGGACCTCACCTAAACTATCTTTCTAGAGTAATAAAATGCACTTATATGTTGTAATTGGAACAAAAGCAACGAAAGCAGCACTTGTGAAGCAGTCACCTTGATCACAAATAATTCTACAAGGCCCTCCAAAAACGTAAGTGTTTTCTTTCAAACAATTTAGATACCTACGTTGCAGAACAATGAACTTAGTAATGGCATCAATTGTTACAAAAACGTATTCTTTTTATCGCTGAGTTGTCCAGAAATATCAATATGTACAGTGTGCCACGACCGAAATAATTTTTGTTAAGGAATGCATCTGAATTTGAGCTTTTCCTGATTTATTTTTAGATGTCTATGTTACCAAATATTCTGTATGTGTTTGCAAAATGCTAACGCAAGCATTCTAAGATTTCCAAGGCATCCTGCACCAAGATTCGAATCGAAATACACGTTCCCACAAATTTTCACCCAAAATCGCGTAACATCTTACATATCAAATAATTCTCCACAAATTTATGAACAGTCTTGACATTTGGGAAACCAATAAATTTCGTAAATTATGAGAAGTAGGGTCGAATTCATTTGACCGTAGCGCGGCAAATGCTTTGTTTATTTCCGGATCACGTTGAGTCGTCACACTGACCCACTCTTCATACACAACGATTATGAATGACTGTATTTGATCTGAAAGTGTTTCACAAAACCAATATTAGTGGATATAATGTAACACATGATGTATTGCAAGAAAAATCAGCTAGTTTTATGCGTTTTTTTTTTCATTGCAATAAACGATATTGAATTCAAAAGCTTGCAGACCGTAAAATGCCTTTGCCAAAAAAATGCCTGTAGCAGTAACAACCGCTAGTTTCAAGCTCGTACAAATGATAGCCCAAATCCGAGCCGGCTGTGCCACTCGAATATGAAATCTGATACTCCCCGTCTTTGAATTTACACGAGCAACTGCTTTATGAACTCGAGGACGTATTTAACAAGATCGCCTAAGCATTCAACTTCCGTTTTAATCTTTTAATTACCATTTTTGCTGATATGAACTTATCCGGCACAATACAAAATAAAACCTCTAAAATAATCCTCGCATTTCTACGACACGACACTCGAGCTTTGCTTGGTACACAAATGATCCGCAACCAATGCCGTTTAAACAAGCCACATTGTTTAAACGTTTTCCATAATAAATGGTTTGCTAGTCTCTTTAATCAAGGAGCAATCTGAACTGAATTAAACAAAAGGAAAGGTCTCACCAATTTTCACGTTGAGCTGTCGATGCTCTTTCCACACTCGCCTCTCTGGAGCACCACCCTTCATTTTCCGACTACCCTACACGTCCACATCTCTGGCATTTTCCATGGAAGGATGTTTTCCTTTTTGTACATGGAGACGGTGACAAAGTTCAACGCTTCAATCTAGTATGATGACCAGACGGAAATTGCGCTGAACGTTGGTCAACCTCCCCTGCAGCATGGTACACATTTCTTTGGCATATTTTGGTCGCAACACCATCGCGATTTTACACAGGGTTATCCCACTTCTGATGTCAGAGCTTAGGGGTAGTTCAGGGCGTAACCACTTCGATTTTACACATTAAGTCCGATAAGCACAGTTTATTGGTTGAAAACTAAAATAACCAATAAATAGCCCGAAATGACGAAATGAACATAACTAATAATAAGGGTTGGAACAGTAATGGTCCGGCGCCCGCACCTTCGTCCAGCACCTTTGCTTTTCTATCCAAGAATGCCCTGATCTCGGCAACGTTACTCATTCCCATATTGTTTGGGTCTTGCAGGCGGGCGCCGTTCCATTCAATAGGAAATTACCTATTGCGTTCCTTCTGTGAACTCATAAACAAAACAGTTCAAACGAACCATAACGTAACTACAAAACATAACTCATAGGCGGAGACATTAGTCCAAATATCTTCGGCGCCGACAAGTATTATTTCAAATATCGCCACGAAGGAAAAGCAACACAAAAAATAATTGGAAATGCAAAAGAAACTGCAAGCGCATAGAAAGAAACTTAATCAAAGCAAACCACAAAAGCGCTTGTTGGAATACTTTTACACCCACCAGCTTCAGCGCCAATTCTGTTTGTTGTAGAATAAGTATATGAAAACTTGTCTTGTTAGAAAGATTTGCTACGATTCCTGCGACATTTTCTAGCTACTTAGGGTTACTATGGCAATGTAAGGAGACAGGATGTAAACATTCGGAGATATTAAGGACGCTGTTGCGGAGAAATGGCCCGAGCTAGGCAAAGCTTTTTCTTGTGAATATGAACTGCGGCGTATTCTTTATGCGGAATGGGCATTCATACGCGGTTCGATAACTGTTTACCACTGCTCAACGTAAAAAGTCATCGTTATAAGTGAAATATCTAAATTCCTAACTCGCTATTTACTTCGTAAAATTATTGAATAGGGTGACTATTATCATTGATGTATTTTCTGACTTTTCTGGAAAAAACAACGTGAATAATAGAACTCCACAAAATAGTTTTAGTTAAATATTATCATCTATTTTAATTTGCATTTGAAGCAGCAACAGTTAGAATGTACTCTGGTTCCCCTACATGGCTTTAACTTTGTACTAGTATATTGTATAGTTTCGAACAGCTTTTTAACATTTACGAAGATAGATAATAAAAATTTTAACTTCCAATTACTAAGTATAAGAATGTTGTCGCATCTAAAACTATATACTCCAGATCTTTGTATTTCTTATGTAGTATGAAACGTCTAGTGATTTAAACGTCAAACAAATTGAAGTTAGAAACCTATACTTTAAGTACTACGACAAGACGGTTGAAACGAAGATATCAGATCAGATGTATACGAGTCCGGTATTATAACGAATAGAGTCGCCTTCCGGATATCACCTTCCATAGTCTATCTAACCTAACCGATTCTCTTCTCTAAAATATCGTTGAGACATTGCCTTGTCTCTACCATTTTTCCACTTTTGTCTGGGGCGTCTTCTTCTTCTTTTTGAAAGTCGGTTGTCGCTCTATTAAAATTTTTGAGGATATTTTGTGACTGATTCTTGTAACGTGACCATACCATATCAACTGTTGCTGTCGCATTTCTTTTGTTATGTTATTTCTCTTTTAGCCTTGTTACCGTACAAATACGACTTTACGACATAATCGGGAAATATACCTAGAATACGCGGCCCTCGCTGCGTTACGATGGCGATAACAAGAAAGGTTTTCCGGCTAGGAGAGCTCAGTCGAGAGGACGCGTTCCTTACGACCTTTGAGTTAGGGCTGTACTCCTGTAATAGATATAAAAGATGTTCAAATTAATGCTGCACCACCACATTCGGTCTAGATGGGAAAACAACATCAATAACACAGGTGAATGCACTTTGAATGTGGAAGTAAGTGCTTCACCTCTATACTTCTACCTTGGCACAGCTTGAATTAGCCATTGCACAGCTGAATTGAACCTACCTTTCATTACATTCACTTACTCCCATCTGGTTTCCTGTACATTAAAAACAAAACACAAAGAGACACGCAAACACCAGTAAAAAACGTAGATAAACAATTAACAATGTACCAGGCCATGTTTATATTTTACCGATATGCCACCTGTTGGAGTAGTTTTGGTACAAAAATAACGAGTTCGCCTGTATATAAGCTCCTGTTCAGCTAATTGCATCCAAAACTCTAAATATTTGTCAAGCACGCAACTCCGCCCCGCCGTTTGATCGGCAGCGCTGTAGTTGTTTCGTCCCGGTTACAGCAATTTTCAAAACATATAGCCCGTGGGAGCGAGCGAGATAGGTCCCGAAAGTTGTGTTGCCTTCTGATTGGCTACATCTGCATGTCGCAGACAACACGTCTGGGCGCGAATCTCGGCTTATCGTTTGTTTACGATTAGTCAGTCTCGAGCCGGTGTTCATAAGCTCGTCTCTGCTAGTGTTTTTGGCTCTTGGGGGCCGCCGTGCCAGAAGGCACGGCGTCCTGTGTGCCCCGACTCAACACAGAAATCGTAATGAAGTTGTAATAGCTTCATTACGATTTCTGTGTTGAGTCGGTTCTCGGCGAGCAGTGCAAGTGACAGGGTGTGCTTTGGGTGTTGGTGTGATGTCTTGGTCGATAGCATAAGCCGCTCGTAATCATTGTTGAAGGCTTGTCTGGCTAATTGTTCCGTTTCCGGTTCTGGATCTCATCTATGAGTGGGATAATTAACGGCTTCGCAGGTTCTTGTGATCGCCAAGGGGGCGCTTCACATTTCTTCCCGAGTAAATAGGGGACTCATTGGACGTCGCAGGTTTCCACCCACATCACGTCGACCGACAGCTATAGTGATTGGTGCTGTCAGCCTACTGTAATCAACGCTTGGCACCGTGGCCAAGCCGCCAAAATCGAAGGTATAGTGAGCCTTATATTTGTACAATAATCGTGCATGTTTTGCCGTCAGCCGGTTCGTTTAAATGTATTAAATTAAGCATATTTGCTATCCGCCACCTAATCAAGGCGTTGTACACGCATCTATAAATTTAATCTTTGTGTTATAAGCTCAGCCGATCTTTGAATCGTGTTTTGATGTCAGCCGGTCCGTTTAAATGTATTAAATTAAGCATATCTGCTCTTCGCCGCCTAATCAAGGCGTTGTACACTTAAGGCTAAATTTTAACCTTTGTGTTACGAGCCGGGCAATATCTTGGAAATTGTAAGCTTATGTTTTTGCTGCCAGTCGGCGACTGCGATTATACGTTGATTTACCTACTCGTACAGGGTTGAGTAATTTTTTTAGGTTTTGAATTTGAAAATGCTAATATATAGGCTCAAAATACAGAAAGTACAAGCTTCGGGAAATTGTTCTATCAACCTCTTCATTTCTTATTTCAATATGACCTTGCAATAAAATCAACTTATGTGAACAGTAGTTTTTTCCATTTTCGGTTTGACTGCCATGCTACATAGACATACGTTCATATACTTTTCATTAGAGTATCCTAGATATCAATCTTCGTCTTAGTCTGTATGTTTTCTACCATAGAACTAAGTTGAGAGTCCCCGTAAATTTTTAGACACAACGTAACTATTTTGGGATGCGGAAAGTTCGTTCTCCACATTTCGTACCCCACATTTCGTACCCGGGATATTTCGTCTCCCCACATCTCGTATCCGGAAACTTCGCTCCCGACGTAGCTCAATTTGTCCCCTAGACTACAGGGCGTTGAAAAACGAGTGCAGTGATCGGAATACAGTTAAAAAATTTAAGATATTTTAATTAATTTATTTATTATAATAAGCTTATAAGAACAAAATAAATTATATTATTTTATTAAAAATGACGGATTAATCTAAGTATCTTCCTAATATTTGGTATAGGGCTATAATTACTCATTCTGGACAACTTTCCTTATTAATATTTTGCCGTATCATGAACAAAAAAGGTAGTTTACCTGAAAAGAAAATAGTTTTTGCTTAACTGTCAAGGTCGACTTGTTTTTGAAAAACTGAAAGTTTTTGTAAAATTCTTTACAAACCAAGCAGGAATTATAATTCCTATAAAACTTATATATAAAAGTAAAAATAAAATTTAATTTCCTCTTATAAACGCAAGCTGGGGTTATACTGTCTATACTTCTTATAATTTTATTATAATAAATAAGTTAATTAAAATATCTTTCATTTTTCTAACTGATTTCCGATCGCTGCACTCGTTTTTTAACACCCTGTAATCTAGGAGACAAATTGGTCGGGAACGAAGTTTCCAGGTAGGAGATGTGAGGAGACGAAATATCCCGGGAACGAAATGTGGGGGACGAACTTTCCGCAAACCATGAATTTTATCACATCTGCCATCGTTTGTAATTTCGACTCCCAGATACAAGTACGCGTCATATGACTTTATCGTTCTTGTGCTTACCCTTTCATAGTGAATGCTATTCATATTTACTGATAGGCCCCATTTGTTTAATTTTTCAAATAGTCTTCCTCTCATATATTCACATTCCTGGGCGAGTACTACCTGACCATCCGCGTGATACAAAGAGTTCACTGTTCAGCGTCTCTATGAGAATTCTCATTGCACGACATATCCTTTTCCTTTGTGTAAAGCATATTTTTATGCAAAAAAATACTACCATCGACTAAGTACGTCCCATTATAGACGTAACAGAGAATGCCTTAGTAGAAAGACAGGTGTGTTCTGCTGTTTTTTTCCGTTGCTCAAGCGTTAGACAAGGTCTGGCATGAAGGCTTGATCTATAAACTCGGTAGGATTATCTCAAAACAGTATGTTGATATCTATATAAGTATAAAAAAATGAAAGTCCAGACCCACTCATCAACGCCCAGCCCAAACCCTTAGACCTAGAAAGCTGAAATTTTGCACAGAGGTTTCCTTTATTATGTATACAAGGAATAAGGAAGGATATTTCGAAATTCAACCCCTAAAGGGGTTAAAATGGGGGTTCCAATTTTGTATAGAAAAATAATATTAAATAGACATTTAGACTTGAAACTTCGTAGACTTCTACTCCTAAAAGCAAATAAGTAAACACGTATTTCGTGATTTTCCAAAAATCAACCCATTAGAGTGTCAAATGGGGTAAATAAACCTAAAATTCGATATGGGTGTCGTTATTGAGGTTTTTTGGGACGTTGATTGAGAAAATGGCATTTGAAATTTGGCAGGCAGATTTCTCATAGGGAGTAGGCATCCGCTAAGAAAGGATTTTTGAAAACTCAACTTCTAAAGCGGTAAAAAAGAGGTTGAAATTTTGTAAGATCAAATTTTGAACTAAGTCATTCAAAGTTTTTGGAAATGTCTCCCCTGAAGGTGTAAATATGAGATGACGGGACGGACGGGACTGGGCGGGAAGGGATGGGATGGGAGTTTAGGAAACGGAGAATGGAAGGAGGGGAGGGAACGGGTCGGGGGGGGGGGAGACTGGACGGTCTTATATATAAGAATAGAAGTCCTGACTCACTCACTGACTCATCAATGCCCAGCCCAAACCCTTGAACCTAGAAAGCTGAACAGACGTTCCCTTTATGATGTATACAAGGAATAAGGAAGGATATTTCGAAATTCAACCCCTAAAGGGGTAAAATATAGGTTCCAATTTTGTATGAAAAAAATAATATTAAAAAGACATTTCGACTTGAAACTTCGTAGGAGTACTCCTAAAAATAAACAAGAACACGTATTTCGTGATTTTCCGAAAATCAACCCCTTAGGGGGTGAAATGGGGTAAATAAGCCTAAAATTCGATATGGGTGTCGTTATTGAGGTTTTTTGGGGCGTTGATTGCGAAAATGGCATTTGAAATTTGGCAGGCAGATTTCTCATAGGGAGTAGGCATCCGCTAAGAAAGGATTTTTGAAAACTCAACTTCTAAAGCGGTAAAAAAGGGGTTGGAATTTTGTAAGATCAAATTTTGAACTAAGTCATTCAAAGTTTTTGGAAATGTCTCCCCTGAAGGTGAAAATATGAGATGACGGGACGGACGGGACTGGGCGGGAAGGGATGGGATGGGAGTTTAGGAAACGGAGAATGGAAGAAGGGGAGGGAACGGGTCGGGGGGGGGGGAGACTGGACGGTCTTATATATAAGAATAGAAGTCCTGACTCACTCACTGACTCATCAACGCCCAGCCCAAACCCTTGAACCTAGAAAGCTGAACAGACGTTCCCTTTATGATGTATACAAGGAATAAGGAAGGATATTTCGAAATTCAACCCCTAAAGGGGTAAAATATAGGTTCCAATTTTGTATGAAAAAAATAATATTAAAAAGACATTTCGACTTGAAACTTCGTAGGAGTACTCCTAAAAATAAACAAGTAAACACGTATTTTGTGATTTTCCGAAAATCAACCCCTTAGGGCGTGAAATGGGGTAAATAAGCCTAAAATTCGATATGGGTGTCGTTATTGAGGTTTTTTGGGACGTTGATTGCGAAAATGGCATTTGAAATTTGGCAGGCAGATTTCTCATGGGGAGTAGGCATCCGCTAAGAAAGGATTTTTGAACACTCAACTTCTAAAGCGGTAAAAAAGGGGTTGGAATTTTGTAAGATCAAATTTTGAACTAAGTCATTCAAAGTTTTTGGAAATGTCTCCCCTGAAGGTGAAAATATGAGATGACGGGACTGGGCGGGAAGGGATGGGATGGGAGTTTAGGAAACGGAGAATGGAAGGAGGGGAGGGAACGGGTCGGGGGGGGGGGAGACTGGACGGTCTTATATATAAGAATAGAAGTCCTGACTCACTCACTAACTCATCAACGCCCAGCCCAAACCCTTGAACCTAGAAAGCTGAACAGACGTTCCCTTTATGATGTATACAAGGAATAAGGAAGGATATTTCGAAATTCAACTACTAAAGGGGTAAAATATAGGTTCCAATTTTGTATGAAAAAAATAATATTAAAAAGACATTTCGACTTGAAACTTCGTAGGAGTACTCCTAAAAATAAACAAGTAAACACGTATTTTGTGATTTTCCGAAAATCAACCCCTTAGGGGGTGAAATGGGGTAAATAAGCCTAAAATTCGATATGGGTGTCGTTATTGAGGTTTTTTGGGACGTTGATTGCGAAAATGGCATTTGAAATTTGGCAGGCAGATTTCTCATGGGGAGTAGGCATCCGCTAAGAAAGGATTTTTGAAAACTGAACTTCTAAAGCGGTAAAAAAGGGGTTGGAATTTTGTAAGATCAAATTTTGAACTAAGTCATTCAAAGTTTTTGGAAATGTCTCCCCTGAAGGTGAAAATATGAGATGACGGGACTGGGCGGGAAGGGATGGGATGGGAGTTTAGGAAACGGAGAATGGAAGGAGGGAGGGAACGGGTCTGGGGGGGGGGGAGACTGGACGGTCTTATATATAAGAATAGAAGTCCTGACTCACTCACTGACTCATCAACGCCCAGCCCAAACCCTTGAACCTAGAAAGCTGAACAGACGTTCCCTTTATGATGTATACAAGGAATAAGGAAGGATATTTCGAAATTCAACCCCTAAAGGGGTAAAATATAGGTTCCAATTTTGTATGAAAAAAATAATATTAAAAAGACATTTCGACTTGAAACTTCGTAGGAGTACTCCTAAAAAATAAACAAGTAAACACGTATTTTGTGATTTTCCGAAAATCAACCCCTTAGGGGGTGAAATGGGGTAAATAAGCCTAAAATTCGATATGGGTGTCGTTATTGAGGTTTTTTGGGACGTTGATTGCGAAAATGGCATTTGAAATTTGGCAGGCAGATTTCTCATAGGGAGTAGGCATCCGCTAAGAAAGGATTTTTGAAAACTCAACTTCTAAAGCGGTAAAAAAGGGGTTGGAATTTTGTAAGATCAAATTTTGAACTAAGTCATTCAAAGTTTTTGGAAATGTCTCCCCTGAAGGTGAAAATATGAGATGACGGGACTGGGCGGGAAGGGATGGGATGGGAGTTTAGGAAACGGAGAATGGAAGGAGGGGAGGGAACGGGTCGGGGGGGGGGGGGAGACTGGACGGTCTTATATATAAGAATAGAAGTCCTGACTCACTCACTGACTCATCAACGCCCAGCCCAAACCCTTGAACCTAGAAAGCTGAACAGGCGTTCCCTTTATGATGTATACAAGGAATAAGGAAGGATATTTCGAAATTCAACCCCTAAAGGGGTAAAATATAGGTTCCAATTTTGTATGAAAAAAATAATATTAAAAAGACATTTCGACTTGAAACTTCGTAGGAGTACTCCTAAAAATAAACAATAATAATAATTTATAATAATAATAATTTATTGTCCAAAACCAATACAAACTGGTGTAAGACTAACCAAATGACACATTAACAATACAAAGTCACACATGATCAATACATAAATTGCGTGTATACTGTAACAATTGAAGAGTAGCTAATGGTCGAAATATTCATCTATTGTATAGAAATTGTACATTAATAGGTAATTATAAAGTTTTTTCCTGAATGTTGCTAGGTTCTTAAGCGTTTTTAAAGAGCTAGGCATCTTGTTATATAACTTTATACCAATATACCTAGGACTCTTTTCATATTTTGCAAGAGAATGTAACGGCAGAATTAGCTCATTGGCATTCCTCGTACTGTAGTCATGGTTAAAACTATTGGTGGCAAATGATTCATAACTCTGCTTTACATAACATAGTGTTTCCAATATAAATATACAAGCTAAAGGGAGTACCCGTAAATCATGAAAGATATGTCTACACGACGCCAGTCTTACAGCGCCAACAATACTTCTTATAGCTCTTTTCTGAAGTCTGAAAACTCTAATTGCATGGGGCGAGTTACCCCAGAAAATTATACCATATGCAATACGGGAAACGAAATGAGCATAGTAGTAAGACATAATTACTGTTCTATCTGCACAATATCGCAGTCTATACAAAGCAAAGCATAGCTGCGTTAACCTTCCACATAGAACGTCAACATGCTTTTCCCAAGTCAGGTTTTTGTCAATGTAGACACCTAAGAACTTGACAAATGGAACTTGTTCAATTGATTTATTGTTAATTCTAAGCAAATTACTTCTGTTAGTTTCATCTTCGTTGTTTCTTAGGGAAAATTTGACAAACACTGACTTGTCCTCATTCAAAAACAACCTGTTTGAACTGAACCATTTAGAGAGCCGATCAATAGTTTGCTGAGAATAACCTAAAACACCTGCAAGAGATGTGTCAGAACACATGTAGGAAGTGTCATCCGCGAACATTGTCAGATTTTTGGCATTAACTGCTGAAGGAAGATCATTTATAAATAACAAAAATAGCAAGGGCCCTAAAACAGACCCTTGCGGTACTCCACAACTTATATTCAATTCATTTGAATTTACTCCATCTATACACACAACCTGTTGCCTTCCAGAAAGGTAGGACCTCACCCAGTCATTTATTTTTCCTCTTAGGCCATATTTATTTAATTTTTCTATTAGATGTTCATGAGGTATCAGATCAAATGCTTTACTTAGATCCATGAATAATCCGATGCATTTTTTGTTTTGATCTAAACTGTTATAGAGATTATTTACAAAGTCCACAATGCTTGACTGGGTAGATCTACCCTTACGGAAGCCATGCTGGCTAGGTGTGATAATAGCATACTTGTTCAAGTATTTGTTAACTCTGTTGAAAATTGCCCTTTCAATAATTTTTGATATTGCCGATAGTAACGATATTGGTCTATAGTTTTCCATACAACTTTGGTCACCCTTTTTATGAAGCATGATTACTTTTGCTATTTTAAGTATTTTTGGAAATGCACCATCTGCTATAGACCAATTTATCAAAAATGTCAAAGGAGTGATAATGTAAGGAATGATTTGTTTGAGAGTATTCACACTTATATTATCAAGACCACAACAATTGGATGGTTTCAATTTATTGACTATGTTGAATACTTCAGACTCGCTCACAGGGCAGGGTCCACGAACATGGTTGGATACTCTTTATCAGTTAATGTGATGTGTGTGGGTATATTTAGCACGTCTAATTTCTCATTTAAGTTTTTGGGAATATTTATCAAATAGCTGTTGAAATAATTCGATAGTGTTTGAGGGTCACCAACAATTTTATTGTTTATCTTTATTTCTAAAGGTTTAGTTTCGATTTTTTTATTCGTGACTGTCTTATTTATTATACTCCATACTGCCCTTGATTTATTTTGTGCTTTGTTGTATATATTTTTATTGCTCATCCTTTTGGCTGCCCTAAGAACTTTTTTATAAATTCTTTTATATTTATTATAGCACAAAATATTACTTGGGTGATTAGTTGTTGTTTTTAATTCATACAGGTGTTTTAACATATTGGATGACGTTTTAATCCCTATCGTGACAAATGGTTTAGTGTAAACTTTTTGCCTTACGTTAACAAGAGGAAACGATAAGTCAATATAAAAAGATAAAGCATTGATAAAATTATCACATGAGTCATCCAGATTGATGGCAGTGTACACTTCATTCCAAATTTCTTTTCCTAAGTAATAATACAGAGTATTGTAATTTTGTTGATTAAATAATCTACTTTTACTATAGCTATTTTTACCAGACTGATCACTGTTTTCCATAGCGGCCACCAGAATTTGAGCCGAGTGATCTGAGATACCGTTATGCAATACGCTACAAGATATGATATTGTCAGATAACAAGTTAGTACATACATAATCTAAGCAATTAGAATAGCGAGTTGCCTCATTTATTAAAATCTGCATATTGTATGAGTCAAACAGATCTATAAGCTCATACTTGGCTGCCGTTTCGGAAAAGTAATTAACGTTTAAATCTCCACATAAGATCACTTTTGTATTATTTTTTTCACATAGTTTACGCATGGCGATGTCAAGTTCGTGTAAAAAAATGTTTAAGTCTGCACTTGTCTGCACAAGTAAACACGTATGTCGTGATTTTCCGAAAATCAACCCCTTAGGGGTGAAATGGGGTAAATAATCCTAAAATTCGATATGGGTGTCGTTATTGAGGTTTTTTGGGACGTTGATTGCGAAAATGGCATTTGAAATTTGGCAGGCAGATTTCTCATAGGGAGTAGGCATCCGCTAAGAAAGGATTTTTGAAAACTCAACTTCTAAAGCGGTAAAAAAAGGGTTGGAATTTTGTAAGATCAAATTTTGAACTAAGTCATTCAAAGTTTTTGGAAATGTCTCCCCTGAAGGTGAAAATATGAGATGACGGGACGGACGGGACTGGGCGAGAAGGGATGGGATGGGAGTTTAGGAAACGGAGAATGGAAGGAGGGGAGGGAACGGGTCGGGGGGGGGGAGACTGGACGGTCTTATATATAAGAATAGAAGTCCTGACTCACTCACTGACTCATCAACGCCCAGCCCAAACCCTTGAAACTAGAAAGCTGAACAGACGTTCCCTTTATGATGTATACAGGAATAAGGAAGGATATTTCGAAATTCAACCCCTAAAGGGGTAAAATATAGGTTCCAATTTTGTATGAAAAAAATAATATTAAAAAGACATTTCGACTTGAAACTTCGTAGGAGTACTCCTAAAAATAAACAAGTAAACACGTATTTCGTGATTTTCCGAAAATCAACCCCTTAGGGGGTGAAATGGGGTAAATAAGCCTAAAATTCGATATGGTTGTCGTTATTGAGGTTTTTTGGGACGTTGATTGCGAAAATGGCATTTGAAATTTGGCAGGCAGATTTCTCATAGGGAGTAGGCATCCGCTAAAAAAGGATTTTTGAAAACTCAACTTCTAAAGCGGTAAAAAAGGGGTTGGAATTTTGTAAGATCAAATTTTGAACTAAGTCATTCAAAGTTTTTGGAAATGTCTCCCCTGAAGGTGAAAATATGAGATGACGGGACGGACGGGACTGGGCGGGAAGGGATGGGATGTGAGTTTAGGAAACGGAGAATGGAAGGAGGGGAGGGAACGGGTCGGGGGGGGGGGGGGGGGAGACTGGACGGTCTTATATATAAGAATAGAAGTCCTGACTCACTCACTGACTCATCAACGCCCAGCCCAAACCCTTGAACCTAGAAAGCTGAACAGACGTTCCCTTTATGATGTATACAAGGAATAAGGAAGGATATTTCGAAATTCAACCCTAAAGGGGTAAAATATAGGTTCCAATTTTGTATGAAAAAAATAATATTAAAAAGACATTTCGACTTGAAACTTCGTAGGAGTACTCCTAAAAATAAACAAGTAAACACGTATGTCGTGATTTTCCGAAAATCAACCCCTTAGGGGTAAAATGGGGTAAATAATCCTAAAATTCGATATGGGTGTCGTTATTGAGGGTTTTTGGGACGTTGATTGCGAAATAGTATTTATTTTTAAGTCCAAAGTGGTGGAGATGACATAAACATACTTTAAGTATAACCTGAAAAAATAAGTAGTCTTAACCCTTAGCTACTTTCTTAGGCAGGTTTCCTGAGCAAGCGAAGACGATAGCAAGAGCTAGTCTTATATATCTGACACACTGTTTCGTGTTAAACAGGAAGACGAATATTCGGACATCAAAGAAATCCATGCGAGTGTGCCCCAGGGTAGTGTATTGGGACCAATCCTGTACCTGCTCGACATCAATGACATTCCAGATATGCAAAAAATTACCACAGCTACCTTCGCTGCGATACAGCCTTGCTTGCTGTACGAAAGATGCAGTGATTGCTACAGAAAAATTGCAAAGAGCTTACCGCAGAAATGCGGTCTGACGTAATAAATGGAAAAATAAATTGAATGAGCTTAAATCCAGCCATACCAATTGTACCAATAAAAGAGTGCTTGGTCCCCCTTCTCTCAACATTAATCGCCCTGTTATCCCATTCGAAAGCTCGGCCAAATATCTAAGTGTGACTCTGGATGCGAAGATGCGATGTCAACAAGAAAAATGTAGAACGTGGTATAAAATATAAACGGCACCATTGGCTCCTGGATAGAAACTCTGTGTTGAGAATACGATATAAAGATCTTATTTATAACCAGATCTTCAAACCCATCTGATTATGATATACAGCTCTCGATTGTACCAGAGAGTCCAACATCAAGACCATTCAAAAGTTTCAGAACAAGGTACTGCGTAACATCGTACGTACGCAATAAAGATATTCATCGTGACCTTGCCATTTTCCTTGTCAAGGATGAGATAAGATGGTATGCAGGGAAGTATAAAGTCAGACTTCATCAGCACGTTAATGTGGAGATTTTCTAATGCTGGAAAACCAATATGTTGCCCGCAGGTTGAAGAGGACCAAGCCATTTGCGCCCGTGTAGTGTTTTTGTGATTTAAGAGCAGAGTACAGTACCCGACTGAGAATGAATTAGGTGTACTTGTGTCTGTCAACGTTAAACTTTGGACATTCATGGATTTAAGTATTTTTAACATTTAATTTTAAGATTTAACATAGAAAAATTAATGGTTGCTCAAACCTGAAAAGTTTTAATAACAAAAGCGCTGTATGGGCGTTTTCAAAATAAAAAATAATGTTGAAGAGAATTAGTGACATACTACAGCCTTGACGCAAGCCTTTAGGGACTCCGGACGAAGGTACTTCCCATTGATAGCCTATATCACAGCTACGCTAATTGAAGATTCTTCTAGTACTTATCGTCTTGTGATGGGGTTATCAACAAATGCCATATGGATTTCTTGATTTGCGAACATATCCATTTTTCTATTAACTGCGGTGACTGTGTTGAGCAGAACATATCTCAATCGTGGATCTGCTCGCTTAGAAACCTGCTTCGTTTGTTACGTATGGTAATTCCTTATTATTAGCTTAGTTAACGATTATCCGTGCAGTCAATCAAGTGTACAGTTTACAGAGAGATCTCTATAATTTACACATTTATTTTAAGTTCTTTTTTATGTATGGGAGTTACCCATCCAACCTTTCATTCATCCCCAATTTTATGTTAAATTGTATATCTTGGGAAGTAAATCTTACCATATTATATAGTTTAATTGGTCTCTATTTTATATGTTCACCAAAGACCTTGTGCAAGGGTAGGTTATATTGATCTGCATTAGCCTGAATTTGATCTCCGACTGATATCTTTTAACTAAACCGGCATTGAGGTTTCTTGATCATCACTGCTAGTGCCTTATTATAGTAGCAGTAGTATTTTATTCATCATAATATGCACCGTGGTACTTATGTAGGTCAGAATTGTGAATAAAATAAAGAAATACAATGCATGTACACGAACAAAACAGTTATCTACAGAAGAATACAATAACAGGAAAATACTATAGACAAAAGATAGATTTCTTTTTTTAGAAATCCTTAAAAGTTTTTTTTTGGGCATTTTTGAGAGTACTAGCGAACGATTTTCTGTTTAGTCTTTGTTGCTGAACTGGGGGTGTCTTAACCACAGGCATCGCCGTTTTGTGTGTAGTCGCCATAATGTTGTTTTATTTGTAATATATTGCAATTTATTATTGCTAACGGCAACATTAATATGTTAAATTTCTTATGAATGGTT
Source organism: Agriotes lineatus (assembly GCA_940337035.1). Classification (NCBI taxonomy): domain Eukaryota; kingdom Metazoa; phylum Arthropoda; class Insecta; order Coleoptera; family Elateridae; genus Agriotes; species Agriotes lineatus. The sequence continues at coordinate 94,661,809 of OW679197.1, forward strand.
TACAACTGTCTAACCGACTTACTTCTGCCAACGCTCCCAAGATTTTTTTTTGTACAATAATATTATTAGTATCTGTAGAGGTACTCCAATTTATCAACTGTACGTCATCACACTAGCAAGTAATGATTGGTATGCAATAATGACTGTATATAAGCTTACTAAAATTTTTATTTGTCTAATTATAAAAAATTTAAAACCCAAAAATGCCAATCAACTTGAAGAAAGAGGTGGTTAATATGTGTACACTGCCCGTATTAACATATGGAACCGAGACAATATCCCTAACTATTAAATCAGCAACAAGATTAAACACAACACAAAGTGCGATAGAACGCGCCACGCTGGGCATAAGTCTAAGAGACAGAATCACAAACAAAGAAATCAGAAAAAGAACAAAGGTACAGGACGTTGTGGAAAGAATTGCGAAGAGAAAATGGAGATGGGCGGGACATGTGGCCAGACAGGAAGGGGTAAAGTGGCCAAAACGTATTTTAACGTGGAGACCAAGAATGCACAAACGCATCGTAGGAAGACCACCTAGAAGATGGGTAGACTATATAAAAGAAAAAGCTGGGAAGAATTGGCTATAATCAGCGCAAGACCGAAACGAGTGGAAAATTAAAGAGGAGGCATACGTTCAGGAGTGGACGATCAAATGCTGAGAAAGAAGAAGAAGAACTATATAGATTGTATTTGACAACTTACATAACATGAACTTGCCAAGTTAGTCTGCCTAAAAGGCCTAAAAATTTTAAGGTTTCAGATATATTTTGTTTATTTGAAAATAGTAAACTAGTAGTTTTGGTTTGGTTTAGACAAAGCTTATTTGCCGTGAACCAATTCATTGTCAAGATTTTCTATGTGGTTAGCAAATGTCGTATGGTCTACAAATAAAGTTGTGAAAACTGACATGGCACTCGGCAAGTCGTTGATGTAGATTAAAAATAACAACGCTCTCATGTGGGACGCCACGTTGCTTTGAAGACATTTGGCTATACTCACCTTTGCAAAATACACATTGAGATATATCAGATAAGTAGGATGACATTGGCTTTAGAGTTACTCGTGTGCAACCGTAATACTTCAGTTTATCGAGTAAAATGCTTTTTGAAACAGTCGAACTCCTTACTGGAATCGAGAAAAAGTGCTAAGGTGTATTTAAAATATTTAAATGATTCTGTTATTTAATTAATGAGGCACGGCTTCCGACATGTTCCTTCCTTTTCTGAACCCGAACTGACTGTCCGTAAAAATATTGTTTTTTCACTACCTTTTTTGTAAGTGATCCTTACACTGTCAAGTTTGAGGGATGTAGGCTACATTTACAAAAATTGTTACAGTTGCCATGACAATGTACTTACTTCCCTAGAGAAGTGAATTACTTACAGCCCGCATGTATTACAACTGATAAGATGCCATATCTGCCACTTGATTAACACGAAGAAAACCATTATCGTTCGTACTATTATCCATTTTTAATCAGAATACAGTCACAAAGCCCACAAAACAGCATTCGCAATAGTATGCACGCATTTTTTCCAAGAATTTTTCACAGTACGTCTTAACTGTCAAACAAAACGTCACAGCGTTATAAGGCTACTATAATTTAGCAAATGTCATAATTTTACGCCAGGTACATAAGGAAATATTGGTAGTGAAAAAAATAATATACTTTACACAGGATGTAGGAAGATTTACACTACCTCGCACATTGCTCAAACGGCATCAAACGGTTCTCAGTAGTGTAAACTATTTCCTCATGGTGGAAACTAATAGAATGTGCTAGACGGCCGACTAAAATTAATCGTGTTTGCACAGTGACGTCAGTATCGACGAGAATCTTAAGACCCCGAGTACACGTTGTGTTTAGTTTTTTAATAGTAATAATGCCGTCCTGTGCCGTTGCGAGTTGTAAGAATTCAACAGGAACACTAAGGGTACCGAAATAAAACATTTCGGGTTTCCAAAAGATGCGGATGTAGCGAAAAGGTGGATAACCCTCTGTAAGCGGAAAGATAAAATTAACCTCAAAAATGATAAATCGCAGATATTTGGTTTAATCCGTATTTAATTTATCTTTTATGCTATTTTCTTCACATAGAGCTTGTATGTGTTCAATCCACTTCGCGAGTAATGCTTACGAAGTATGTCTGAAGCACCAATTGCTGAATTACACCCCAAAAACAGCAAGACTTTTGAGACAAGATGCTATACCCACGTTGGAATTGCCAAACACCTTCCAACCATGCCTCCAAGTCTCTCCAAACACTCGAATGAAAAGGAAACGAAAGTCGGACGAGCATGTAGAGGGAGGCGGTGAAAGGGAACGATGAACTGCGGTAGAGAAAATTTTAGCTACGACGATGGACTGTGATTAAATAAGTAACATCACAGAGAATCCGGTCAGGCCAAAGACTCCGATGGGTGATGGTGCATCGATCGGGCTACGATCCTATTTCTGGAGCAGGAACTTGAGGAACTGACAAAGAAGAACGGCGCGAGAGAAGAAAGCTTCGGAAGAGAGTGCAGCAGCGAAGATCCGAAAGATACTGGAAAAAATCTTCACGACTGAGCGAATCGACAGGCTCTTGCATCCAGAAAGTAAAAAAGGTAAGTGGTCTTCATAAGACATTGCTGCAGCGATATCGTTGAGAAGCGTGAGCCCAAGAGCTTATCGATATTTGAGCTTTTACGGGTACCTATTCGCCGCCCTATCAACATTACGCTCGTGGGCGTGCCGTTTGAATTTGAGTCATGGAACTTTGAATGATGTGATAACTTTAATGAAAAATAAAGATGAATCCATGAGTACCTTAGACCCCTTAACGGTTTTGTCGTTTGATGAGATTTACATATCCACTCAAATTTGTATCGACAAGACAAATGAGCAGAAGGTGGGTCTCACAAAACTTGTCAGACGGTGATCGTTCGCGAATAGGTCAGAAACTAGAAACAGACCATTTTGTATAAATACGATCGAAGAATGTCATTGACGAAATTGCAACCAAAATGTACAATACTGACTTCCCGTATGCATCGATTACTAGTGATATGGGTTCAGCAAATGTTGGTTTTTGGTCGGAACTTGGTTGGACACGGCGCCTCATCTAGTGTAGCTTCTGAGGAATAATCTTTTAGATCAACGATTCAATATTGACGGCAGAATCATCGACAAATCATGTTTTGAAAAGTTATTGTCAGTGACTAACGCGGAACTTACAATCACGTATAAAGTCAATCAATATTACTTGAACGTCACTGGCAGTAAAAAACAAAATGTTGCGCCTGCATGCCAACTATTATCAAAAAGCATTTTAAAAGCTTTTGACTATTAATTGCGATAAAAAATGCGTTTTCAGACATAGAGATTGGGAAACGGCAAAATATTTCGTCAACTTAATCAACAGTTGATTTGATTTGTTTAATACGTCCACCAAGTACAATTGTAACAGCAACGCTTGTGGAGTTGATATTTGTTCCATTCCAAAAGAGCATATTATTATTGATCAACCAATCATTGCTAAATATGTACGTTTATCTGAAATCAAAGTACATTTGGAGTACATACTCACGTACCGTCTAAATCAGGACGTAGTTAAGAATTTCTTTTCTTATGTTAGAGGAATGGTCTGTCAAAATGACCACCCCACTGCCCTTGATATTAAATATCGCTTATGATGGTATATTTTAGGAAAACATTCCGCTGCAATTTTTACAGTTCCTTGATGAGGAAAAGAACTGTATTACTGGCAAGACGTTGGCCTCTATCGTGGATGAAAAGGAGCAGTAAAAAATCAACATTCGACAATTATCGATTGTGACAACCTAGATACTTTTGACGCATCATTTGAGGATCACATGGACTTGTTGGACGTTTTCAAAAAATTTTATTAAACGAAGTACTTTCTTATATGCACGAAAGCTTATCGGACGAAAAAAAATTACTCACTAGTCTAGCTAAAGAGACTGCTTCGAAATTTCCGACAAATGTTGAATTGCCCCTTGAATCTGTTGTTGTGTTTGGCACGTACCCGAACTTATATCCATTTGCAAATATAAAAAAACTAGTTAGTTATTCGAATGCTCAACGAAAGTTAGAAAGAAACATTTACGAATAAGAAAAAACAATGAACAAGAATGACTGTATATAATATGTATTTCATTCTAGCGTAATGTATAATTTTTTTCTAATAAGAATTCTGAAAGTTTGCCTCTTCTTCTGTATGTTTTAAACCTTTTTATCCAAATTTCGGTAATTGCTTATGACAAACAGACTACTGTGAATTGCGAATAATCGCGAGCGTGTAATAGCATAGGGAATAGCGTAGTTTCTTCTCGGTACTGACGTCACACAGTAAGAGAGTGGTGGGGTAAGAGCTGCGTGCTCGCACACCATGTAATTTTCGCCATGGTTTACCTGAAATCGTTAAGATCGCGGGCTATTCCAAATGTCAAGACTCAGTTTGATCTTGAAACTGTCATTTTGCAAGACTGGTCATTTTTAATTTATATTACCCAGGTGACCAGTCACTTTCAACATGCGCTTTTATACCATAGGGGTCAATTTTTCATGGTGTCTGAGAGAAAAACATAAAAACTTCCAGCTTCCTTCTATCTTTATTATTATAAGGTTCGGTAAAGCCTAGCACATACAATAGCCTCGTCGGTGTTGCTTTTTGTTAAGACGCCGCCGCTGTAAGTATGCCGGATGGCTAAAAAAATATTTTAATTCCCCCCCCCCCCCCTCTTCAGCCAAGAACGGGAAGCTCGGGATGAGTGAGAGAAAGGAGCGGTGGAGATTGGAAGAAAGGTCAGGAAAGGTGGAGAAATACTGCCCCGGCATTCACCTCAGAGAAGGTACTCTGTTGACTCCGGAAAACCACCTAAAAACCTGAATCAAGGCAAACGGCCACGGGAATCGAACCCACGACCTCTCGAATGTTAAGTAGGCGTGCAATGCACTAGGCTACGAAGCTCGGTGCCGCCGAATGGCTTGATAGCGCGAGATTTTAAGCGAGCGCTGCTGAAACATGGCGCCCTCTCTTGGCGACGACTGGAACCGTGGAGCGGTTAGATCCATGCTGCCGAAGCCTACGAGCGCTAGGTGTTACAACGAGAGATTTTAAAAAATAATACATTACACAGCATGAAAGTGTCTATGCTTGACTCGGATGCTTTGAAGAAGTACTCGGACGCTTCCCGTCCTCGTATTCTTCAACAACCCTCCTCATCTGCAAAGTATCACTTTCATGCCTTGTAATGTAATATACTATTATTTCCACGAAGTTTAAAATTCTAACTGCAGTAAGATTTTTCTATAATTTTTGCCAAAATGGGAAGAAGTGCAATAGGTCTATAATTTAATCTGTCATCAAATTCTCCCGATTTATATAAAAGTATAATTTTGGCTTGTTTCAGTTAATTACGAAATATGTCCGTATTTAATATGATGTTTCCAATATGAGCTATCGAAGCAGACAAGCATATACCATCGTCTTTTGCGCATACAAACTGATTGATTACGTAAGTCTAGTGATTTTGACATTTTTAATGTATTTATAATATCTTGAATTGCGTATTACTCAAAAGCATATATGAAAACCGATTGTTCATTATTTATTGGTAGTTTCCGTAAGTAAAGATTGTGAGTGTGATTCGATGAGGGAGTATTTGGTAATAAACCGTCGGCTACATACACAAGGTAGTCATTGTGTGATACTAGAAAAATCATTATTTTGCAAGTTCAGTTCGAAAACATTTCCAAAACGATTTATTTCTTCTTTGGCAGAAACTATATCAAGATGGGTAAATACCGAGGCACTTTTACATTTGTTATTTGCATTTATTTTCATTGGAGGAAAACATAAGTTGCAGTAATATGAAACAATTTTATAGTTGTACCCTATCTACCCAACCTTCCGGATAAGAGATAATTTGAAAATTTTATTACATTTCTAAAACCTTTATTTGACACCGATTCGGTAGAGGATCCTATGCCATACGGTTCATAGTACCTATTGTATAAATGTCTACGAAAATGTCCTCTGGGACCAAAAACACCCTTAAAGAAGCTTTTGTGAAGCCATCATGACATACTGATTGTGGTTGCTCATGTGGGTAGGATGTGTACAACCTGACTGCATTCATTATTGCTGGATCCTGTAGACGAGCCAAAAGGTACCGGCCCTGATCGGCAGCAGATTGGCTGTCAATTTTAGCCTAGGTGTAGCCATTGATTCTAGAGTTGCAGGATTTTCTTTCTGGGTGCCTGCACTCATACATTTTATAGGCGGATTTTCTTTTAAGAAGTTTTTTACCAGCTGCTATAGCCTCCCCATCAGAATGAAGCGCTAGAATCTTTTTTTCTTGAGTAGCGATTTTTTACGCGAATTGTATTTTCGTTCTACTTACTACTTGACCAGTACACCAGCAGCCCAGTAGTTCTCTTCTGGTAATCGAGCAGTAGACTTGCTATTTACAGTACCAATCTCAGCTGCATTATATGATCGTTTTAATAGGGAATAGCATCTTATAAAGTCCGAAACTACCAACATTTCATTAATATAGTGTGCTTATTGCTCTTATAATACATTGGAATCATTACAATCACATACGGCTATTCGCTTTTGCCTCATTTTCCAATTTCAGTAGTTAAAGTTACGTTCAACGGATCGGTTGTGAATTCCTAGAAACAACATCTGAAGGTTTTAGAAAGTGCATTCTGGTTAGGAACGTAGCCATGGACCCTGATATGTTAGTTAACTTTTTTTGTATCCCATGTATGTTACCTATCCTTTCCTCCTCTAATTTTTCGTTAACCGAAGTAATTATATGTACTTGCAGACTTCCTTTGCTCTTTGAAAATATCAGGTTATTAGGTTAGTTTGGGGATTGACTACTTCATTGATTTCTTAATACACCTGGGAAGAAGCGAGAATACCGCGAAGCTCGTCGCATGCCAAATTTAAGCGGGGAACCCAGTGGGTCAGCGATTATCGAGTAGAGGGCTTGTGCGGATGTGAGTGTTATAGTTCCGTAAATGTAGCTACTTGTAAAACCGTAGCGAGCCACTTTTGGTAAATTGAGACTTTTTTCCAATATTTGCAGCCCCCAAAATGCAACTTATCAATCTGAAGTTGCAATCGCATCCGCTACAAGTGCCGTAAAGTTCCATCTCGATCCCCGGAACAGATATATTTAAAGCAACCCTTGTATTGTCTCGCTGACGCTGACTATATTGCCGCCCTCTATCCTACCAGAACCGTGGAGCTGTCAGCGTGTAGATCGACGGAGGCATTCATAGTTAATCTTCGAACTGTCGTTGTCCATTCTTCTTGACGAAACCCTGGGAAAGGTCTCCCTTTACAACGCATGTAGATTTGTAGATTGACGTCAATTTTGCACGTCGTCATCCTCAAGTTGTCCATTGTGCTTTAATCAAAGCCCGGTCGCAAGCCACGGCGAGGATTTGCGAGCCAGTTTCAGGCAAACTTTTGTATTGAAATATCTTTACAGCGACTTTTAACATTTGCTCAATCTTCCCATAATCTGTTTTATGTTATCAAGTACAAACACAAAGCGATGTAGGTTTATGTTTAATATGTTCAATTGATGTTTAGTACACCATTGGGGGAACATTGCATATTTGTTTAAATACCTTGGAGATGCCAAATATTAGTTAACAGTACAATGCAACTGCAAGTTTTTAATAGAGCTTATACATACTTTTAAATGCAGCGTAATGGTAATAATAGTTTGCAGCACCGGTGGGTTGCAAAATGCTATTCAGCTATTTATAAAAAAATACTTAACGAGGGTAGTTGTTATTGCAAGCAAAACTATTGCTTGAAGGAAATATCAACTTTTTGTACGTCGGAAAATATCCAAGCAAATACATTTTAAAGTAACCAAATACGTTGGTATTATGAGTCAAATAACATACTGTCTTTCGAAACCTTGTCCATAGTATCTAGTCTTACCAATATTCCTAGCAGAGTACCTTTTCATAACTATTACATGAAATTCTGTTTAATCTCACTAACCTTATTCTCGTAAATGCTTCCATAGTCATGAAAGAATACCTAATAAAAATATTATATGTTTTCTATTCTCTACGGTTTAGTAAGAATACTAGCACAACTCCAGTCAGATTGGTTTGTTTACGAAAATAATTATGTTATTTCAGCAAATAAACCTTTAATTAAAATAAATTCAAAGGACTGTCAAAAAAGCTTCACCAAACGAGGCCCAAAACAATAAGTTAAAAGTAAATACTCCGTTTTTGCGATCCCCGCGGGTCTCTCAACAATTTCAATGACGGAATATACACCCTCTTGCTAAATGTAGGCCTGTTCGAGACAGGTCCTACCGAGAGGATTTTACTTGGGAGTGAACACTTCACAAGACCATTCCGCAATCTGCATGGCGATTCTCGAACTAGCACAAGAGCATTGATTAAGCTTTTAGAAACCTGGCGCACATTTCAAGGCAACTAGAAAGGTTAGCGTCCTTTTCAGTGGTTTGCTCCCAAGCTAGTTGTTAAGGTTGCTACCCGCCAAGGATTGTTTCCAGGATTGCCGCTCTATATTGATGTGTGAGTTTATTGCTACTGGGGGCGTATTTAGGTTTAGTTCACTTCAAAGTTCACTTTTCGACGAGAATCAGTCTAACAATTTGAAGACTTTTCAAGAATATCCAGTTTTTCAGCTGTAATTGTTAAATAAGACTAAGGGGATTAAGCCGCCTTGAAAAGCGGGAACGACAAGATTAAAATCCCCATTAAATCTCTGGCTCATTTTCATAAATAACTGCCATAAAATTACCCATTTTACTTTAAGGAGCATATAAAAAAGCACCTTTCATTTCTTTTTATGTCGCAAAAAATAGGCTAATGAGGTAAAAGACTGAATATTCATAAATAAGTAGAGTCAGTTCTTCCGCAAAACTGCCTTCATGAAAGTCTAATTTTATAATTTCGTCCTGAATTTTTATCTCTCGGCATCCTTAATTAGTAAATAACCCAGATGCCATATTAAAACGAAAAAGTAAAAAGCTTCATTAAAAATTAAATTAGGGACGCGCTTAAAGTGCAGCAAAGTACAAAACCCCGCCGGCGCCTTTGCACGTGGCGACTCCTCGCGTCCGCACCTGCAGGCTGTGCACGTGAAAATTTCATTTTCTCACCGAATGGTGTTTGCATGCTACGATTTTCGCTATCTCGGCGTGATAGAAAAATACCATATGCATAATATTACGCGCCAAATTGAACTTGCATGCAGTTCGTGTAGAATTCCAATAAATATTGCAGCTTTCATCGCTTCGCACTTGAAATTCTGCTGCAAATAATTACGACTTCCGCAGACTTCCTAGCCAGTTTCAGCTCCCTTCCTTGGATTAAATTAACAGATTATTGCTCGTAAAGATCATCAAGTAACTTTCAAACGCTGTAAAGCTTGATGCTCTTCTTGGGTTATTCAAAAGCGAGCAGTGATGAGCACCACTTGAAGGTTTTACACCAACAGATTGTTTAATGCGGCTGTTTATATACATCAAAGTAATTGTAATTTCGGTATTCCACGCTGCATTAAATTTAACTTTCTTGTGGAATACACTCGATTGACCCTTGGTTTCTATAGCATTCTTTCTTGATTATAAGGGACATTATATAACCCTTTATTGACTCGCCGAGCAGTTTTAGAAAGTTTTAAGTAAACTGTTGTCTGTACAAGTAGTTCTTTTTCTAATTATTTACGTAATTTAAGGTAATTTGCTTAAAATTACTACCACAAGGGAACATTATTCTATTGTATAAGGAGAAGAAGCTCTCTTGTGTATTATTTGAGATTTTTCAAGAACTGTTGAACTACATGTAAAAAATCTAACACTTTTCCAGAAATTGCAAGTAAACGCAGGTGTGACAGTGTTGACTGGGCATCTAGCTGAGTTTTCGACATCTTATTTTTGTATAAATGATGTTGATTCAAGTTTTAGATATAACTTATATCTATCAAGTATTATGCTTAAATGTGTGCAAAAGTCTATGACTAAAACAATATAGTATTTGAAACACCCCATGGGACAATATATAAAACATAATTCACAGAAATAAAAAGTGCTGCGCTGGACGAAGTACAACAACTATGGAACTAAAGAAAATACTCAATCCATGACGCCAGTATACTTAAAAACTGATAACAACAATAAAGGCTTTAATAAGAGATGAAGGTTTCAAGCTTATTGGTAATCTTCTTCTTAGTCTAACATCGTGACCGATGTGTAGTGATTATGAGACGTCACTCTTCGTCCATGTTATAGATGACCCTGTGTACAATACGTCGCCATCCTTGCCGATTGTTTGTTTCGCTAGTTGCGGTTTCTAACCTATTGGTAATAGGGGACCTACAAAAATACTAAAGGAAATAAATATAGCAAGAGTTTTGGAGCAGCACACGAACATCGTAATCCTCCAAAAAATTTCGACTTTGGAACCCAAAGCCCTCGCTACATGGTCTTCTTGCTTTGCGTAGGTGCTGGTAACCACTTTAGCTGGTTGCTGCACTTACATATACTTAAATAAGACACGGAAAATTTTAACAAACTAATTTAACATAGAATTCAAAACACAGTAAACACCATTACAACTACCCATGTAGTAAGAAAATCCTACTCTGCAAATCCTTCTGATACAGTGTCGCCTATTACCAGTTCCTTCAGACTTGGGTAAACTTTTAGCTGCTTGGTATCCCAGACAATGAGCAATCCTGTAAAAGATACAAAACCGATAGTCTAATAAGTCAGTACAGTATACGACGCGAAGCAGTGCAGACGATTCCTCAATGTGATATGTGCGGAAATAAACTCCCAGCAGAACCAGATTTTATTACCTGCACGGGTTGCAAGAAGCTAATGGATTATATCTATGCTGGAGTCAGAGAATCCTTGGGAGGAAACTTTCGGGTGAAACCAAGGAATCTTGGAGATGCTGCTCTTGTAACAACAACTCTGAAATTAAAAATCAGAGTTCAGAGTAAAAGTCGCACTAAGAACTAAAGGTCGCTGTGCAGCTATTTGTAGCCGTCTGTGCCAGCATCTCGGAGCGACATAGCGCTGATGGGTCGTTCAAATTCAGTATAATCCGTGAGGCGTGGTAGTATGACTCACTGCCAGATTGTGTATTACAGAAGTCCACGTTTTATTAAGCTTAAAACCATCATTCCTGTTTATATTGTTTGGATGTTTTTCTATTTCTATGGCTTCACGTATCACGAGTGGGAAGTAGTGAGGTATTCCGGCAAGTAGTATGGCGTGCTCAAATTCAAAGCTGTGCCCATTTGTAAATGTATGCTCAGCTACGGCTGATTTTGTGATGCGTTTGTGTTTCGCAATCGCCTTTATGTTCTCGAAGTCCTAGATTAATGGAACTACCAGTCTGTCCGATGTGACTCGAGCCTCAAGGACAAGAAAAAAGATTAAAAAAAGCGATTTGAAAACTTTTCATTTTGTCTTACTGATCTGAAGCCGTTACGATCCTGAATACAGTTTTGATGTTGCATCGTTTCAGGATACGCCCTATCGTATCAGTCTAGCTTTTAATGTAAGGTAGAAATGCTGACCCTTCCAGAGGTGGGGATTCTTCTTTAGACGTAGTCTTGTCCAACGCTTTTCGTATGACGGTAGTTTTGTATCCGTTCTTTTGTAAAGAGTCAAATATAGATGCTCATTTTCTCTTTCTAAGTTTTCTGTATCTGGCATATGAACGTATCTGGTCGCCAAAGCTACTCTTCTACTTTACCTAATGTATTACAACTGAAAGAAAATATTGCATCCGAGACACAAGCTGTTTGTAATTTATTTAGCGACTTTTTTTCTAGGTCCTTAAACCAGCAGGTAATAGTAAAGTTGATGCATTGGTGATTAATAATAATTCAATTTCAGATAATATGCATTTACTTCAATTTTATCAGGAGGTTGTCAAAAAGAAGTTATTAAAAGTGGACCGCAATAAATATTGTGGTCCCGATGATATGTCCCTTATTTGTAAAAAGATGCTCACACGTTTTGGCGTATCCTCTAAACGTTATTTTCAACAATTCTTTGAAAAGAGGTGTATTTCCTAGTATGTGGAAATTAGCGTATAACACACCAATTTACAAGTCTTTTGAAAAGACCTGCGTTAGCAATTACGGCCCAATATCAAAGCTATGTATATTTGGAAAATGCTTTGAAGCACTAGTTAATGAGTATCTCCTGCAGCACATATCACCTGTCATATCTGAGCAACAACATGGGTTTATCCTCAGTATATCCACTACTACTAACTCATTATGCTTTGTTGATGATCTTGCCGATGATTTAAATAGGAAAACACAGATTGACGAAATATATACAGATCTCTCAAAGGCGTTTGATAAAATTAGTCAGAACATATTACTTCAAAAGTTATTTTATTGTAATAAAGGTAACTCTGCAGTAATTGATTCATCCCTTATTTATCAGATAGGAAACACCAATCTGTTGTTAATGGTTTTAAGTCGAACTTAAAGATGGTCACTTCAGGAGTATCACAAGAATCGCATTTGGGCCCTACATTGTTTTTAGTAATCATTAATAATCTATGTGATATGTTTACGAGCAGCTACCTATTATACGGGGACGACCTAAAATTATATCGAAGCATTGGTTTCATTTCTGACATCAAGCGTCTTCAAAGCAATTTCGAGCAGGTCAGCGATTCACAAACAACAAAAATATAGTAAAATCAAGTTATTCTATAAACAACATAGTCCAGTCACTATGTCATTTTTGCTTGAAAGTGAAGGGAAATTTGAAATTTCTTTTTTGGGGTATTGGTGAGGTCCAGCAAAGCTTAACTTCAAGTTGTCGACCAAAATTTCCTATGTGCTATTTCCGCTATCTTGATAAATAGGTGCGTTTGATTTTTTTGTGATAAATCGATTCCCGTTAACACTACATGAAAATAATGTAGACATCTTTGTAAGAATTTTGAATGTTCTACAATTTATGTTCTATTACTTGTTCGCGTAGGAGCAATATTTGTCGAGATATCGAACGCGAAAGGAAAGCGTGAAAGGGTCGAGATTTTTTTTCGAGCTTCTGAGCTTGTGTCTCATTTCTCTTTCTATTTAGCGAAAAGGTAGCCATTATCAAACTTGTAGAGATTGAAAATAGCTTCAATTTGACCTATTATAAATTGATATGCGACTAAAATTACGACTTGTAGAGCGGGCCAAAGTTGTCAAGTTGGCGCGTAATTTTTATTTCATGTATCGTACTATTACGTAGATGACAACAAATTTCATTGCATTATTGGAATCATTATATTTCATCAAGTAGATAGTATACAGCATTATATGACTGTATATTAATAATAATAAAAATAATAATAATAATAACGAAGGTCTTTATTAAATTATTACAAAATTACACAGAAAAAATATTGACTAAAACGTAATATTGTCTTGGGCGAAGTTCAACTTGATAGAAAAACAGATCTAACCGCTGTTCTTCCACTTAACCCGGTGAAAAAAAAATAAAAGAAAACAAAAAAATCCAACGATCTACGCTTTGGCGCCAGGCGAAATATTAAGCACAAAACAGCTATGGCGGTGTTTAGTGATATAGCAATTTACTAAGTGTGTTATTTTGACCCTAATAATTAATTCATTGATATTTATCCATAAAATTTTGAAAAATAGCTTAATTACATTTTGACGTACAATAGTCTTTTACTACATTTGGTAACGAATTATAGCATTTAGTTATTCTGTAAGAAAACGATCACTTGAAAAATTTTGACTTATGTTGACGTGGGGTCAGCGTTCCTTTAAATATTATATTTAAAGTATGTACATTGGTTCTAAACTTTATTTTGTTGTATAAGTAACTCGGTGATCTACTCAAGATGATCTTGTGGAAAAGACATGCAGAAGGAAAGAAGCGCCTTTCTTTCGTATTAAGCCAGTTTGAATCTTTCAGCTTATAAGAGATTCTTTCATATTTTCGTATTCCAAATATGGGGCGTAAACATGAGTTCTGAATCTTCTGAATTCTAGCAACATTAAAGCTACTTAAATTCGAATGATAAACAACATCACAATAATCAAAACAGGACAAGATTAATGCATTACACAAAACGATTTTCACATTTACACTTAAAAATTGTATTTTGATAAATAAGTTTCAAGGAACTATATGACTTTTGCACACATTTTGAAATATGTTTAGTAAATTTAAAATCATTATCAAGATAAAGACCTAAGTTTTTGACATCATCAGAAACTGGGCTTCTATCCTGGCCTACTAATAAATTTAATTTATTAGAAATTTCTAAACCAATCTTCTATAGCAGAAACGTCAAAAATAACAATTTACGTATTGGCTACTTGAAATATAACGATTCTCATGATGCAATGAAGTTTATTATGGCATTTATGTAGTAGTACGATACATGAAATAAAAATTAAGCGCCGACTTGACAACTTTGGCCCGCTCTACAAGTCGTAATTTTAGTCGCATATCAATTTGTAATAGGTCAAATTGAAGCTATTTTTAACCTCTACAAGTTTGATAATGACTACTTTTTCGCTAAATAGAAAGAGGAAAGAGACACAAGCCCAGAAGCTCAAAAAACAATCTCGACCCTTTCACGCTCTCCTTTAGCGTTCGATATCTCGACAAATATAGCTCCTACGCGAAAAAGTTATAGAACATAAGTTGTAGAACATTCAAAATTCTTACAAAGATGTCTACATTATTTTCATGTAGTGTTAACGGGAACCGATTTATCGCAAAAAAATCAAACGCACTCATTTATCAAGATGGCGGAAATAGCACATAGGAAATCTTGGTCGACAACTTGAAGTTAAGCTTTGCTAGACCCCCCAAACACCCCAAAAAAAGAATTTCAAATTTCTCTTCACTTTGCAGCAAAGACCTTATTTTTGAACATAGTGACTGGACTAACATGAGTTTGAAAAATTTTAAGACTACAAAGGATCTAGAAGTACTGCGTGATAATAAATTAACTTTTACTGCACATATTAGCTAGACAGTTGCAAGAGCATATAAAATGCTTGGTTTTACATTGAGAGTAACAAAGAATTTCGTGCATATTAAAGCTTTTGAGGTTGTTGTATTTTACACACGTTCGCTCTATTTTAGAGTACGCCAGTTTAGTATGATCGCCCGGTTATGTTGTGTATATTCAAAGAATCGAATCTGTGCAGCACAATTTCACGAAATGTAATGGTAAACGAACTAACATTGCCTACAACAATTATACCGACCGTTTAAATATGTGTAGATTAGAATATCGAAGAATCTTGTTGGACTTCTCATGCCCCTACAAATGTGTTAAATCCAATATAATTCCAACCACTTCATCAGTTTCTTAATTTTAATGTTCATCGACGTCATTTGCGCAATTCTCTTGTTTATCGACTATAAATTTCCCGTACTAATACGTATAACTATTAACTGCTAATAATAAGACTAACTAGATATTATATCGAATACTTAACCGACATTGACTATTTTTCCATGTCGATTTCAGCATTTAAATGTATCTGTAACGTTAAAATCTCCGCTAGATTGTGATTTCCTTTCTTAAAGTGCCGAAAGTTTCACTCAAAGCATAACTCACTGTACTCATTCTTAATTCTTAATTATAACTTTAATTTTAGTGTTATCCGACGCTCGTTAAGGGCAGAAGGATTAGAAGAAGAAGACGACGAATATTTTAGTGTTTGTTTTTTAGTCATTTTGTTTATTACGCAAAAGTGTTCGAGATATTGATTGGATTTAGCTGTTTTTGGTAGTCTTGACTTTAGAAAAGTTAAAAGTGCAGTAAATTTTTAGCAATATGCAGATGCACATCTAAAATATATTGTAATAGCCTCGCTTAAATAAATGGGGTTTTAAATACAATATAAAATTTATAATTATTAGCAACGAATACTACACTTTATAAATTGTTAAGTTTCCGTTGAGAATTGCCTGTCAAACTCAGGGCAAAGTAAAAGAGTGTTATAATAATTACCACAAATACCTGGTTTATTGCTCTTTCCTTATTTTATCTATTTGCAATAAATAAGGGCTTAGCTCCGGTGAACATGAAACAAATCTTAACTCAGGGTGTCAGTTCATAACATTAAGAAAAAAACTTTGTAAGACAAATAATGCCTTTTATGACAATTACTCTCCTTACTACTTCCATCTGACAATTATAACCTCTAAATTTGACTGCAACAACAAAATGATCGGTGGTCGCAAGAAACAACGTAAAATTGAATTTTAAACACCAAAATGACAAGGAATCATCAGGTAAATATGATTAATTCTGTGACGTAGCAATTGCTAACCTCGTTTTGTTTCTAGTGTGACGTCAAAACCTACGCGGGATAGCGTTTTGTTCTATATTCGGCAAAAACTGATAATTCCGCGTCACCTCGCACTTTCTGGAGACTCTATATAATTTACACGAAACTGGATGGACCTGGAATTCTGGAATATGCCTCTCCACCTCGTACATTCCGGACGCTGGATACACTTTCTAATGACGTCACGGGAATTACGCACTTGGTAAAGGCTTGCTGATTGAAATTTCTACACACACGGACTCCTGAAGGTCCTCTATACTTAGCAGACACTACTTTTGCTGGACGATGCTGCTTACTTATGAAATTGAGGCCCTGAAGTTGCTTGTACTTATATGAATCTTGCTGCTGGCTAAACTGCTACACTTGTCACTTTCAACACATGGTAAGCTACATCCAAACATGCACTGCACACTGGTGAATAACTTTACACAAAACTGGTATTACAAAATACTTTTTATTTATAATTTTATGCGATAAAATGTGGAGCTCAGTCTGACCCCAACAGAAAGTTTATAAGCTTGTTTGGTAATCATTGACAAAAGACTGTCTCGTACTTTAGCAACTAGATTTTCAATTTTTATAAAAGAAATTAGTATTGATAACATGTTTGACCTTACGGACTACAGTTTTGATGTCATGTCTTTGCCTAGCTATTAAAATTTTCTTTTTCTTGGAATAAATGTCACAACATTTGCTTTGCTTTTAAATCACTTCGGTTGCCTTACATGTTTCATTGTTTTTTGCAATAATTTGTTTTGCTCGCATTATTTCGTTTACCTGTCAGCTAATTTGCAGTTTGCTGGCTTATACACTATTAATACATAACGCTCATTTCTGTACTTAACAAATCATTCTGTATTATTTTATTCACATTATGTCTGACATTAATAAGCTCAAATCCGTGCGTTACAAATTAAATTGCGTTAGCCCTTCCGAACACTTATTATATCGGAAACTCTGAACGTAACCCTTCTGAAAAATGCCTTATCTCATGCTAACTTTTATCCCTCAATTGTTCGTTACTGCTGCTCACATCAAGTGCACTTATTAATGTAACGTACTAATTATCTTGCAATAAATATAGTTATTTAACTAACAAGAGTGTTAATGAAAGCGATTAATAATCGAAACTGTTTAAAGCACGAACGAGCGATAGCGAGTGAGTGCCTTTAATTGAGATTATTAATCGCCCATTAACAAACGAGTTGATTACAAAATGTTTTCGTTGACCGCAAAATATTATTTTGTGGCGAAAAATTTGGTTAATACAACTAACCTATATGCAAAATATCATCAAAACGTCAAAATCACAAAAACAGTTAATTAATGAAAAATAGTGTATTAATCAAAAACAGTGTATTAATAGATCTATTGATCCACCCTTTTTAAAAAAACAGTTAATTAATGAAAAAGAGTGTATTAATCAAAAACAGTGTATTAATGACGTCTATTAATTCATCCGTTTTTAGGAAAAATAATTCATTAATATTGAAATTAACAAGCGGTCAACGAAATAAATATTTAATTCTGTGCTCATTTTGACCTTATTCATTTAGCTAATTAGGCAATCAGAATTGCTGTGGGCGGTAAACTATTACAATATTCTACATGTATTTCTGCTTGGTGAATCAGTAATTGGACTTATGTCTGTTTACTTTGTTAAATAAATAAATAAAATCATGTTCTTCAAGTATTTCTGAATTTAACTTTTAGTAGAATTCATAAAAAATGTAAGAACAGTAGTCATAGGCAGTTCCGATTTGTAAATGTAATAATCTAAGGAAGGCCTGTTTTGCATACACACCAAATCACCAGTAAAGGTCGACTTTCATTGGTGATTTGGTGAAGAGCATATCTTCGGCCATTCTTCAAGGTTGCTGAAGATGACAGAATAGCTGTGGAAATACGTATTTAGCGGTTGTTAAAATATTTGTGTTGTTAGAGTTTTTTAACGGATTGTGCCATGTGCCAGTAATTTAAATAATTCATTTAGTAGATAGTGTCTGGACCACTTCTTAACATTATAAATAAAATACACTGTAATTAATACACTGTTGGCAATATGTCAACAATTATATATGGAAACCCTTCAACATGGAAGGTGTACCGCTGGATTGAATGAGAAATAAATAAATAATTTTCTTCTTCTTCTTTAAGTAGCGTCTCCTGTTCGTGACTGAACATACTTCTTAAACGCCATTTATCGTTTACCGTCAACTTTCATTACATTACTTTTTTTTGTTTTCCGATATATGGTCTCTTTCACGAGTACATTCTAATATTGCCCTCTCCATATTCCTTTGTGTAACTTGTAATTCCTCAATTGCTCTTACTGTGAACGCACTGTATGTATTGCATATATTAAGCACACGTGCCACTTCTGTTGTTTGCGTTTCCTCATGTATTACAATGGTTTGTCCTAAATGTAATATATATTAGTTTACTTCTTTTACTATTTGTGCGCCCAGTATAACGTTGTCTTTTTGTTCTCCGCTGTCATTGGTCGTCTCATTATTTTCGTTCATATTTATTGTTAGGTCAGTCTTTTTTTTTGTTTTTCTTTTAGATCTTTCAGCATTCTTTAACGGTCTCTGAGATTGTCTCCTGTCAGCTCTATATTGTCGGCATATCTAAGGTTGTTCAGATCGACAGTGGAAACAATAGGAAGGATTTGCATTCTACTCCACTAATTTTCTCCGCTGGCCACATGCTTTGCTCTTATCTTTCTTTTTGATCTCATCTGATTTACTTCTCAATACTAGCTGTGTAGTTCTTAATAATGTAGTATTTTCAAATATATGTGTTCACAAACCTTATCTTTTTGTTAGCTTTAGTATTTTCCAAGTTCTAAGACATCGGTTTTTATGAAATGCTTACTACAGCGTGAGTACTAAAAGGTGGGGAAAGAGCGGAAAATTTTGAATTAATTCCTAGTCATTTTTTGCTTTCATGTTTCTCGCAGGTGTATTACCCCAACTTTCTGTTTAGATGTCATTGGTGGCACTGTAAGTCTATGTCAAATTCGAAGTTAGCTGGTTGGGTTTTGTGTGAGTTTGTGTTAAAACTGACTCAAAAAGTAACCTGCTAACCTCGAATTTGTCATAGATATACAGTGCCACCAATGACATGTAACCAGAAAGTTGGAATGATATACCTGCGAGAAACATAAAAGAAAAAAATTACTAGGATTTAATTCCAAATTTTCCGCTCTTTCCCCACTTTTTAGTACTCACGCTGTATTAGATTTATCATTCTATAAATCGCACCGGGACTCGACACCGTGCAGATTTTCGGTTAGTAAATAGTAAGCATTAATATTCTCCGATGGCATAAACAAACAACTAAAAACACACATTTCAATTCGTTGGTAGTAGTTGGTTAAAATTAATTTAACTTTTAATTTTTATCTATGTGCTACATACATTTGTCATATCTGAACATCTGGTAGAATTTTCAATTAATTTGTGTATATGCACGTGTACGTGTAATTATCTATTTATAACGCTAGATGACATGCAATATCAATAAACAGAACATGCATAGAGTTTTAGGAATTGAAATCCCGAAGCTTAACAGTTGCATGCAGCAGAAACGTACTATATGTCACCTTCGCTAATAACAGCTCACGAGTTTATTCCAAACTGAACAAGAAAGTCCAAAGTTCTGCGTTGTACATTAGTAACATCAAAGACTGGAGAGCCTGTTCTGAAAATGTCGTAAACTCTAAGAGAACGATAGACAAAACGCTTAACATCTTAGATACTATTGTAATCTACACTCGATACTAGACTATACTAGAATATTAAGGTATTTTCTGCCTAGATTTTGAATTTAGCCAAAAACTTGTTTAGATATCTAAAGCGTTCCGAAATTTTTATGCGCCACCGTTTTTTACATTAATAGTTGGTATTATTATATTTTTTATTTTTCTTAGTTTGACAGGATAATGCAGTTATAAGTAAAAAACTATATGTCCACAGTAGACCGTGTAAACGTTAAAGAAAACAACTAAACAATTAAATATTAGCCGCGGAAATAATACGAATTCCAAATCATCACCAGTTAGTTTTAAACAAAATCTGGTGTGATACAAGCATACAACTTCCTTTTATAGTGCCTTACAATTAGCCACAAATTACATTTTGAATTTTTAAGCATTTGTAAAAAAATTTAAAAAAATACAAATTCCACAAAAACCGTACAAAATAAGGCGTTAGTTATGCTGAATTCAAAAATGCAATAATATACCAGGGGTTCTATTTAAAATACGCGTTAATTAAAAAAATTGAAAAAACACAAGAAACCTATTTTATAGGTATTCAACTGGAAAATTACCTCTCTCACATCAATACACATTAAAAATTTTATAAAAATGTAAAGTTTGAAAAGATCGTTAGAGCCGTTTTTGAAAAAATCGAAAAAACTAAAAATCACAAGAGTAAACACCATACTTCCGGTTATGGGATTTTCTTCAAAAGCTAGCTATCGTATCTAGATAGTACAAAAAACTTATATATGAAGTTTCAATGTTATACCTCTTTTCGTTTTTGAGATATTCTGTTCACAGACAGACAGACAGACAGACACACACACACACACAGACCAATAACCAAAAACATGTTTTTTGGGTTCAGGGGACTCTAAAACGTGAAGATTTGTTGAAAACTCAATTTAGAATTTTTGGTGTGAATCCATTACTTCCTTTATGGTAAAAGGAAGTACCAAAGGAAACAGTTGTTTAAAATACAATACAGATTTCCTAAGGACAGTCACATGTCATGGCTAGCTATGAGAAATGATTGAAGAACAAATATAGTTTTATTAAAATAAACATATTAATCTATTAATCTACAGTCAATTTCCTTAAGTTATTAATAATTTCTATTAATATGCACAATTTAAAACTTCCGTTTCTATGTAACGAACGATTTCCAAGATTGGACCGTGTCGTTGTTCAGGTAGAAGAACCCAAAGTTTTGCCTACTTTTATAAAGGCCAACGCGCACTTGTGCGACGCGCAGAGCAGCGCGGCGAAGCGCGGCGACGAGCAGTTATATCTTTAATGTATTTCTTACCTACTAACGCGCACTTGACGGAAGCGCGGCGCGGCGCAGCGAAGCTACCCTAGCGGAATTCTTGCCATAGAATATTTTTCTCTGCGCCGCGCCGCTCCGCGCGTCGCTTCGCCCAAGTGCGCGTTACCTTGCGACCCAAGTGACCGGAATTGGGGTTTACGAAGTTTTCCGAAAGCAGTTGGAACTAGCCGAATGTATTCCGACAGACGCTAAACGCAAGAGTTGAATTTTTTTCTTGTCTTTCGTTGAAGCTTGAAAGCAGAACTTTTTATAAAGAATGACTTTTTGTCGTAAAATCAATAAAAATCAATAATAAAATGTTTAAGGGTGGTCCAGTTCATTTGTTGAGCAGTATATTTTTAATCATAAATGCTTGTTTTACTTAGAAACATCTATTTCGTCTTAAATTTAAAATTACTGTCTCATTTTCATAGAAAAACTACAAACCCGTGACGCATTTAACGTTAAAATTCGTAGAAAATGCTGTGACCTGAATTGTGGCTTGCAACATTTGTTTCGTTTGATTGACGTCTGGCAAAGGATTATCTTTACAGGGGGGCTTATGTGTTTCTAAGCAGACATGATATTTGATGAATTATAGGTTATTGGGATTTCCAACATTCAAAATAATGTGAATTATAAAATAACTGAAATAATTTGGATGCAAACTTCACTTTCTGGCTCGCCGCTCCATTAACATTCAGCATTTCGCTATTAATTTTCAGTAATAATAGGACAAGAGGTCAAAATATTGCCGATAATAATTTTTGCGATTCAGATACAAGTTTCTGTGGCGATGAAAATAACCACGAGTGCTTGCACGAGTCGTTATTTTCTAAAGCAACAGAACGAGACAATCTGAAGAGCAAACATTTTCGGCAATATTTTGACCTAGAGTCCTATTCGTCTTGACAATTTAACTTTTCAATTATTGAAAATGGTCAATAAAAATTCCTAACACTAAAATTTTAAATTCACAAAACTAGCGGTCTTTGAATTGTATCCTTTTCTAAAACTAAAATCCAAATTATTTTTCATAAAAAAATTGTTACCTACAGAAAAAATTATCGCTGAAATAAAGCTCCTCGAAATATTATCACTAGAATAATCGTTCGATTGGTAGTTTATTTTTAAATTGAAGAATGCCATTGGTTGACTGACAAGTTAACTAGATCAATTCCTTTCAAAACTAGTTGTACAAATTAATATTGTACAACTAGTTTTGAGTCATACTTTTTTTCATGAATTTGCAGTTTGATAACGAGGACGAAGCCCGAGCTAATCAAGCAAATGAATGAAAAAAAAGGACTTTCAAAACGTGTTGTATACGTAGTTTTTTTGCATAGTGATCTCTTGGTCGAAATTAATCGAAAAGGACTTCGGAGTTGACAACGGCTTTTTTATCTTTTTTCCAGCTTTTCAGCTTCTTCACAAAGCAAAGAAACAATTAGAGTATCTTCGTCCGAGCTATCCATTTTATTTATTAAAGCTACCGAACACAAACAAATCCACAAAATATTCGGTTAATACCAACCAGGTTGTCGACAGAAACGGCTCTCAAGTGCGCGTTATCACGGCTCTTCGGCTCTTCGCCGCGCTGCTCCGCGCGTCGCCTAAGTGCGCGTTGGCCTTAAGGTGTTTAATCAGAAGCGAAGTAAAAGACCACTGCAACCCAAAGTGTAAGCCACGCCAGAGGCGAACCCCGTCTGTCCATCATACAGGAGAAGCAAATTTATAGTCAAAGATCTTCGCGGTTGAATGAAGAGTACGCTGGGCGCGCATTCCACATGAAAGAAAGGGCATACCCTAATCTCGATTGAGATTCTTGGGATGTTTGTAAATGTCAATTTCTTTGCGAATCTGTTTGCTGAAAAGAATTGGGAGTTACAGATAATAGAAATTTCATAAGAAAAAAGTGTGTACCGGTGTCGCACTGGTATTCAGTGATTGCTGTTCACGATGACTACAGTATAGCATAAAAAGAATAAAGCCGTTCTCCAGTGTCTGTGACTGATGAAAAAATCTGCTGTTTAAGTAATGAATGAAAAAGAAAATCAAGTTCATACGGAGCGATAAAATAACACCTACAGATTGGATCCTCAGATGTTAGTACCATCGTACAAAATTAGCTCCCTTAGAAACTGCAAATCGAGTTGTTTCGCACAACCTCACAGACATTCAACAAGCAGAATATGTAAGAATTTGTAAGAACAATCTGGTATTGTTAAATAATGGTGTTATGGGCCAAGTCATTTATAAGTATTTACATATTGAACTGACCTATTTTCGATAAATCTAAATATTACCTGCTACTATATTTAAACTATAAGTCAAGTTTCGGATTTCCATGTATTTATAGTCTTAATTAATTTGCTTCAATTTAGGCATCACTTGATGCTCATGCTAGCTTGGTTGCATACTCAGTATTATCCCCCTTTTCCAAAATTTTTGAGTCTTATCAGGCCGTTTCGGCCATTCTGTGCTGCTGGAGGAAGGATGGCCAAGCGAGTGACGTTTGTGAGATCACATGTGCCATTTTTACTTCCTTTTACTATAAAGGAAGTATTGGATTCACCCCAAAAATTCGAAATTGAGTTTTCAACGGATCTTCACGTTTTAGAGTCCCCTGATCCCAAAAAACATATTTTTTTTCATTGGTCTGTCTGTGTGTGTGTGTGTCTGTGTGTGTGTCTGTGAACAGAATATCTCAAAAACGAAAAGAGATATGGCGTTGAAACTTCATATATAAGTTTTGTGTACTATGTAGATGAGACAGCAAGCTTTTGAAGAAAATCGCATAACCGGAAGTAGGTGTTTACTCTTGTGATTTTTCAGTTTTTTTCGATTTTTTCAAAAACGGCTCTAAGGATTTTTTTTAAACTTTACATTTTTCTTACATTTTTAATGTGTATTGATGTGAGATAGGAGATTTTCCAGTTGAATACTTCTAAAGTGGGTTTCTTTTGTTTTTTTTTTCAATTTTTTTTATTAACTCCTATTTTAAATAAAACGCCCGGTATATTATTACATTTTTGAATTCACCTTAAAATTCTAGAGAAAATTTGTCTCTTCAACTAACACTCGATTTTGTACCGTTTTTGTAGAATTTGTAATTTTTGAAAATTTTTAACAAATGGTTAAAAAATTAAAATCAAATTTTTGGCCAATTATAAGATCACTGTAAAAGGAAGTTGTGTGAGTGTATCACACCAGATTTTTGTATTTGGATTCTTCGCCACCATCCTATTTTGAGAGTTCACGTTTGGGTTTTTGTGTCGCTCGGGGAGCATGAAGGATGTCCCTGGAGGAGGTACTTAGGTGATTTCTCAAGATCAGATTTGGATATTACCTGCAGAGCACATGGTTACTTCGGGAAGGCAGGGGGGTTGAACATCAAAACGGTATGCCTAACTTTCTTTTGTAACTCATACGTACGATTGCATGTGTTGCATTTAATTGTAGCTACCCTTTCTCGTACGGCTGAATTCCGCATATCTTTGGAATTGCGAACGCAGCTCTTTCTTGAGCTTTTGCAAGTTCGTCCCGCCTAGTGGTTGCGACCGTGAAAGCTCCATTCCTGCAACAGGTTTGTACTAACATTTGAAGCCGAAGCGTAGGAATCATATCATACCTTTGTCGACAAACGCGGTGCAGTACCGCTGCCCGATATTGGAATAATCACCTAGCTTCTTCGAGGATTACCGAGAGGTCTTCCTGTACGCCTGTGAGCTAGCAGAGGTCTGTTTAAATTAGTCTTTTACTCTGCCTCCTTATACAGCCACAGTGACGGTAACAATTGCTGTCATTAAAATATTTCTAAGATTGTGATAGGTGAGAGTGCACTATTGCTACAAAAAAACTAGGACTAGTTCTAAATCTCGAAGACATGCATTTTTATTATTTTAATTGATGAAATGATTTAACTGTGATGTGACTAATTCAATATCAAAAACTACAATACAAAACAAGTATAAAACTAGCTAGATGTTCAATTTGCCGAATAGTAATACCGTTTTCTAAGCAAAAAATAATCCCAGCTTTTGAAACTAAACTCATTCTAGGTATTGTTTGTTTGTTTCTTTGATAATGGACAAGGTCTAGGCATGCAGAGTACCACGTATCTTAGACACCGACTGCTGTGGTAATATGGTCAAGGTCCTACTTAGAATTTTGCCTCGATTAATGACTTCCGACACTAGCAACGGATCTTTTACTTGCTGAACATCGTAGTAACATGGGACCCACAGCTTTACGTCACTTTCGAATGATGATATTCTGTAGAGGCTTTCGTCCGAATTTTTTATTTTTTAAAAACTTCATCGGGACCGTAGATCGAACTCACGACATTAGATTAGTAGTCAGAATGCTTAACCACTGAGCTACCGACGCCCGGTTTTCTAGGCATTATTGACGTTTTGAAATAATTTCAAATGTATTCACATCTCCGTTGTCATTAAAAATTTCAGATTCAGACAGCTACAAAAATCTTGTCCTACCTTTTTACTTCCTTTTACTATAAAGAAAGTATTGGATTTTAGAGTCCCCTGATCCCAAAAAACATATTTTTTTTTCATTGGTCTGTCTGTCTGTCTGTCTGTCTGTCTGTCTGTCTGTGAACAGAATATCTCAAAAACGAAAAGAGGTATGGCATTGAAACTTCATATATAAGTTTTTTGTACTATGTAGATGAGACAGCCAGCTTTTGAAGAAAATAGCATAACCGGAAGTGGGTGTTTACTCTTGCGATTTTTCAGTTTTTTTCGATTTTTTCAAAAACGGCTCTAACGATTTTTTTTAAACTTTATATTTTTATTACATTTTTAATGTGTATTGATGTGAGATAGGTGATTTTCTAGTTGAATACTTCTAAAGTGGGTTTCTTTTGTTTTTTTTCTATTTTTTTTTTATTAACTCCTATTTTAAATAAAACACCCGGTATATTATTACATTTTCGAATTTACCTTAAAATTCTAGAGAAAATTTGTCTCTTCAACTAACGCTCTATTTTGTACCGTTTTTGTAGAATTTGTAATTTTTGAAAATTTTTGAAAATTTTTTAAAAATTAAAAATGAAATTTTTGACTAATTATAAGATCACTGTAAAAGGAAGTTGTGTGAGTGTATCACACCAGATTTTTTCTTCTAGCAATAGTACATGCCATTTTTTGATGTACCTGCTCGACAAAAGAGTTGAATGTGGGTTTACGAAGACGAGCAAACACCGCCTTATTTTCTACGAAAGTTGCTGATTACCGTTGTTATCTTATTTTATCGGCTACCATTCTAGATATATACGCAAACCACTGGCGTAGGTTTTGCAGCCACGAATTTGTCCTTTTACCCGGAACCTTTTTGCAGTCGACTTTTCCCTGCCGAATCAAGCGCAGCAGTCGATACCTGTTGTTTCTCATAATGTGTTCGAAGTATAAAATTTTTCGGCTTTCTACAATAGGCGTTACTTCCTTTATTTTTCCCATTCTCCCATCTCCACATCTTGACCATTTTCAGCTTCTTTATTATGGATGCTGTACATCCCTAAATCTTTTTCAGACTGATCCCAGCTCGCCTTCTCCAATAGGTGTATTTCTCGACCCTTTTATAGGCTTCTGATGTATATTTAGCTCAGTGCGAGGGTGGTAATTTTTGCTAATAATCATATATTTCGTCTTGGAGATCTTCAGACTTAGTTCATGCTTTTCTCTCAGCATATTGATTTCCCCAGTAGCGTTTGAAGCTCTTCCAATGTATTTGCAAGGCGGGACTTATCAACTGTGTATCTAATGTTGGTTGTGAGTTCACCGTTAATTTTGATTGCTTCTATATATTCGTTTGGTGCTTCTTAGAACATTTTCTCGGAATAGACGTTAAATATGGTCGGCAAAAGGATGTACCCATGGTGACCTCATTCTGTTTGCATGGTTATCCTTTCTGTTTTATTACTAAGTAAACAGCAATCATGCCCAACCAACAGAGATCTATGAAAAACGTAATGTACTATGCAAATGCTTTAGAAGTACTGGTCTCCTCAAGGCCATTAAGCTAGACGTTTAGTAGACACTGGTGGAAATGGCGGGGGAAAAACAATAGGAGGTACGAAGTGGTATTAAAAAGCATGAAATTATACAACATCGTAGACGATGACCAGAGCTCCAGAGCGGTAAGACAGAAACCTACCAAAGTTCGAAAGTGGCCAGAACTGAGTAATTGCACAGCAATAAATTAGTATGCTAGCATAACTAGCGTGATTTCAACAGTTTCACATACAACTCTTACAAATCTCGGAAGGTGATGTTTTCGTGATTACATTTCAGACGAGGGAAGTAAAAGTGACTCTTCACACCCTGAAATTAATTTAAAAGAACCTACTTTTTGAAATGAAATTTAACAAATAATATTTTTACGCTTACTTTAATAAATCAGGTTTGGTTTCCATTTGTACTTCCCTCGTCTGAAAGACGAAGGAAGTATTGTAACCACGAAACAATCACCTTTCAAGATTTTTTTAGATCTTCACGTTTCAAGGTCCCTAGATGACGAAAAGAGGTTTTCTTAATTACGTCTGTCTCTCTGTCTGTTCGCAGTATAGCACAAAAACTATTTGTCGGAGGAAGACGATATTTTGCAGACATGTTATATATCTACCTCCCATAAAACTGGTACAATTTCATGTAAATACATATAGGGTGAGCACCTTAAAAAATTATTTATTTTTTATTTTTGGGTCAATCTTGCAATAGAAGGAAGCAATAACTTTCACATAGGTCAGGCTTTAAATTTGCCGAAAATGAGACTCAACCGATACAGGATAATGTCACAAATGAGTAAAAATAAGAGCGGACTTATTTCTATAAGGCTTGATGGCGCAGTTGAACTTATTGATGCGGTTACGATCGCTATGCAGGTGCGGCGGGTTCAAACCCCAGCGGGATACATTTTTTTAAATTTGCAAATTGATCTAATTCGGGCGAGAGAAGTTGTGGGTAAAGCGTTTTACAGATTTTTGTATAGTGTACTGTAGCACTTAGTTCAAATTTACGGCAGGAAAGTTTTCAGGTTTTACTCTTTGGTCTGACAGCTTCTTAAGAAATTATTTGGAGAAATGCGTCTTTAATTTGGTTAAGCTTGAAAATTAAGACTTCTGATATAATATTATATGTACAGCGTAAAGAAAAAAAATATTGGCATAAATATGGAAACATACTTTGTGCAAGTCTTTTCTGACGAACCTTAAATGCAAATAACTGAAATTTTAAAAAGTAGAGACAACTGAAGCATGCGCTCAACCAACAAATTTTAAATGCACGATTTTCAGTACTTTTGCAGATTTACGAAAAGTTTGAGATACCGTGTTGATCCTACTTTATCCAAACAAGTTTGGTTCAACGTTCTATAGCTTTAATATAAAAATAATGGTAGCGCTTACTAAAGTTTATTGTGTAATTTTCTTAGAGGTATAATTTAATTCTTGGAAGGATACTTTAATAGTACGATACAAGAATAACCAAGGTCATTCTTTATCTCCATAGGAATATTATTTTTCTATCTTAATAATAGAGAATCAGTCAGTATGATGTACAGAAATAACAAAATAGTTTAATTTTGATATATTATATGTGAGGGAATCTGCGTGACCAATGTTGTGCTGTAGCTGTTATACTGCTCATATTTAATAGTAGAGTAAAAGTCATAAGATACAAGTAATACATTTTGTCATTTTACCTTTGTTTATGGTTTAGGCATTATTAAAATTTTATAATACCTTGAAAATACCCTCCTTTATATCGACTGAACATCAATACTGCCAATGTTTTTTTAATATTTAACTCATCTGTGTCATAGAATAAAAATGGTATTTTGAAAGCTTGCCAATCTAAAGTTAACATTAAGGTGATACATAATTCTACAATATAGTTCTATAACATCAAAATCGACGCTCAATGAAACAAATTACACAAATTAGGTGCCCTTCAATTGCAGAGTCAGCAGGTGTTGAGATGTAAAATTGCTTTAAATATATAAGTACAGCTAAAATACCCCGTTGCCTGAGCGTTAAACCTTCATCACAGAAGAGCAAACATTTGGGGTAAATACACAAATTATATTATAACGTTATAAATGTGGTGTACAGGTCCTGTGGAGCAGCAGCTTTATAACCACAGGCCGCGTTTACGTAGTGGTAGTTCAATCGAGGGAATGTAAATTGTCATAACATATTACCCACAGGCTTTGCGTGCAAATCGAAAGTAGGTATTAGATATTTTTTCAGGGAAGCGAATCCAAACAGCGAGTACAATTCTAGCTACGTAAAATAAACAAGGCAATCGATTATGTGTACTTTTACAACAAACTTTTTATATGCTATTAATGAATGAGTCTGTTAAAATTATTTTGTATTTCCCAAATGGAACTGATTTTATAAGTTTTTTGTTTGTATGATAACAATTACTCATGATATCTGCTACAGGTTGGAAAGCTAAATAATGTTTGGTATAAAAAAGTAGTAAATATTAAGCAATACAAACAATATCAATGAAAATGAACAACGGTTATTGTCAAGTTTGTATTTCTGTTTTTAGAACATTTGCTTACACCAAGTTATCTAAAAATAAAATTCTAAGAATAAAACCAAGTGCTTATAGTGAATATAAGTAACATTAACAGTTAAAGTAAAATACACTAGTTGATAATGCGTAGTTGGTACATTATCCTTCGATTTTCTGCAGTGCAAGTCCAACATTCAAGAAGGTTATTCATGCATGAACCACATCTTGTCGAATGCGTGTATTACTCTTAAGTATAAGAAAGCACATTGATAACAGCAAAAGCAAGTGGAACAGAAAATCTTGAGGTTATTCACAATCCCGCAGGTAATTTGCAGATAGATCCTTGTAAACTCTTAAAAAATCTGAATTTTGTTCTGGTAACTTGTGATGCGTAGCCAGTATAGCCTCATCATTAGAGTATAATTTATTTGGTTTGAGAAGTCTGACTAAGTTAACAAATATGAAGTAATCAGAGGGTGTAGCACCTATTGTTTTCTTTTCAGCACAGTTCCTTTCCTTTTGGTAGGATAGGATAGTCGGTTATCCCTTCTAATATCTTCATATCATTACATTTCAACATATTCACTCCACATCGATATCATCCCTAAACAAGGTTTTAAAAACTGCCAGGCGGGTATAGAAGCTCAAGCACGAGGTAATTACCACTGTAAACAATATTTACTTGCTTTAACTACACTTGAATATTAATTACCTGCTACTTCAATAGACTGCCAAAAGAATCTACTAGCGCAAATTATACTATTATAAGTAGGACCAAACGTTAAGAATCCATGAAAATAATCTAGTTGCAGAAGAATTTGCAATATCATTGTTGCTAATTTAGAAGAATTCTGAAGAGGATATTTTCAATGCTTTTATTTAAATCTAATTGCTTAAGAAAATCTTTTTTTAGTTTTCTTACTCTTAATATTTACAACGGGGTTGCGTTTATTAGAATCGTTGCCTCAACACGATCCACACCAAAACTGATCGTCAAACTTAATTTAAATGTGTAATTGTCAAAATAGCAATGAAGTTCAATTTAGAATACTAATTAGCACTAAATATAATTGAACCATGAATTGCAATTATGGTAATAGAAGTTTATGCGAGTGAACATTACATTTGATACATATCTAGTTTTAGTATGAGTAAAGCAGACTATTTACAGTATTGCTACATTTATATCTATTTATCAAATCTACTAACCACTATCCACCCATTGTCATTAGCCATGCATTTTATTTATGATTTTTTAGTTTTATACTGATCGAGCTGCTGACAATTTGATAAAGCTCCGAAATGATCTCATATTTTTATTTGCTGAGACATTCTATTTCCATTGTATATTATTAGTCAGTCAGATGTTTGATATGTGTGAAATCGGTCATGTCCCAAATCGAACGTAACAATTTAGGACAATATGCCATTTAATTTTTCTACTGAAGAATTAACTCTTCCTTTAGAAGAAGACATATCCAGAAACGGTAAAAAGATAAAGAAGAATATGGATGGATATATTGAAATGGTATTAAACCGACAACTTGGCTCTGTTTGCAGTACAAAATATTCAACCAAATCAATAAAGCACAGAGTTAGAATATTTTATATACTGCAATTTTAAACAAAAATAAAAATATTAAATGCATTGATTATGAGATGCAAGAAACAGTAATTAGTCGGATAAAGGCACGCAAAGGCAAAACATATTTCAGAGAGTTTGAATTTGGCTTGTGAATAAAGTAATATAATTAAAATGATAGGTTTGTGCACACGTAAAGCCAGACCGAACGAAAGTAATTGACACAAAAAGGTTGTTACGTGGATAAAAGGAGAGTAGTTATCAGTAAAAGCAAAGGACTGTGAAAATTGTGAGTAAGCTGAATAGTCTAAGAGCTGGTGACATTTTTTGGTGATCATTTAGTTAAGGCCTATTTTTTCAGAAAATGTTGCTGGAGGCATGTATAAGTGTCATCTGTAAGGATTCTCCTAGATAGCGGTATTGGAGGGAGGCAGAACACCCCCAATTTGCACTGTCAGTATATGTCAAATTCGAGGTGAGCCCGTTAGGTTTTGTGTCACTTTGTGTCAAAACTGACGGGAAACCTAACCTGCTAAAATTGAATTTGACATAGACTTACAATGCCACCAACCTATTATTCATACGTTTCAATTTCCACAGCCGCCCCTTATGGACTTTTTTAGTGTAAGTTATGTCAAATTCGAGCTTAGCAGGTTAGGTTTTCCGTCAGTTTTGACACAAACTGACACAAAACCTAACCGGCTCACCTCGAATTTGACATATACTGACAGTGCAAATTGGGGGTGTTCTGCCTCCCTCCGATACCGCTATCTAGGAGAATCCTTACAGATGACACTTATACATGCCTCCAGCAACATTCTCTCAAAAAATAGGCCTTAACTAAATGATCACCAAAAAATGTCACCAGCTCTCCTACTAGAAGGGCAAAGCAAGATGAAGGAAAATCTAGAAAATTGCAAAGAGCAGTTTCTGAATGGAGGCAACAGAAAAGAAGCAAGCGACGTGAAAAATGCGGAACTCAAAAATCAGTGCTTTAATAATTAAGAACATAGTGCAAAAGCAGAGCAGTGAAATTAAAAACGTTTGTGAGTGCAACGCTATAGAACAATATTGGTTATAAGCAAAAAAACAATAGTTTAGATTAAGAAAATGTTAGATTGTAAGTTATGTAATCAAACTTTACTCCATTTGTGGTAAATATTATCAAACCTAATTTCCAATTAATAGTAAAATAATACCGTATCTTAGCAACATGATGCTTTTTTGTCATTAACAAAAAGAACAGTTGAATAAAATTGATTTGAAAGGTTGTCGAATTTGTGGAATATATATATATTTTTTAAATTCGACCTAAAGTCTATTTGTTCACGTTCCTGTAATAGGTTGGGTCAACACATGCATAGTAGCAGAAGAATACATTTATCCATATAGGCAGATAATTTTTCCAACTTTGAAGAATTATTACATTTGCATAACTGTGTGTCGGTTACACATATATTGAGATGGGTTCAAGCTCACAATTTAGCTCTGTATTCAGTGAGAAATATTGAATAATAGTAATTTATTATACAAGACGATAAAGTTAAATTTTATCCACGAGTGAATCGTTTAACGTCGAGACGAAGTCGAGACGTTAATGATTCAAGAGTGGATAGAAATAACTTTATCGTCGTGTATAATACAATATTTTTTTTCTATAGCAAGAACTTTAATAATTTTAAAAGAAAATAATGACAGTCAACCACATTTCAAAATGTCAGTAGCTAGATTGGGTTGCTACGATAATACGAAGCTGTCATATTTAATTTAAACAAAAGTTAGAAAATTAAATTACTTTATCTATCCTTGATGTTAAAGTGCTACTTTATCTACCCTTGCTGTTAAAGTAAAACTTGACCTTTTGTTTTAAGTTGATAAAAGCACACTTTAACATTTGCTATAGAAAAAAGTCAATTAAAGCACAGAGTTGAAATATTTTATTTAATTGCTATCTGAACAGTAGTTGAAGTTACTAAATGCATTGAAAATGAAATGGAAGAGGCATAATTAGAGGGATGAAGACAAGCATAAGCAAAGCAGATTTCAGAGGGATTAAATTTAAAGTTTGGGAAACGAAAGATTTAAGATGGCTAACATAATATAAGTAATATGCTAGGTTTGAGCATATTTGAAGCCAGATCAAATGAAATTAAATTATACAAAGGGTTGGTTATGTGCATAATATGAGGGTAAATGCCAGCGAAAAGCAAGCAATCTGAAAGGTAGATGGAAATCGAAGCAAGATAAGATAAAATTTTCAAAGAGCAATAGAAAACGAGGGCAACTCAATTGAAGAAAATCCAGTGACGTGTTTAAAATTGAACTCAAGTGCCAGTGCATTGTAAAAACTAAGTGATTATAGCAGAGCAGTGATTATAAAAACGTTTATGTGACGAGAAAGAACAACTTTTGGGTATAAGTATAAAGATTCTTAGATTTAAGAAACATGTTATCAAATTTGATTCCTTGATGTAAAATTGTAGCTAAAACTAATTTCCTATAAACAATTACAGATCGCGGTTACTAAGTAACGCGATATTGTTTTGTCAAAAAATAAGCACAATTGCTGTAAATTTACTAGTTTGGGGCAAAATAAAATTGTGCTCTAGTAAATTAATGTTTTAATACAATAAAAACTGTTTTACCTAGTTAAAAAGTATACCATCTATTTATACCAATTACCAGGCATCTGTGGTAGTGCTTTAAGAAGTTTCTGCTATAAAAATTATAAATTTTTCAAACCAACTTCGGCTGTGAGTTGCGGCTCCGTCACCTGAGAATTTCGACCTTCGATACCGTGCCACTTGAGTTGTCAAAGCCAGGGTTCTCCATTCCCATGGCCCAGGGATGTGTGAACGAGCATCCTGAACAAGATCTGCTGCCAGGGAAGCGACTTCAAGCGAGTTAGGACCTCGGCGTTACCTGCAACCGTCTCCGTGACGAAAATCGGCAGATTTGAAAGGCAGGAGTTGCCATGTTTTCATTGTTTGAGAGCCGGGAAAGCTAGATTACACCTTGTGGAAGAGGTCCATCGTATTTCCAACCGTCCAGATTCGTCTCAGTTTGAGTAATTTGAATGGCGTCAGTAGAAATTGCGGTTTTTGCAAGAATTTGAGGCCATCATAGAAAGCCAAGAACAAAGGACAACTAGCGTCATTTGACGTCATACCCGAAACAAAATCGAATTAGTTATAGCTAGGCGGGAGTTTGCTTCAATTTGTGATCTGAATGTCATTTTTTGGCAGTGGTCTATTATGATCTGTTTTTTGGACTTTTTCCACTGTCTAGGGTGTAAATCACACAACGTTTCGGCAGTAGATTCTAGGGTGGAAAAAGTCCGAAAAACATATCATCTGCTTCAATTTACTTGACGTTTCCTTGCAGAATTTCACTTTTGAATCTTTAAATACACGCTATATGCACTAACGACTTTCTGTAGTAAATGTCAAGTTTGCGAAGTTATGAGTAACCGAATCAAGTAGTACTAAAATTGCGTATATGAGCTACGCTGTGTCAAATATTCGAAACAAAATTTCAAATAAAACTCAGATTTGAACCCCACCTGAGAGAGTAGTTTTGTGTTCTTGCCGGAGCTAGCCCAGAATATTGTTGCAATTCGATAAAATATAGATAGGGGCAGTTAACCATTTTTATAGTATAATATAGTATAATAAATACATTTCATTTTGATTGACCTAAAATACTGAAAGGTAAAGTTTTACACAATAAAAGTATCCTGAGCATTGTGGTGATTTGCCCTATTTAATTATTCACATTCTAATTACATCCTTTATTAATACAAGGCATCGTTCCACCTCAATATGTACACTAGTTCCAATTACAAGCTATGTATCCTGTGTTCCACAAAAAAAAACTCATTTAGAGTAGGCCTTGGAAAGAAAAATAGAAGCTCTAATCATGTCTTAACCTAAGTCTGTAGGTGAATGTCAGATTTCATTTTATTATGAAATCATCTGTCACTGTGACAGGCAAAAGTTTACACTGCATTAAGTTTACTTGTATCAAGCAAAAAGGAAAATAAATTGCCATTTAAACAACAACGAGTGTATTAATCATAACAGTCAATAAAAAAAATATTTAGTCTTTTGTATATTTTTAGGAAAATAGTTCAAGCTCAAGATGTAATTTGGTTCTCTCCGACGTATGGTAGTTCATTTGCTTTAATGGGTATTTATCAAGTTATGGCAAACGTCAATTTGATCATGGGATGCTGCGAATGAGTTTTTTTTTAACACACCATACAAACTGTTCCATTATTTCATATCTTGGGATTATACAATTAAACACAAGTGTGCCATATTACTACCTGGTCCATTGCCATAATGTACAAGGTGTCTCCCTAGCTCTTTTATTTTGGAACTCCTAGGCTACACATGGCTTGTGGTAGCCTTTGATTGCCTCAATGGCCCAGCTATTTATATTTCCATCGTATTTTTTAAATGTTTATGTAAATGCAAGGATTTATATTTAGTCTGACCGTCATATCATTCACAAACATCTTAGGCATTTGAGTGATTGGTGGCCCATTTTGGGCCTAAAATGTTAATGGTGGCCCTGGGTTTTTGCTTACGAAAACGGTGACATGTGTAACTGTTAACAGGTTATTGGCATCCCTTGAGCCAAATTTTGTATGCGTTAGTTTAGTCCGAAAATGATACGGCGCCGGAGTTCAACGCTTTTTGGCTTGGGCCGTACCGTGCGCGCTAGACAAAAATCACCTGCAAAATCATCCGGGCGCTGTCATAAATTTTGACCTGTTTCGTTGCGGGTTTGCAGTGTCATTTCCTGGGCTTTTTCAATAACCTGTAGTTTTACCAGGATACACCGAAGAGGGATCGATGGATCCTGATGAATATGAGAAGGCCGCTCTAAGTAAGTTGTATTTTTGATGAATTATGGTGGTTGTGCGCGATATATTTCTATCGCTCCGTGATCGGGTTACTTGTGGAGGTTTTTACTGGTTCTGGAGAGTTTCCCCTTCCTTGCGTAATTATGGAACCCTGAGTCAGCTTATTATAGAAAGTTTATGGACCTTCGATATCGATAATCGACATCCTAAAGAGCGACTTATAGAGTTAAATTTGGATGTTGCTTTTAGGGGCTGCTTTAAGGGGTGGTTTTCGGAAGGGTCTCAGGTGCCAGTAATTGACGGCCTGAACGAATGATTTAGGCTTAGGAGTTCAGAGGGGTACTTGGAGCTCCAGAAGTCGCCTTCTGGCTGGCATCTGGAATCGAGTAAGGGACTGAACAGGTAGATCTCCAATCGGAGTGAAGCTGAACCGGCATAGCTTCTGGCTGGGAAACTTTGACTGTAAAGTCTACTCTGGCTAGTGCTGGACTGATTGCTCCTCCAGGTAGAGGTAGATTTAGAAGTCTTGTTATACTTGTTGGGGCTGCCATCGTCTTGCTTTTCTTCTTAGGAAATTCAGATGAGGATGCGTTGTGATTAGCTGCTTGCGGGCTTTCACATCGCTGGGACGTTGTTCTTATTGATAGGTCTCCGTCTAGAGTTGATCTCGGTTGTGGCAGGCAGCGTTCCAATTCTAACATAGTAGTTATGTCTAAATTAAAATTTGTTAAGACAGACACGTCACGTCTTTTTATAAGGATTCTAACATAACCATGTTTCTAAATCGTAGCGTAACTCACCAGATTTTAGTTATTTTGGAAAAACTTATCTTCCGTTATTTATTTTTCACCTGTATGCTACTTAATTTACCTCGTCCCATAACACAACGCTGTCAAAATAAATTAATTTGCTGTCTGTCTTTATGTGATTACTAACCGCAATTTCGCCCTTCTCTGTAAGATATGGAAATCCAAAAGTTATAATGGGTCATCCAAGAATTCAAACAGGAGATGAGAAGAGCAAGAACAAGAACAACAGCAATTAAGCCAATATCCAAAAAATTCTGAAGACAAAACAAAACAGGAACAACTAAAGATCCAAGGAAAAAGGCGAGACCTACAGCTAGAAAGCGAAAGAGGAATTCTACAAAAATTACTTATTACCTGTAAATGATGCTCAAACTCAAATTAATCTATTTATGCATGAATTGTCTTGAATTTCCAGCTATTTTCCATTAATTTATATGGCGTGGGTTAAGTTTCCCCTTTTTCGTTAACGTGTGGTTGGTTACCTAGCCCCTGCTCCATATTTGTATGAATTCTAAAAATAGGGACATTTTGCAATTTCTGGAATAGATTGTCAATATAGAGGATGCGATTTCATGTAGCCATCTTGGGCAGTTTGAGTGATAGATTAGTTCTGGTACCGCGTGGTTTTCTTCGGAGATGCACTTCTGTGGATTTAAAATCTTTCAATATCTTGTAAATTGTCGATCAGCATTGGTTTGTTGTATATGTAGTGGCTGAAATTTACCTAGTAATGCTAAAATTTAAAAATGCTTCAGACGCAGAAATCCTGCTAGCCGCTCTCCATTCTCCGGTAGAATAATTTACTTTTACTTTTGTAATTGCTTCACGCTAGTTGCAGACCCCAATCCTGCAGTATTTTGAAGCAGCTACACTACCGAATTAAGCACTAGATTTTCGTGTAGCTTCTTCGTGATTAGCCGCCTGCAGCTTGCACACATCATGTACCTTCGTTTACGATTCTCATGGTTGTGCCACTTCGAGTACGTTGAGGTATAGAACTAGAAAAATATTTCTGGCGTGTTTGCTGAACTCTTATTGCAGCATTTTGCACAGGGATTGTGGTTCGATTCTAAGCAGGTTGTTAAAGAATAAATCTGTGGCCGATTTTGCTGTTGTATTATCTTGTCTATATCGAATTAAGGTAGTTCTGACTATTTTTAAGTATTTTTGCTAGTACACAATTTGAAGTGTGGTGCAAATACTAGACGCAATAGGCCTTTTGAACAGAATTCGATTCCTAAAGTAAAGGAAGTGCATATGTAGAAGTTAGCACACGTGATTCGTGTTTTACACGGTTCTCATTTATCGTAATGAACGTCACGATTAAAACAATTAAAGCAAAACAAAACCTTAAGTTAAAATGACGTTGCTACGAATACAGTAAATTGTATAAAATTATAAGTTTAGCTCTTTATATTTTTTTATTATTTACAAAAGTATAAGAATTCGTGATAATGTGATTCTCAGTTTGTCGGAGGTTCTACAAATGTTCAGACAATGGAGGCAAAACACGGGAGTCTCATGCCAGACCCAATCTTGACTACCGTCAAGGTGCGAATTTAAGTTAGCTGCAGTTTAAGATTTGTGTGTACTTAGTACAAAAATTCCTGTGCATCACCGTAAACAATGCAGTTAGTCCAATCGTCGTATATAATTGTGAATTTGAATTTCCCAATGAGTATTTCCCTTATCCATAGCTTAAAATCCAGTTTCACCACTGGCATATCAGTTCATTTATGCGCATATTCCGTAAATGTCAAAATGTACCAGTGGGCTATACTGGAGTTGTCCCGATACATGTTTTATAGGTGTAATTTGGCAAAGTACTGAATATTTTGAAGCACGATGAACAACAAAAACAGATATAATTTAAAATAAGACAAATTCGGACATGCTTTTGAACCCTATATTTAAGAAAGATTTGTAAAAAAAATTTTGAAAATGAATTCGAAAAATAAACATTTATTTAGATAACCTGCTGAATTGTGCAAAATATGCATTAAAATTTAAATAGTACAGTATTAGTTAAAATTTTAAAATTGATGGGATGTAAATGTAAATTGATAAATAACAGTACCTACCTCCTATTACTATTCCATATCATTTGTGTAATAAACAGTGTATATTAAATTATAATTTACATATACCTAACTGTGCTGTAGTATGTATTATGTAAGTTTTTACTGTATAATAGTTGGCGTGAAAAATATCTCGATTAATTCACAATTTGTACTAATTCTACGAATTCTTACTGTTATAGTGTTAGCGTTTTATATTCAAATTGTACCACTTATACTCTACAGTGGTAATAACATGTTATTACTTGGTTAAAATTTAGTATGATTCCTACTTTATTTTTTATAAAATAACTCAAATGCATATCAATAAAAATATTGCATCTATTTTTTTGAATAAATCTATGAGTATTACCTACATAAATACAGTGACTTTATAATCACAGTGTGGCCATAGGATTGTTGGCCGCCATGTTTCTTCTAACTTCAAAATAGGTTTGCATGAGCAACTACAGTGACTCTAGGTTATCGTGAAGTGACAAAAAGAATTGCTTAAAATGTATTGTTTGATAACGTTCTGTTACCTACCCGTTTCTTATTTTTTCAGTAATTTCAAATTGATTTGTAAAACCATATGTTATTCAAGATAATATACAATTGTACACCGCAATAATCTATTCAGCAGTTACTTACGATATTTAAGCAATATAAAACTAACAGGAAAATATTTATTTCTCTGTTAAATGTTCTGGTTTGTTTGATGTTAATACTGAATATCGTAAATAACTAATTGGCAAACTATTCTTTGGAAAACTCACGGCCACGGAAAAACTAATGGCGGATTGCATCACGTGATACGTCGACTTAAACTTTTGACAAGTTATAAAATGCCAATGTCTTATTTTGACATTAGTAACTTTTTGTAACTAAACATTTTATGCACTGTTAAAAATGACAATAACTTGGAATACTTTTGCCTTCAACCAATAGAAAACATGACCATCGTATGGCCACACTCTGATTATATAGTCACTGTAACCCACCCTAAGGTCACTAAATACATAAAGGTACCGCAATTCCATTGCAAGATTTTGTTCCTCTAAATTAAAAAGGACAGGACATTGTAAGAAAGTGAGACAATTGATAGCTTTACCCCAAATTAAAAGAGACAAAAGATATATGTTTACACAGTTGGCGGTACCTTTATGATTTAGTAACCTTAACCCACCCTACAGTGGCTATATAAGGACAGTGTGGTAAATTTTGGTCATCTTTCTGATTGGCTGTTGAGATATCCGCCATTAAGAGTCTTTTACGAAATTACACATAGTCACACAAAATTGCCTCTAAGTCCTTTATTATTATAAGTAGTCCCAATATGAAGTGGAATGAAATAATTATCATAAAATTCTACAGTGTTCTGTGTAAGGAAATGCCGAATTTTCTTTGCATAAGTAAATGTCAACGAATGAAAGTAAAATTCTTTTTGCGAAAATTGCGCATTAGTCCAAATCAAAAACTATAATAAACTATATAAATGTCTTAATGCCAAACATTATTGCATCAAATTAAAGAGAATTTATGGGCTACCTAGCACTGAATATTTTATTCCTCTAAATTTACTGGTGCAATAACTACAACAGTTTGATTATGAATATAAAAAAATGTTTTTTGTTGAGTTTTTGTACGTAATCTATGTGTCGATCAATGCAAAATGTTGTCAGTTTTCGTTTTCTATGTACAAAAACACAATAAAGAAGATAATAAAGGACAACTTGACTTATATTCTAATATTAGGTTGCTCGTTAACGAGGATTTTTAATCGCTGGCAGCGATTCCTTACGTTTCACATCGTCTCTTGCCGTTTAATTCTGTTGAAGTAATATTACTGACATTCTTATAAAATTAATGTTACACTGCACATTTGACCACCGCACATTGCACAAATTTTCGCGATCGTGGGTATATAGCGCTCTGTAAAGCGTCTCGGAACTTCACATAGGACTAGTCCGTATAAAATGACGTTTATGTCATAATTTAGCAGGGTGACGTTTGGCTTACAATTTAGCAGGCCGTGCACAGAACAATACCTAAGGGCGTGGCTGGTTGTTGTAGAGACGACTGCCTTTTTAAAATTGACCACACTGTCCTTATAGGGCCACTGTAACCCACCCTAGAGTCCCTGTATATAAAATTATATAACCCATCCCATCATGCCCAGGAACTAGTAGTCCATTTACTGAAGGAAAAAAGTTCTAACTTCGTTGACTCAAAACCGATTTTGAACGTTTTTTTTTTTAGTTATTTCGGAGAAACTTTATAGAAAAGTTCCCCATAGTTGAGAAGGTGTGCTTTTTATTTTTAAATGGTTATTAACAAATAAGTGTTTTTTAATATATTCTTGATTAAAAAAAATTATAACTTCTTTATTTATTTAAACCATTGCCTGACATTTAATAAGATAAGGTTTTTGGGTTCGCAGATGACGAATCTGGCCTCAAAATTGGTCTAAAAACAAAGATGGCGTCTACAAAATGGCGTCGAAGGTCTAATTTTTTTAAAAATTTTTATTAGATGTCTAGATGTTTTTGGATCGCTTATTACGTATTTGACATTAAAACTCAACTAAAATAGAAAATGGCGGATCCAAAATGAGCGTACAATTTTTATTCGGACTTTATTTCTTACCTACATATAGGGTTTTTGGGTCGCTGTTCTCAAATTTTATGTTAAAATTTATCAAAAATGAAAAATAACGTCTTTAAAGCAGCAAAATAGCTTCATTTTTGAATACCGCACGTTGCTTCATATCTAGGGTTTTGGACACAGTGATTATAAATAGCATTAAAATGTTAATTTTTATTTTGTACGATTATTATTATTATTTAATAGACATAATACCCAAATAAAATTCTAAATTGTTAAATTAACTCAAATTTAAATAGATTAAATACATTTAAATATAACATAGCCACACATATAGGGTCCAACGCCTAAAAGTGTGTTTTCTACGACCTTTTTGTACAATTTGCAAAAGATATTACTGAATTAAAAGATTTTTCTGTTTGTGACCGACGGAGGAATGTTATTACATGAAATCAAATGGCAACTTGTTCAACAGTATGGTGCAATTTTAGATATATTAATTTTTCCCGCTGCTGATCATGTAAGTCAGTGATGCAGCCTTAGTAACAAAACATGTAAGTCGGTGATTATATTTGTTTGCTGCTTTCTCTTGACAACGGAACTTATAGCTATTAACATATCTAGGAATGTTATGAGTATCATAACTGCCGCAGATGTTTTGAAATCCGAGCTCGTAAAGCGAGGATTTTAAAACTTCTAAGGCAGTTATGATTCATAACATCCGTGATTTGTTCAATAGTTTATCGGTTGCTATATGGTTATGGTTGCCATGTAGGGTAATATTCTTTAACCCTACAGATAAGTTATGATCTAGTTACCAGCCTACTTTTGTATATGTAAACAAAGGCTTAATATCCTGAAACCGATAAATATTATTATTAAGTTCCTAGGATAATAAAATTAGCAAGGCAAGATGCAGACTTAGACGTTTTGCGTATAATTGCAAATGTTCATGTGACATGTGACACTCACAGGTAACACGATTCACGAAAATTAATCCTGGTGACAGGTGACAAACCAAACGATTTTTTCAAAAAATCTAGGAAAATTTCGATAAGAAGTGGAAAATATATAATAATTTAGTTTTTATTTGCCTGGAATTTGATGCGTAGCAATTTTTACTGTAGAATTTAGTTCAGTAAAATACATACGTTTATGGAAAACAATAACCTTCCTTTATTTTAACTTTAAAGAAATAAACAAATATACACACGTACACATTCGTTAATGTTACACAAATGCAAATACAAAATACAAATACAAATACGTGAGGCGATCGCGTTGATCTGGGACGACTGATCCCCAAAACTAGGCTACTCTAGTTTATATAACCACTGTTTGAATGGAAGGAATCCCGTCCATTCTTCCGGACTCAATAGCACCCTTCGCTCTATTGTGACAGACAAGTTTGGGATGCTACTTCCGATAATAAAATTGCATGGGCTTCTTTCATATTCAAGAATTTACAACTCTATTGTGTCCAAGGGTTGGTCATTGCTGTGGA
Organism: Agriotes lineatus; assembly: GCA_940337035.1. Lineage (NCBI taxonomy): Eukaryota > Metazoa > Arthropoda > Insecta > Coleoptera > Elateridae > Agriotes > Agriotes lineatus. The sequence goes on from OW679197.1 coordinate 94,705,250, forward strand.
CATTTGGGTCACCAGGGTATTTACGTAACCCTTCCTTTTGTTATTGGGTGCTCCTACGCTTGTGACATCCTTCCTGCTGTTTTCCGAATTTATACTTTGACGTTTTTGACGAGTTAGTCCGCATTGTTTGATGGAGACACAAATCACCTTTGGGTTCTAACACTTTTTGTTGGCATATGTCGCACTGACGTTTATAGATCATTCTTCACTCACGTTTTAGATAGCACTGACGTTTACAAATTTGGAACTGCGCTTAATGTCAAGCTTCAGTTGATTTAGAACTGCACTTAGTGTCAAGTTTGGGTAGATTTATGACCATCCCTTGCACGACCGGCGTTTTTAAGTCAATTACCTTGGTACGCTACATGACCCCCTTGGCAGTGGATTAGTCCACGAGATTATGGAAACCGGAAGTAATCCGGAAAATTCACTCGCCGTCCACTTCTGGTGGTTGTAGCTTGATTGAATGTTCCGGCGTCAGTGTGCGTCGCGGTGCTGGTTGCGGGTTGCTCTTGTTCAGCTTCTGCTGCAAGGTAGGCGGGTTTTAGCCTGTCGATTGATATCGTCGCCGGCTTTCCACGGATTTCCACACTGAAGGTCTTTGCTGCTCTAGAGATAACCGGGAATGGGCCATTGTAAGCAGCTTGCAGCGGCTTGCGCGTGGCGTCGTTTCTGACGAACACATGTGTTGAGGTCGCGAGATCTTTGAAGACGAATGCTTTGTGCTGGCCATGATGCTGAGCTGCAGCCGGGCGTACCTTGTCAAAATGCTCTCTGAGCTGGATTATGAAGTCGGCTGCGTGTACATCCTCCGTAGCAGTGAAGAATTCTCCAGGTACGCGGATGTTCTCGCCGTAGACCATCTCGGCTGATGTGGCGTTGAGATCTTCCTTGATAGCTGTGCGGATGCCCAGGAGAACTGCTGGCAGGTATTCTGCCCACCTGGTATCTGTGTGGCATTCAATTGCGGCTTTGAGCTGACGGTGAAAGCGTTCAATCATGCCGTTAGCTGCCGGATGGTATGCCGTAGTTTGCAGGTGTTGTGATCCCAAGAGGTTGGCTAATTCCTTGAATAGGTTGGAGGTAAATTGCCGGCCGCGGTCTGTCGTGATCCGCAGAGGCACACCAAACCTAGCTATCCAGTTGCTGAAGAAGGCTCTAGCCACGGTTTCAGCAGTGATGTCATGAATTGGGATGGCTTCAGGCCATCTGGAGTATCGGTCGATACACGTCAGGCAGTATGTATTGCCTAGCGATGAAGGAAGTGGCCCAACCAGGTCCAGATGCACGTGCTCGAACCTGGAGGAGGGCGTGGTAAAGTTCCCCATGGGTGCTGCTACATGCCTGGTGATCTTCGAGCGCTGACATGGGACGCACGTCTTGCTCCAATGGCTGCAGTCCTTGCGTATGGAGGGCCATACAAACCTGGAGGAGACGAGCTGCGTCGTGGCTCGAATTCCGGGGTGAGAGAGGTTGTGGAGGGCATCGAACACTGAGCGTCGGAACTGCTTTGTGACAAAAGGGCGTAGTGTCCCCGTAGTCGAATCGCAGTAGACATCCGCATCCTGATCCGGGAAGTAGACCTTCTTCAAGGCTAGCACGGCCTCAGGGTGGAGGAATGTCTTCAGCTCGGCATCTGATTCTTGGGCTTTTTCCAGCTCTTTGTAATTAATTGGGCTGCCTGGAAAAGCTGCTGTACAACCTGCAACAGACACACGTGATAATGTATCCGCGGGAATGTTGTCGCTTCCAGCGACATGACGAATATCCGTCGTAAATTGTCCAATAAAGTCCAGGTGACGGAACTGTCTGGGCGAGGCGCGTTCTGGTTTTTGTTGGAACGCGTATACTAATGGCTTGTGGTCGGTATAGAGCGTAAACTTTCGGCCTTCTACAAAGTAGCGGAAACGCTTTACAGCCGAATAAGCTGCCAGTAGTTCACGATCGTAGGCGCTGTATTTTTTCTGAGCAGCGTTTAGCTTTTTCGAGAAAAATGCTAAGGGCTGCCATGTTCCGGCCACTTGCTGCTGCAGAACTGCTCCCATGGCAACATCTGATGCATCCACCATAACTGACGTTGGGGCTGCAGGTGCTGGATGCGCCAGGAGGATAGCGTTCGCCAGGGTTGTCTTGGAGCGGGAGAAAGCTTCTTCCGACTCGGGGTTCCACTGAATTTCTGAATTCGGTTTGGCTTTGGGCCCTTGCAAGTGCTTATTTAATGGAGCCAAGACTTCTGCTGCGTTAGGAAGGAACCTCCTGTAAAAGTTCAGCATTCCTAAAAAACGGCTCAGCTCTTTGATTGTTTTAGGCTGGAGCACTTGCTTTATAGCCTCGATGCGGTCTTCTGGGGGTTTAATGCCTTCGTGGGAAATAGAGTACCCAAGGAAGTTGACGCTCGTCTTGCCAAGGTTACACTTCGCCGAATTGATCAGCACTCCGTATTCGCTTAGCCTGCCAAAGAGTTGGCTGAGATGCTCCAGGTGTTGTTCCTCAGATGTGGAAGCTACCAGCAGGTCGTCAATAAATGCGTAGCAAAAGTCGAGTCCTCTGGTAACCTCATCTATAAAACGCTGGAACGTTTGGGCAGCATTCTTCAAGCCAAAACTCATAAAAGGAAATTCATACATTCTGAATGGAGTTGTAATTGCTGTTTTGCAAATATCGTCGCTGTGAACCGGGATTTGGTTAAAGGCTCTCACCAGATCGATTGTCGAGAAGACCTTGCAACCAAAAAGGTTGTGAGCGAAATCTTCGATATGTGGAACAGGATAGCAATCAGGAAGAGTTCTTGCATTTAGTGCTCGATAATCCCCACAGGGTTGCCATCCACTGTCTTTCTTGGGTGCCAGGTGAAGTGCTGCAGACCAGTTACTCTTAGATGGGCGAGCTATGCCTTGATCGAGCATAAATTGGAACTCTTTCTTGGCTGCGTGTAACCTATCCGGTGGGCGTCTCCGAGGCCTGCATGTGACTGGAGGTCCAGCTGACGTTATTATTCGATGCGTCGTGGTGTGTTTAATTTCCTTGGGCAGCACAGACGGACGCGCGATGTCCGGGAACTTTGCTATCAGCTGGTGGAAAACCGAGTCGCCAGAAATTGTTTTTATTTGGGGCGATGAACACTCACGCACTACACCGATTGTCTTCAGCTGTGTTACATTGTCTATTAAGCGCTTATTTCTTATGTCAACAAGTAAACCGAAGTGGCTGAGAAAATCTGCGCCTATTATCGGCTTGTCGATGTCTGCGACGACAAATTTCAACGAAAATGTTCGCCTCAGCTTAAAATCTAAATTTAACACTACATGTCCATATGTATTAATTGTCGAGTTGTTTACCGCACTGAGTTCATAATCGGTTGGCGAGCGCGGGCCTTTTAAAAATGTTCTCGGCAATACACATAACTCCGCCCCTGTGTCAATAAGAAAAAGCCATTTCGTTGACACGTCTGAGAGAAATAAGCGGCGGTTGCTAGACAAGGAGTCAGTTGCCGCTATTAAGAGCTCCTTACTTCGTTTTTTGAATAATTGCACGGTTTCGTGCATTTCGTGGCATTTTCTTTGAATTTCCGATGATAGCAGCAGACCCTCGTCGTAGATTGCGACCTGGAGCGATACCGTGTGGCGCTATTATTTCGCGGCTGTCTTTCTCGGCTCAACCGCGCAACTTGCTGGGATAATTCAGCGACCTGCTTGCAGAGTTCACTCATTCTTTCATCTTCGACGCGTGAAACAGTGGATGCTACTTGGAACGCTCTGGGAGTGATTTCGGCAATTTTGTCTGCCAAGGTGGCTACAGATTGCAGGTTGCTGCTTGCCTGAGTCATTAGAATTGCCTGCATGTTGTCTGGGAGTCGTCCAATCCATAGCGTACGAATGAAATCATCTGGTACTTCACCGCCTGATAAATTTTTCAAGTGCCTCAAAAATTGGGACGGTGTACGGTCGCCTATCTCTTCGTGCTCCAGGAGTTGCTTAATCTTCTGCTCACGGGAAGTGGATAGGCGCTTAATTAGTGCCTGTTTTAGCGTTTCGTACATATCTTGCCGCGGTGGGTTCGTAAGGATGTCTTCGACTTCTTGAGCATATTTATTATCGAGATTGGCACTTACGTAATAATATTTGGTGGTATCTCGTGTCACGTTGTTGAGCGCGAACTGCCCTTCTAATTGAACGAACCACAGCGCTGGTTTGGTTGGCCAAAATGGAGGTACTCTGATATTCGTCCTGTCAATTGAACTGGTTGTTGATTCGTTGTTGGCGTTGTTGGTAGTGACAGATGTGTTGCCTTCTGGAGTTTCCATTGTGAAGTAGCGGTTCACTTAATTTTAGTTCACTAGCACTTGGAGTTACGAATTAACGCGAACGCGAGTTTTTAATTCCCTAATTTATGCTGTTACTTGTTTGGAATCACCAATTTAGTTCGTGAATCCGAAGTAAATAACACTGAGAACTGATTTGTTTATTTAATGTTCGGTTTCTAGTCTGCGGTCACCAATTTAGTTGGTGCCCGTTGTGTTACTTGTCTGGGGTCACCAATTTAGTTTTTATTTGCCTGGAATTTGATGCGTAGTAATTTTTACTGTAGAATTTAGTTTAGTAAAATACACACGTTTATGGAAAACAATAACCTTCCTTTATTTTAACTTTAAAGAAATAAACAAATATACACACGTACACATTCGTTAATGTTACACAAATGCAAATACAAAATACAAAATACAAATACAAATACGTGAGGCGATCGCGTTGATCTGGGACGACTGATCCCCAAAACTAGGCTACTCTAGTTTATATAACCACTGTTTGAATGGAAGGAATCCCGTCCATTCTTTCGGACTCAATAGCACCCTTCGCTCTATTGTGACAGACAAGTTTGGGATGCTACTTCCGATAATAAAATTGCATGGGCTTCTTTCATATTCAAGAATTTACAACTCTATTGTGTCCAAGGGTTGGTCATTGCTGTGGACATTTGGGTCACCAGGGTATTTACGTAACCCTTCCTTTTGTTATTGGGTGCTCCTACGCTTGTGACATCCTTCCTGCTGTTTTCCGAATTTATACTTTGACGTTTTTGACGAGTTAGTCCGCATTGTTTGATGGAGACACAAATCACCTTTGGGTTCTAACACTTTTTGTTGGCATATGTCGCACTGACGTTTATAGATCATTCTTCACTCACGTTTTAGATAGCACTGACGTTTACAAATTTGGAACTGCGCTTAATGTCAAGTTTCAGTTGATTTAGAATTGCACTTAGTGTCAAGTTTGGGTAGATTTATGACCATCCCTTGCACGACCGGCGTTTTTAAGTCAATTACCTTGGTACGCTACAGTAGCATCGGATGGTGATCAATCTAAAGTGATTGAACTGAAAAATACATTATATGCTCCTGTTTTTTGAACAAATCTGCTGTCAATCGCGAAAATCGTGGACAAAGACGATGAAGTTTTATTTACCAAACGTCACGCGTTTATTCAAAATAGCAGTGGAAATGTCAAAATGGTAGCAGACCGAAATGGTGATCTTTTCTATTTGCGTGAAGGACATCAAGAAGCATGTGTAACTTCAGATAATTTGGTGCGTGATTTTGACAAGTGGCATCGACGTCTCGGACATGTAAATTCCAGGGACTTGGAGGTGATGATCAAGAAAAATCTCGTCTGCGGTGTCAAAATAAAAAGTGACGTAAGTACAAGCCCGTGCAAAACTTGCATTGCTGGAAAGTTTACATCGGCTCCCTTCCTGAGACGTAATGAGCGCTCCAAGAATCTACTGGACATAGTACATACAGACGTGTGTGGTCCAATGAGAATTCAATCAAAAGGTGGTGCCCGTTATTTTGTCACTTTTACAGACGATCATAGTCGTTGGACTGAAGTATACCTGATACGTCATAAATCTGATGTTGTATCAAAGTTTCAGGAATACAAAAGCCTTGCGGAAACGCAAACTGGAAGAAAAATCAAAGCAGTCCAATCTGATAATGGCACGGAGTTCTGCAACTCGAAAATGGATAAGATATTTAAAGAATCTGGAATTCAACGTCGTCTAACTACAACCTACACGCCGCAACAAAACGGTATAGCTGAACGGAAAAACAGAACACTGGTCGAATCGGCACGATGTATGCTGTTAGATTCCGGTCTTCCCGCTTCATTTTGGGGAGAAGCCATCGTAGCAGCGAATCACGTACGTAATAGGTGTATTTCTAAAAGTATCGGCGGAGAAACACCGTACAAGTATTGGACAGGAAAAGATCTTGATATCAGCTATTTGCAAATCTTTGGATGCAGAGCATACGTCCTGAACAAATCGAGTAATCGAGGTAAATTCGATCCAAAAACTGTTGAAGGGATATTTGTTGGATATTCCGATATTTCTCGAGGTTATCGAGTGTGAATTCCTTCGGAACAGAAAATCCGTGTAGCAAGGGATGTTAAATTCTTCGACGAATTCGGAGAAAATAAATACGAAGAGATTATTTCCAATGAGACATTAAATCGACGATTCGGATTTTTCGAAAAATTAAACGACATCGATCCTGTCAGGGAACTTCCAATTATTATGGATGGTGGAAATGTTAAAGAAACCACACCTACAGAGGAGTTGTCACAAGGTGAAGGACAAATCAAGATGAAAAACAATTTCGTCGATGAGGTAAGTCCACCGAATGAAGACATTCTTCTAATAGAGGCCGAGGTAGACCTCGTAAAGTTCTCACTGGACGACCAGGAAGACCCAAGAAGCAATACTGCACGGTGAATAATGAAAGTTCTCTTCCTACAGTTAGCTTATTAGAAGACAACCAGAAGACAAATGGCAGTCATAAGTGGCACGATGCTGAATTCATCATGACCGCTACGGAAATCCCACTTTTGCATGCAATTACCGGTGCTGATAAGGAAGAATGGGAAGAAACTATATTGTCTGAAATAAAAAATCTAATAAAAAATGATACCTGGGATGTTGTGAATAACCCTATCGATGGGAAGGTAGTTGGTTGCAGAACAATACTTCGTAACAAATATGCCGCCGATGGAACTTTAGACCGACGTAAAGCAAGGGTAGTCGCGCAAGGTTTTACTCAGCGACCAGGTATTGATTTCAACCAAACTTTCGCGCCAGTAGCACGGTTGAGTTCACTGAGATTGTTAATGGCTTTAGCTGTACGATTTAACATGAAGATATCGCAGTTGGATGTTACCTGCGCATATCTAAATGCAAAAATGGACACCGAAGTTTACATGGAAAAGCCAGCATTACTTGAAAAAATGTTAGGCCGAATCGCAAATGAAGAAGACGACGAGGTTCTTGTAAATAAAGCAAAGATCATGTTAAAGAAGCTACAGGAAGGAAACACAGTATGTCGACTCCAGAAGGCCTTATTCGGCTTGCGACAAGCGGGACGACAATGGAATTTTGAGATTGACCAAGCGATTCGTAATATAGGACTCGTTCCGACGAATGCTGATCCTTGTGTTTATGTCGACAAGAACACGAGAACATTTGTTCTTATTTTTGTGGACGATATTCTGATATTTTTCAACAACAGAAACCGAGAGCTGGAAATCAAAAATGCATTATTCAAGGCTTTTGATATAAAAGATCTTGGTGAATCGAAGTACTGTCTGGGTATTCAGATACAGCAAGGCAAGGAGGAGTTAAGCTTGTCTCAAGCCGGATACATTCAAGACATCTTGAAGAGATACGGTATGAGTGACTCCAAGCCGGTTTGCACCCCACTCGCAGTCGGATTAAAATTGATCAAACAAAATTCCGAACATGAAAACGAAGAGACAGTTTATCCATTCAGAGAACTTATAGGTGCTCTCACGTATGTTGCTGTAGGCACACGACCTGATATAGCATATGCAGTAAGTGCACTAAGTCAATTTAATAATTGCTTCGGTAGAGAACATTGGACAGCCGCCAAAAGAGTTCTTAGATACTTGAAAGGTACCATAGATCAAAAGCTCGTCTATAGAAGGAATAACGATGCTTTAACCTGCTATGTCGACGCAGATTGGGCAAGTTGCGTTATCGATAGAAAGTCTTACACTGGTTCAACCTTCGTTCTCTCCGGTGCTGCTTTCTCCTGGGAATCCAGGAAACAGCGGACGGTGGCTCTTTCTTTCACCGAAGCTGAATACATGGCACTCAGCGATGCTTCGAAAGAGGCTGTATACCTGATTGGTTTCCTGAATGAGTTACGATTTGATTCCCTTGATAAAGTCGTTATTTTTAATGATAACCAAGGGGCAGGTAAATTGGCGACAAATCCTGTTCATCATTCAAGGTCAAAACACATAGACGTCAGATATCATTTCATCCGCAACGTGTTAAAGAAGTATCCAGTAGAGCTTGCGTATTTACCTACGGAGGAAATGATAGCCGACATCTTGACAAAACCTCTGAGTAAAGTAAAACACGATCGATGTGTAAATGGATTGGGACTCTATACACTTAACGTTCAAACAAACGCAAAACTTGAGGGGAGGTGTTAGAATTTACATTTCGCGTTGTTTGTGAACTTAGTTCTATAGTGTGCTAATAAAACTAATCATACGGTAGTTATAGTTACACATTAAATAACAACTCAGATGTTTATAAATATTGTGAATGGAATGATGTACCTTATCAGTATTAAATGTTTATTTTGTATCTGGAAATCTGTCTCCCCCTGCAACTCTAACAATTAATTTTTCAGCAGTAACCCCACACCATACAGTAACTTTTGGCTCATGTAGCGGTAGCTCGTGAATAATTCGTGGGTTCTCACTACCCAGATACGGTAGTTTTGTTTATTCACACCTCCATTCAGACAGAAATAGGCTTCGTCGCTCATTATACATTTTTTTGAAAAATTTGCAATTTGATTTTCAAGGTTCACGATAGCATTGCTGTACTGTATTCGCTTTTCAACGTCTGCAGGCAGAAATTTTGAGTTACCTGTATTTTGTACGGAAATAAGCGCAAGTCTTTCACCAAAATTCGCTGCAATGAGCGTCGGGAAATGGCTAATTGCGTGGATCGTTTTCTTGTTGAGGTTCTTGGCTTTTCCACCACATCCTCACGTACACGGTCTATGTTCTCCTTGAACGAATTGTCCGAGGTCTGCCAGCATGCGGTCGATCAGCAGTAGTCCCAGTTTGCTCAAATTGTGCAGCTAACCGCCGAAATGTCTTCGCCGATGGAGTCAGATGTCGACCATACTTTCTACGATATTCTGGTTGAGATAAGATAATTGACAAATTGTTTACGTAAAACATTTTTACAATTTCTGCGCGTTCTTGAGGCATAGACCGATTCATAATGAATTACCCAAGTGTCTACTTTTCAACTGACAAAGAAAATCTGACATATGTTAACTAATACCAAAGTTATAGCGACTTTTCATAGGGGACTTGATTCTGCGCCACCTTGTATAATAGATTGTAGTAGGGCGTACTTATTCTCATTCCTCATTATATGTCCGAGGTATTGGAGTTTGCATATCTTGATGTTGTCCATGAACTTTTTATTTTTTTTTATTCTCTCCAGAACTTTAATATTTAGTACACGGTCTTTTCATAATATCCGCAATATTCTCCGGTATAACGACATATCAAAGGCTTCGATTTTTTTTGTGATTGTTTCGTTAAGTGTCCAGGACTCGACCCCATAGAGCAAGATGGGAAAAATGTAGCATCTTAGTATGAGAGTTTTGGTGCACAAGATGCAGATCATAGCTTTTGAATATAGTTTAATATATTGAAGATATATAAGGATGAGGAAGACGAATAGGTCCGGCACCTTGTTAAAGATCCATATGGAAAAGTCCTAGTAAATGAATCAATGGCTATGTTCAGGACAGACTCAATTTGCCAAAATATTTGAAATTAGTGATTTACAAGAGACTGCAAAAATTTATATAAAAAAATGCTGGTATAAAATGTAGGCTTGCAATGTATGGTGCAAAAAAAGTAACTGCTTAAACTCTTACAGGTATGTTTAATTGATTGAACATTTTTTATTATTAATATACCGCAAGGTAAATGCGGTTACAGACAATACAATACATATATTTTTTAAATAAAAACATTTTGAATTTTAGGTTTGACTCTTTTATTAAGGCGTCTACTAAAAAAAAATAGCGTAATTTAGCATCATTGTGCCCTACGATGGATTCGGCAGAACAACATTTAAAGCGCTCGTGTAAACACAGTTCTGGCTGGGAAACCAAGACTATTCAACGGAAGATTGGGGTTGGAAATATGATACAGAAAAGTATTTTCCAATCCTAATGACTAGCTGCACAAAACATCTTAAAAATTATTTTTTTGCAACTACAAAACTAGTTGCGGGCCAGCTTGTGGGTGTAGGAAAACTGGCCTTTATTGCTCGGCAACTTGCGGTGAATTGTGCGAAAATAGTTGCCTTAATTCACGACCGGTAGTGTCAATGGAAGAAGTAGAAGCAGAAGAAATTAAAGCTAAATAATTGGTTTCTTGCATTTAAATGTATCTTGGGTTAGTTTCAATAATTCAATTAAAATATAATATCTTTAATACTCATTTAACTCTTCTATCACTTGTTTCCACAATTTTTAAGACACCGTTTTCCATTTTTGATAGATGTTAACATAAAATTTGGGATGAGCGACCCAAAAAACCCCTAGGTATAAATTTAAAAAATTTACCCCTTTCCGCCATTTTTAATTTTAGTTGAGTTTTAATGTCAAATTCGTAATCAGCGACCCCAAAACCCCCAGACATCTACTAAAAATAAAAAAAAATAAAATAAAAAATTAGACCTTACGCCATTTTGTTTTTAGACCCATTTGAAGCCAGATTCGTAATCTGCGACCCTAAAAACCTTATGTTATCAAAAATACTAGCAAATCTGTTTAAAAAATAACTATATTTTAAAGTTTTGCTTTTTTAATTTATTTTAGTTAGGAAGCGTTAATTAACCATTAACATGGTAAAGAAACCACGTTGCTGTGTTACATGACGGATATAGTCATTCCCTCGTAATTTTTAAAATTGCCTCTTCCTTATTTACGAAATTTTTGCCATACAGGGTATATATTCATTAGTAGATAACATTTTAATATTTCTGTAGAGCAGACACTTTTATCAAGTTGAATTATAGTAAGTGTAGTTTTCTGTTTGTATAATACAATAATTTGATTTGAAATTTTCAAAGATTAAATTCAAATTGGAAAAAGATGCAAAAGGATGATCCCACAAAAATTTCAATGTGCTTCTAAACAAGATAGGTTTGAAATAAAGTAAATGAAATGATATTGCACCTTTAAAATCATAAAAATAATGTCATAAACTGTTTTATGAGATCTTGTTTAATTGGTACTTCAAGCTTTGTTTTAAGCTAATTACTAGATCTACAAGATGTAATAGTTGTTGATCATGTTGAAGTAAATAGTCGTGTTTTGTCGGTTGAAATTGATTGTTTGAGGAATATCCTAGAGATTTTGTATATACTCATTACTCTTTCATAAAAAGTGAAGACACATCTTTTTTCTTAGTTACGTAGGTAAATACAAAAAAATATTATCACTTCGTAAGCATTCCCAGCTGGAAAGTGTCTGAATTGCAGTTCAGGCAATGAATATCCTTTGTATCGGTTATGCGCAATTTCTGTGGAACTTTGATTATGGAGGTCATACGATGGGGAGCGGAGCGAATTAAACTTGGCTAATAAATTGTTCTTGAAATTGCATTTTAAATCCAATGAGGCAAATAAAACTTATTTGTTGGCAATGTTGTTAGGAATAATTTCAGTTGTTTTGAAACAAGTTGCGCGTGAAGTTGGAAGAGGACGTACCAACCTAACCACCTCGCAAGAAACCAATTCTCCATTCCACCCCGTTAGATAGATAACAAGAATGTTAATTAATTTAAAACTCGCGGGATGTACCAAACTTTTGCTAGAGATAAAGCCCGCTCGATATCGAACGAAATAAAAAGTCAAAGGGAGCTGCATAATGGAATATTATCCGAAGGGAAGGAATAAGTGCACCTTTTATGCTGCACACAACAAAACACGAGCCGGAATGAAAGGCGGCACTCAAGTTCGTAATTTGACCGCGCCATAAGCAGATCATTTTGGGCAATTCTTTCTTCGCATGCAGGAAGCTGTATTTCTTTTGACCTGAATTAATTAGATTCGGGAAATCCATTAAGTCGATTATGTTTCAAGATAACACATTTTCTGCGTTTCCATTCGAAATGCTTTCGGCTACTCTACACCAAAATTGCTGAGAGTGATCACAGGTATTGAGGGATGTATGCAATAAATATTTTTTGGATATTTTTCGAGCTGTTTTTCTGAGTTGTTAATGTTTGAAAAATATGCACCTGCGTAATACTAATTACCTGGACTATTTGTAATACCTACTTCCACAAACGTTTTCTTGCCCATAAGAACACATATATAATTCTTTGTTAATAAGCCATACCGTTTCCTAGATGGAGCAATGGCTCGATTAAATTTTTCTTTTGAACGATTTGTAACATATTATTTTTACTGAATTCTACCTGTGATTTTCCTAAAATTTTTCACACTAATTCCAACTTTCCTGGGATCATCATTATTAGACTTCGATGTTTTCTTTTTGTAATAATGGCTCACTTTTTGTGCCACAAATTTACCTGGAATTCTAGTAGGCCGACCCTTCCCTAATTTTTATTAAGAGACAAACTTGTCTTCCGTTGACACAATTCTGATAATGTAAACAAAACAGACCATTTAATAATTTTTTTAACAGTATACAGTGTACAGTATATACATAAAATTTTATTTATTTGTTTGTTATGAACAAGATATAGGCATGCGAAGTACCAGATACCTTAGACACCGATTGCTGCGCTCATATCCTCAAAGTTCTGTTTATAATTTTGCCGAGACCCTAGCATGGGATCTCTTACGTTTAAGGAGAGCTTATGTATTTGAACATATTTTAGAAAAATCATGCGATAATTTAATTGTACTCACGATTCAACAACAAAAGTCGCATGAAGTATGATTCGTAATCCCAAAATGAAAATGTATCTAGCGATTATAGCATGAACGTTTGCAGTAGTACATTTGTTATTATCTATACAGGGTGTTCCTAAATAAGTGTCGCAACGGAACTCTGTAGATTCCTCATGAAAAAAGAAACACTTTTTTCGTTTTCCATTTTTCTTTCCCGGCTTTCGTTTTCGAGATACAGGGTGTCAAAAATTTGTAAAAAAGCTGGTTCGTTGCGGTTGACACCGCATACGTTATCCGAAAAAAAAACTAAGTTACCATTGAAAACAAATTACCTTAGAACTGTCAAGAGTCTCAAGTTAATTAATTGTCATGCTGCTGAGTGTTTTTTTTTGTAATTGTTTAAAATTGATAAAGTGGGGTCAAAATGGAAGGTTTTACTAATAATGAATACACTTACATGATCAAAATTTATGGTGAAACGTTTAGCAAAATGTTTGTTTTTGTTCACAAAAATCCATTTTTATCGAAAACGGTTGACTTTAGAGCAATAAACCAGCTTTTGTAAAAATCCTTTACACCCTGTATCTCGAAAACGAAAGCCCGGAAAGAAAGATGGAAGACGAAAAAGGTGTTCCTTTTTCCATGAGGAATCTAGTGTTCCGTTGCGACAGTTATTTAGGAACACCCTGTATATACCGGGTGTCCGTTCTCAAAGTTGAACATAGGCGATTGTCATGGTATTGAACGTTTTTGTCAATCCCTGCTCGCCAATTCAACTTACAGGGAAGGTAAAAGTATCAATGGAAAGACAAAATTGTTACGCATCAAATGACACCAATGATAATATTCAAGATGAGATTTTTATTTTAAAATACCAATTTAAAACTTGGGAATTTTTAAATATGCCATGCCTTTCTTTTCAAGTTCGATAGCATTTTTGTCAAAAAAAATTGGTAATTAGTTGGCGTAAATCAGGTATTTTCTGTCAACGTCTGTTAAAATTATCTACAAAAAAAGAATTATTTCAATGACGAACGAGTGAATGCACTAATGTTAATTGCCTATGTTCGACTTTGAGAATGGACACCCGGTATAAAAATCAATCGCCGTGTGTTTGTAACGCAAAAACGCGAGAACAACTTGACCGATTTGGATGATTTTTTTTGTTTTGTTCGTCTTACTGCCGAGGTGGTTTAGAAAAAAAGAAAATTCAAAAATAGAAAGGGAAAGCCGGAAAATTGGAAAATATCGAAAGTGTGTTTTTCTATACACTGTACGACTTTGCAGTCATATTTTTATGATTTTGTGCTTAATTGTTTGAAGGGTTTTCCCTATTATGTCGTAATCTAAAACCACGTTTGCCGTGTCAACTAGTATGAAATAGTTTGTATAAGTACAAAATATGAGCAATAATAGTAATAACAAATCTAGAACCAGAATGGCAAAATAGCTGAAGGGTACAGCAATGTAGTACGAGGCTTTGAAAAGTTACAAGAGCAACCGACAAGAAATAATGCAAAGAGCAACCTACGAACGGTGTGAAATGAAAGAAAGGACATTGTAAAGTGCATTTAAAAGCTACAGAACTTGACAGTGCGGTTATAAAACACAGTCAATAAAGCAGAGCAGTGAAATGAAAAATAAGACATTAGAAAGTGCGTTTCTAACCTACAAAAAACAATTATTAACATGTAAGAATTAATTAAGGTAATCAAAACTTTAGTCTATAAGTCAATTTATGTATCAAACCTTATTTCCTGTAAAGAAGTGTGGTCTGATGTTACTATAGTTACAAGATATTCAATTGTTTAGCAGCCACTAAAGGGAGCTTAATTAGAACCCAAGCCAGTAGCATTGTTACACGTTAGATCCCATAAAAAGTTTGTATTTTCTGAATAAAAATATCAGTTTCATCACCAGTATTGGGTTTATTTACCAAGTCAAGTGTGAGGCACATTTAGAAGCTGTTTTCCAGTTATAGAGTGCTGTTTTGGGTACAATTTCGACATCGGAAAATTCAGGCAGTGGCGATCCGAGCAAGGGCGAAGTTCGAGAGCCGATACAAGGAGCAGGACCACGTTAGAGCCAGAGCTGGGGCCATAAACAGCTGGAGGGGTCCTTCACGGAGTACAGCAGTAGAAGATTCGTGTTCCCAGGCCGGTGGCAACGAGAAGAACGAGTAACTTTAGCCAGGTATCGTGCAAAATTCCTTTGTTTCTGGGTTTTTTATAGTGGTGGAGCCTGCAATATTGGGGTTTCCACTAGACAGTGCAGCAATTTCCGTTTATCCAGAGGTCTCCATAAACCAGATATTGATGTGGCGTCAGTAAATTTTGTAAAATCCAGAATAAATTTTTCCATCTAAAAACAGAAGACAAATCGGCGTGGCTTTACGTCACAAATTAACAAATGCCGTTAGCACTGTTGCTAGTCAAGATAAATATTGCTTACCTGTGGTAAATTTTCCGATTTTGGTGTTGCTCTAAATATAATTTTTCTACGGTTACCTTTAAAACTGACTATTAAGCGCTCACTGTCAATGCGAAAAGTTAGCGATTCACACATTTTTTCCCTAGTAACCATTTTAGCATCGCAACCACGTAAACAATGTCTTAATGAAATAATCGCGTCACTTCATTTTACTTTACGCATCGCCATGGCTAACCTGATTATTAATTTAATTCGTCATTTTTCTGGAACTGGCTAAAATTATTGACAATTGCATCACGGTGCGTCCATCTCATCACGCAACAGATTTATTGAGTTTGTGAGTTTTTGTGAAGGCGAAGATGGAATCTGAAGGTAATTGCACCCCGCCAGAAGTATTTGAAGCGACCCAGACAGCAACCAACGAGTGTTGTTGCCGGCAAAATCGCGCGGCCTTTATGAACGGCGGTACAACGACTTCATCAAATGGTGTGTATCGAAATTTCAATTATTTAACAATTTTGTTATTTATTTAGGACCGTAGAAAAAATTTTGTATGTATTTCGAGTGTAAAGAGCCATTTTGGTATTCGGTTGCTTTTTCGCGCCTCGCTACCGCTCGGCACGAAACTCGCATCCTCATACCAAAATGGCTCTCTTTACACACTAAATACATAAATATCTATTTTGCAATTTTGTGCGAGCACACCGTTTCACATTATATGTCAGAATTTGAGGTTAACTACGTTGGATAATTATGGTGCATTCACAAGTAGAGAAATCTTTGTGAATTAGAGCCACCGAAATTAGTTTGCTCTAAACAGATTATTCTAATTTTTAGCGACCCGACCCATTGAGAAAGAGTTTCATGTTCTGCAGAGTTAGCCAAATACGGTTGCACACAATTAAAGCAAAATCAGGGCACTAGAATCTTTCATTTTGCCGTAAAATATTTTCAGTTTTTCATAAGCCGAAAATCGGGCACAGGCAGCATTATTTTAAAATACGTGACGTTAGGAACATCCCTGTTGACAATCATTATTTCTTATATTAAAATTAATTAGTTATTGCTTGATTGTGAGTCTAGCTCATTGTAATACTTTGTATGTACTTTGCTTACCATAAAGCTAATCAACTGTATAATAATTATGTGGCATTCAAAGTTAGGTTTCAATGGCACGACCACTGAGGCCGTGTCTCACAGGCCTTTTACCAAATAAAATCTGAACAAACTCACAAATGGCTACGAAATTAAGAAAATGAAACAATATGTAAGAATAGAAAGCTACTGAAGCGGCCAACCCCTTACACCTCACGTCAGTGGCAGTAGTAGGTTGGTGAAATTAGCAAATACCTTCCTGGAGATCATAATATCATTTGGATGATCTCCTTTTAAGGTTTCTTAGTGGACAGTGTCGTGGCAATAGTAATTCGACCGTCAAATTTCAACTTGGAGGAAAAGGTAATTAATTATTGTTATTTAGTATGTTCGTACTAGCGATTGCATTCCACTAAATGCTGGTTTTTATTAAAACATTACGTTTTATACGCTTATTCATCGATATTTTTTGCAGCCAATACTTACGGCTAATCTTGATAAATTAAATGTTCTAGCAGTTATACAAAAATATTACCTACTAGAAAACCAACCATTCGCAGTATGTTTTTCAGAAAGTTAATTTTTCAAATGCCGCAAGGAGTACAAACCTACAAAGGGTTGGCTTTGTTTTCTATCAGTATTATCAATGAAGCATGAACAGATAACGCACCCTCTAAAGCCGGGATGTTCATCACATGACGCGAGCGAACTACAACAAAGAATGCTAAACCGAGAAAATTTAAATAGCTCGTGCTACGACTGCTCCAATTTTAAAAGCGCATTGGCGAGAAAAATATTAAATATGCTGAAACAAACAGTTATACATTATACTCTATACTCTATACACTAGGAGAAATTGTTTCTGAGACGAAAAAACCGATTTATGCAAATAAATAATGATTTGAATAAAAACAAACATCTAGTAGCAGCAATGTCATACTAATGGATATGAGAAGATTTATAAAAATAAAAATTCTTTTAAATTGTTTTTAAAAATCACTTCCAATACCACAAAACTACTATGTAAGTTGTTAAATAATAGAGGAGTGTCACGGTTTCTGCATTAAATAATATGTAGGGTACAGGTTGCATATGATACACTTTTCAGTTTCATATTTTGTGAACATTCTGCCATTTAATCTCTAGAATATAATTGAATTTTCGCAGAAACTGCCTAAGGTGATTCTAAGCCATTGGCTGAGAGCAGGTGGCTTATCACGAATACCATAAACTCCAAAGTTTTGCTCAGTTCCAAAGGACATATTACATATTTCAATCATAATTTTGTCTGTACTTCGGTGATAGTAAAGCTTGCCGCAATCGCGATGCTTAACATAAATTCTAGAATTACAGCAAGTAAATTATTGTTGATTGTTAAACCCTTATTAAAGAAGCAAGGCTCGCGTAGATGGTTTAACAAGTTACCTTTCGGTAAGAATGAATTTTCAAAGTGGACTAAAGAAGCTGCTAAGAAAATAAGTTTGGATACTGGAATATTAAAGTAATAGATCAGTCGAACAGATAAAGAACGCTTAGGTAACTGGTCTATGCGAGAGTTGCGTCACCACCTCATCAAAATTATTGGGCATAATAGTTGCTAACTCATTTAAACCTTACTTGACGTAGGGAAATTAATTTTAGGGCGCTGATTTCAAAAACTCATCTAGAGTGGCATATATCTTACAATCTCCCTCTTCTTGATTCAAATATCGTCTGTTGCCAAAACAAAGTGTTTACATAGTCCAAATATACTTCGCTGCACTTGTATATGGAGAAGCTTCACTGTACCCTGTCAAAGAATGAATAATAATGATTTCGTGGAGGCGTAGGTTTGACTACTTTCAAGTTAGACTTGGAGTCCATGACAAATTTTGGACTCCGCATAAGGTATACAATCCCTGTGTTGTAAATTGATGACAGTGAATGAAGCGGAAGCTAGAAAAACTTATATTTGGCATAGAAGTGACATGGTGAAAGCCTAAGAATGACGTAAATACGGCTTAGCACAACAATAGCAAAAATAAGCAATAACTTACGTATCCAAACCTAGATTCCTCAGTTTGCCCAGTGTACCATTTACTTTAAGTGCATGTACAATCGTGTTCATTAAAATGTTGTACAGTATTTGTGCTTTGTGAATATAAAATAATCACACAAAGTTCAAAAACGTGTTGTATATACTGTTACGATTTGCGTTCTTGACTGAAAATGAACTATACGTGGTGGTTCAAATAGACTGTACTTTAGTTAGTCATAAACAATTTGTGTCATAAATATTTTAAGGTAGAATTTAGTAGGAAGAGTGGTCATATTAAAGTTACAACAGGCGAGCATTTAGCCGGAAATAGAAACGTGCCTTTCTTTGGGAAGATGGAAATATTCCAAGCCCACGCACGGAATGATTAATGGCAAATTTATGCAAAGTTTACCTCGTAAGCCGAAAAATTAGGCAAAACTACGTGCCGACTGGGCAAATTCCTTTTAGTAGAATTGTAAAACTTTATTAGCGATAATTTGCGAGGTGTCGACCGCTTGACCAATTTTAGAGTGTGAAACCTACTAATTTATCAAATTCATATAGCTATTATGAATTGTCACGTACGTCTGTACCTGGCAAAAGTCCAAAATTTAGAACTGCTCCCATAAGCTTATTGGTAATTTTGAAAATGCCTACCGAGTTTTTTGGTAAAACTGGACTTAGAGTTAAGTTAGTTAATAAGTACTGGTGTTAAATTTAAGTTGTTCTGTAAACGGCAGAAAAGAGATGCAAGTATTTGTACTTAAGTGTCTTATTAATCTCGCAACCGTAGCTGTAGTCTTCGTGTACAAATATATTTTGACTAAAAGGATTGCCAGTTACCCCGACTTTAGACGAATTCGCGACAATAAAGATATTTTCAAAATACAACTCTAGGGCTATCTAGTTAATGATACAGTGTGCGCCCTTGTTGAGTAATAACATAATCTTATATATATTTCTAAAAGTCCTGACTGACTCACTCACTCATCAACGCCCAGCCCAAACCCTTGGATCTAGAAAGCTGAAATTTTGCACAGAGGTTCCCTTTATGATGTATACAAGGAATAAGGAAGGATATTTCGAAATTCAACCCCTAAAGGGGTAAAATGGGGGTTCCAATTTTGTATGGAGAAATAATATTAAATAGACATTTCGACTTGAAACTTCGTAGGAGTACTCCTAAAAACAAATAATCAAACACGTATTTCGTGATTTTCCGAAAATCAACCCCTTAGGGGGTGAAATGGGGTAAGTAAGCCTAAAAATCGATATGGGTGTCGTTATTGAGGTTTTTTGGGACGTTGATTGCGAAAATTACATTTATTTTTAAGTCCAAGACGGTGAACATGACATAAGGAAAGAAACGGGACTAGACTGGACGGAACGGGACGGACTGGACGGGACGGGACTGAGCGGGACGGGACTGGACGGGAAGGGAAGGGACGGAACGGGACAGGGCAAAGCGGGACGGGGCGGGGCGGGACGGGTCGGGGCGTGGCGGGACGGACGGGACGGAAGGGGAAGGAAAAGGATGGGATGGAAGGGGAGGGGATGGGATGGAAGGGGAGGGGCGGGACGGGACGGGAAGGGACGGGACTGGACGGGAGGGAAAGGGGCGGGACGGGACGGGACGGGAAGGGTCGAGACGGGGCGGGGCGGGGCGGAACGGGATGATACGGAAAGGAAAGGGAAGGAATGGGATGGAAGGGGAAGGGACGGGACGGGACGGGAAGGTACGGGACTGGACGGGAAGGGACTGAACAGGAAGGGACTGGACGGAAAAGGAAGGGACGGAACGAAAAGGAACGAGACGGGACGGGACGGAAAGGGAAGGGGAGGGAAGGAATGGGATGGAAAGGGAGAGGCGGGACGGGACGAGACGGGACGGAACGGGACGGGACGGGACGGGACGAAATGGGACGGTACGGAGACGGGGAGGTAGAAAGGGACGGGGACGGGGATAGGATGGGATGGGATGGGATGGGATGACAGAAAATAATTAGTCATTATTTAATACACAAATAACGAACCTCGCGCGAACGAAGTCGCGGGTAAAAGCTAGTCACCAATAAACTTACAATGTCTCTGTACAACACATTTCTGAACACGACTGTACCAGCTTTTTAATAACTTCCTTTCACTTGAAGACAAGAGAGACGTGCCAGGTGATATTGTCGAGCATGATTCTAATGTGGATTTTCACTAGGCCGAATTGAGTGATTTAGTAAACTATTTAAGTATTTCAAAAGTTATGTCAGAACTGCTGGTTTCGAGATTGGTTGACTGAAATTTACTCCAACATGATACAAAAGTAGCATGGTATCGCAACTGGCACAACATCCTTTACAATACTGTTGACACTGATTTAGTTTATTGTGTTGATGCTTTAGATTTATTAAGTGCAATGGGAGTAATACCATAGTATGACTAGAATGAGTAGCGAGTAACTTTTAGATAGTTCTAGCAAGAGCATTAAGTGTGTGATCATTCCCTACATCTCAAAGAAGAATATGAATACATGAGAAAAGTTCTCGTTTTAGTCAAATTTCGTGACCATAATTAGATAATTTTTATGGAATTTAAAATCTTGAACCTTTTACTTAGTCAACTAGGAGGATACACATTGGGCTCAGAAGAACTGGTTGGTGAGCCCATGTCGAAGAACCAATTATCAAAAACCAAACACTAGTATTTTAAAATTAAAGTCGTCTGTCCTCCTCTATACCTCCAACTGAGTCTAATGAAGTAGAATATTAAAGGTCTAAGCATAAAAGATGGATGTCTTAAATACACATGAACAAAACATAAAATAAAGGTGGTATCTTTGACGGACTACAAATAAGAAAACTGATGAGATATGAACATTGTTCAAGGTCCATAAATGATATAGGGAAGAATAGAATGCAATTCTTCCGTGGGTGTTTCGAAAAATATCCTGGGAAACAAGATAGGTGAAAAATATAAATATTTTATTAAAACGTTGCTTACGAATGTCATTGTCTGAGATGCAACGTCAGCATCGAGGTTACCTTCCTTCAGCGTAATCTATATCACCTAAAAATGTGGAGGACTTCACTAATGATTAAGGTGATAAGTTCTTACATATATTGCAGACCAATCCAATTTGATTATTTTTAATCACGTGACTCAGTTTGACAAATCAGACCACACTTGAAGTGAAAACGACCCTAGGGTGATTTTCAATCACTATGGAAACTACCTAATTAAATTTCAGTAGTATCCTATCACAAGTTGGTGGCACTGTAAATCTAAGTCAAATTCGAGGTTAGCAGGTTAGCTTTTCCGTCAGTCTGTGTCAAAACTGACGCAAAAGCTAACCTGCTAACCTCGAATTTGACATAGACTTACAGTGCCACCAACATAATATTATTATAATGAAGTGTCAAATTAATTTGTCAGAAAATGGCTAATTTATTTAAGAACTTATCTTTCTGAATTCACCGCGGCCAGTGATAAATCCTTAAAATTTTGACAAATAATATCCCTCAAGTGCGTTGCCTTTAAGAAATAACCCTCGGCTTCGCCTCGGGTTATTTCTAGGCAAGCACTTTCGGGTTGTTATTTGTCAAAATTATTGCGGGTGATTATCACTGCCCTTGGTAAATTATAGCTGAAAAGCTACATCGACATATAAACGCTATGGAGAAGTGACACCAAGGAAGGTGAGATACTCACATGAAGACCTACTAATATTGGAGTATTAAAAGAGAGTGTCTGAAAATTAAGCAATTCAGAAAAGGCCAGAAATGAAAGTTTAAGCCATGAGTCAAGTACTAGATTCGTTTGTGCACAGTTTGAGTTCAGTCAATTCTAGCATTGATTTATATTTTATGATTTCTACATTTTGATCTGCTCTGTCATACATTTGATATACCAAAACTGATTTGTGGTATGGTTTTTTTTAAAATGGTATTTGATTATATCTTTAAGAATGGATAGCCAACTAACATTTGTTTTTTTAATTTAACTGTATATTTACAGTCTACTCCTAAGCACAAAGTAATAAGTGAATTATATACAAGAATAAACATGAAAGTAACCGTCCATTGACCATTCTCTAAAATACCACTAATAGGTTAGGTTTAACTAATTCACGTCATGCATCGCTTAGGCCGGTAGGCTACAGTCTTCTGAGTCTGCTCTCTGCCCCCGGGGGATTGATTGTTTCTGATACCATGTAATTTTTTTGTCCTTCAATTCGTTGGAAGTATAGTGTCGAAAGTCTCTAGATTTACTCGGTGACAAATGGAATGTTCAGGTGATTGTGTAGGGTAAGGTTCGACACGTACCATGGTGTGTCGGTGATAGATCGTGAGATTTTAGACTGAATCTTTTGAATTATTTTTTGGTTTGAAGATTTTGTACACCCCCATAATTGTATTTCGAAAGTCCATATGGGTTTAAGCATACATTTGTATAACAATAGTTTATTATCTATAGATAATTTGGATCTTCCACCCATTAACCATGACATCTTTCTGAATTTTAAGTTAATGTTTCGTTTTGACGTGTTTCTTTCTAGTCAGTTTTTGGTCTAGCTATAACCTTAAGTATTTCACCTAATTTTTGACTGCTATCTGAGTATTGTTTAGAAAAACTGGCAGACATACTATTCGTTTTGTAGTAAAGGTAACTTGCACTGGTTTTGTCTCGTTTATCTTAATTTTTAATTTACCAATCCAGTTCTGTAATAGATCCAGGTGATTCTGAAGGTTCTGTAATGCGACCACTGGGTTAATGTTTACCCATAGCAAGGAAGTATCATCCTCAAATGTTGCTATAATAGTATGGTGTGTTGCTGGTGTATTCCAGGTATAAATCAAGAAAAGCAACGGTCCCAACACGCTCCCTGAGGCACTACTGATTGTACTTGATGGTAGTTGGAGTATCTGAAGTTGTATTGTATGTGAAAGTATCGTTCTGATATGTATGATCTTCGGATACGGTAATGCGGACTAGGACAAACGCTTTTGATTTTATGTAAAAGACCAATGTACCAAACTTTATCAAAAGCCTGGGCGACATCTACAAAAACGGCAGTACATAATTTCCTTTCGTCGCGTCGAAACTTTTGATACTATTTACAAATCTGTGTGTTTCGTATACAGTTGAATGGAGTTTCCGGAAACCAAATTGATAGTCTGGTATAATTGTTGATAGTTCCAAGTCAGTTTTAACCCTTCTCATCTGTAGTTTCTCGAAAACCTTAGACAATATAGGAAGAAGGCTAATTGGGCGATATGAGTTTGTTCCATTAGCAGGTTTTCCTGGTTTTGACACCATAATAATTTGGGAAAATTTCCAGTTGGTAGAATAATATGATAATCTTAGTATACTACTACACACGGTTTTCATAGTTAAGCCGGCACTATTGCTAACCTCGTTATTATTGGAGGTATAAAGTCAGATAAGTAGACAAAGTAGTAGCATTTTTTTCACCAATTACGATGGTCAAAACGGAATCAAAATCGAGCATCGCGTTCGTGACTTATGTCAAAAAGAACCACTAGGAGCGTTTACAAGCGGGCCCAAAATTGCTTGGAGCAAGAGAGTGATGTTTATGAGCATCTAGTTGGAATTTTGTGTTTTAAGTTCATAGAATAATTTGAAATAAACGATATTGTTTCACTTCATGGATATTCTTCTTAATTTCTATTTTATGTTAAGGCAAAGTTGCCACCAATACAGCCACCTTGACGAATTTGAAAAATCATCGTCATTTTTGACATTAGGATGAAAGGTCATAGGACACTTATTGTTTAGCATTCAACTTCCTATCGATTGTGAATGTTGTTTTATTTTTTCAGATGGGACACTCACCATTTGAAAAAAATAAAACTTTTTAACACAACTCGCCAACGCGATCTTCGATTTTGATTCCGTTTTCACCATCGTAATTGGTGAAAAAAATACTACTACTTTGCCTACTTAACTGACTTTGTAGCTCCAATAATAACGAATTTAGCAATAGTGCCGGCTTAACTATGAAAACCGTGTATATATGATTGTTAGCAATACCACTGCCTTTCTTGGTAAATGTTTAAGAATTTTATCTGTAATGGGGTCATGGCTGGGTGCTTTATGCGGATTTATTTTTTTTTATTTCCTAACGTGTTTCTCGGGGTGAGAAGCTTTAACTGGAAGTGACATTTGGCAGGGTATGTTAAGGAAATCTGGGTGGTGTAAAGACTTGGGCGAGATGTGCTCCTAAGGTTTCTGCCTTTTCTGCGTCGCTTTTGGCCCAGCTTCTGTCCTGTTTTCTGATTGGAGGTACTGCGATCTTCGGTCTTTTGAAATTTTTTTGTAGCCTTCCATATCGTACGATCATCTTAAGAGAGTGAGTTTGTAATGTTCAAATGTTCCGTTTTTGGCTTCATAGAGGGTTTTGTGTAACCTTCGTTTTAGGCTCTTGTATATTGCTTTGTCATGATTGTTTTAGAACCTCTGCCATTTGCTTCGTGATCTTCGCTTTTCACACACCAATTCCCGAATGTACAAGCCCAGAATCATATCATTTGGTCCAAATAGAAAAATCTCTTACATTTTCTGGTAAGATTTTGAGTTCATCCCAAATTTGGGTTTTCTGCTATGGATCTTGTTTTATAGTTCCACAATATTTCATACACTCTACTACGATAATTGCAATTTCTTGGAAATTTTGCCACAAGAACTATCACAATTAAACAAATTGACAATAGCTTCACGACGTACCATTTTGGCAAATAGAATATAGATATTAAACTGTCAAAATATTATTAAACAACAATAAGTTTGTTTCACTTCAACCAAAACATGTTACTGTGAACAAAATGATATTTTGGTCATATAGCCCAAATGAAATGAATCGGTAATTTATTTTTAAGTTAGTGTTTCCCGACTATTTTTTATAATTTGTTATTGATAAAGCTGTTTATCTACTCCTACTGCACAATGGCCATGAATTATGATTATTCAATAGTTTGCAAATTGCAACCAATCAGAAAATTATATTTTCATTATTCAATAGGTTGTAGTCAATCACAATAGTATATTATGGGACAAGTGGTTGAAATCAAATTTCAACGTTGAGAGTGGTTTTTTTCAACGAGCGAAGCGAGTTGAAAAAAGTAACTCGAGACGTTGAAATTTTATCAGCCACGAGTTACATATACTATTTTTTCTACGAATTTTCACTTATTTTAACAAGTAAATGCACTTTAGAAAAAAATAAACATAAAGTGACATTTCTCTTGTCGCCAATTGAATGTCAAACAGTTTGAAATCCCGGTAGTCCGAGCATTTCAATCTCTAGTGGTTGAAATGCAATTTCAACCACCGGAATCAATGTCAGAATGACTGATTTCAATCTCATGAGTAGAAAAAATTCATTCTTATTATTAAATGACTTTTGAAGTTAACAGCTGTCACAAATGTCATAATTCTGAAATATGAACACAAGGCTCCTATTGCATAGGAGTAGATAAAATATCGTATTATATTCGCGATTATGGCCATTATTCACTCAGATGACTTGGGCCACGCGCCTTCGGCTTGTGGCGCAAATGTCATCTTCGTGAATAATGGCTGTCATAATCGCTCATATAATAATATACTATTAAAATATTGCTACAACTCCTACAATTATGGTGTAAAAATATTGACCTAATATATTTTATTTTGTGGGTACAAAATTGAGATACCTAAAAAACTTAACTGGGCCAAATTATGTGATTCTGGTCTAGAGGGGTATGTTATTATATTTTTTTGCTTCTTGTGATTGTTTAGGATATGAATGCCAGGCAGCCTATTGGATTCTTGTGGTTATGCAGTTAGTAGCCTCATCCAGTTCATCAGCTTCTTTAATTCGAAGTTTTAAGTTGATCTGATTTTCGATATAGTTATGAGAACTAGCCTAGTCGGTTGCATTATTGATTAGTGTTGGTATACTATGTTCTTTATTTATAACATACGTACTTATTGTTGCAATCGCTGGGGTATCATCTGAGGATATTTTATGATTGGATTCAACGTGTAGATAGTTTCTTGTAATACCTTTGTGCACAAAGAAATCTAAGAGGTCGGGTATCTTATTGGGGTCTGTCCGCCGATAAGTTAGCTCTCCGGCCGATAGATAATTGCAGTTAAGTTCGTTTACAGCCTGTAGTAAACGTCTGCCTTTAGTTGTTACTAACCTTGCTTCCCAAATTATATATTTGGCATTCCAATCCCCTACCTTAAGGAATCTAGGTACTAGTTTTGCAAGAAACTCAGCATTTTAGATACGGCATATCTAGGTGGACAGTATGTAGATGATATTGTCAACGCCCACGATTTGGTATCTATTTTGATATTAGCTGATTGTATTTTGTTTGTCTGTTGATGAATTAGCTCATAATGGGATATTGAGTTCCGGATTATGATTGCTGCACCGCCGTGTGCCCTATAATCTGGATGAGTTCCGTGGTACACATTATAATGTATTTTAAACATTGTTGTCCAGGTGAAATGTGTTTGTGAAATTAAAGCGATATCTATTTTTGTAATGGAGTAAATTTTCAAATTCTAGTTTATGGTTTAATAAGCCATTAGCGTTCCACTATTTCTAGTGGGTCCTTCATTACTGGGGCAATTTAGTTATTATTGTAATGAGCATATTTAATGTAATGCTGTTTTGATTAATCAGTTGGTTAAACATTGCTTTAAACTGATTTAAGATTACTGTAAGCTGTTCCGCCATGTTTGGAGATTTCTAATTTTGAGTAATTACTTGAGAAAATGTAGGCCGACCATTAGATACGGACGGAGCTTGTGGATGGTTTGTGCATATTGATGGAAATTGCTTATTGTCATTTATGTTTAGGTTCAGATGAGGTATATTGTAACGTCGTTGATTAGTTGTATCATTTGATTGAGTTTTGCTGGTGCATTGTTCTCGTTCTAGGGTCTTGTATAGATAGTTGACCATTTGTTTATAGTCATTCACACCGTAAACGAATATTAATTGAAGTTTTATTTCTTTTGGCCCTGGATTTTTGTTGTTTCGTTAGTATTCATATCTTCGGCGTTATCGGATAGGTTTCATAATTCGTTATATCAGTTTTGTGTATCAAGAGAGGGCGGTTCCTTCTCAATTCTTATCTCGGGAGATAACTTGGATAACTTCCTTTCTTGGCTGTTTGACATGTAAATGTACTTGTTAGTTCAGTTTCTTCTTAGGCTTTGTGCAATTTCTGTCTCTTGAAGAATTATTGGTTGTTTGTGTTGTTCTTAGGTAGGCTTATTCGTTGCGTTTTCATTATAATAGAGTCGTTGCATATTCATCTTGTTAATAAAGTTGCTGATTTGAATTTAGTATTGACTGTTGCATCACTGGCTGTTGCAAGATTGGTATCCACCAACTTGGTTGTTGTATTATTTGTTCCTGCCCGTTAAACTTGCGGGCCGGGCTCACTGCACAATAATTTATTTACGGTTGTGGGAACATTTTTTTTCTTTATAAATTATAAGTATTTGTCTCTGTGATAGTTTAATTGAGATAACATGCCAGCTCGATATTTTTTCAGTACTTCAATTCTTAATCGCGTTTCGGAGCACACTTTCACTTATCCCTTGTAATTACACAGAACACACTCATGCGACTTTACTCCGTAAAATTTAAATGACTATTCAACACTATAACATATAAGCCAATCACATTGCAGACATTTGCTTTTTTCAACCAATAACAGCAGTATATCACTGAATATTGGGCACCATGCAAAATATTCACTAAACAATGTACGTACTCAAAAAATAAATAGCCTTGTAACCAAGTATCGTTTAGCAACGATGTTCTGTCCTTAGTGATATCGCTAGGTTACGTAACACTAAACCCCAACAAACTGTGTGGCTTGTTTTAAAAATTTTAAAATGCTGTGTTTTGGAAGTATTCCGCTGAATTTAATTGAGAATGAATAATTATATTAATTGTTGGATTATTTTTCAATAAAGTTAATCGTTACGTATTAATATTGTTAAATAGTCGTCCCAAATACCACTCGAAGTGGATATATTGTTTTTAAATATTTTGCCATTTCCATAGAAATTATTGCAAATTTCACTCAACAAAATCATATTTAAATGTCACTCGCCTTCGGCTCGTGACATTTTTGATGTGATTTTGTATCGTGAAATTTAAACGCAATAATTTACATGGAAACGACAAAATATTTGTCAAAAATATATCCACTGCTTGTGGTATTACCCTTGAGAACTTAACTAGTATTTAAATCAACTTAATGTGTGGATACGCATTCGTATTTGCTTAGTAAAATATACGCAGTTTCTTTTATTTTACTTCTAGTGGCGGAATACCCCAAAAAAATTGCATAATAATTCGAAAGTAGTGGAAAAGGTTGTTTTTAAACAGCTATCGCAATAGGCCAGTAAACATATTTTACCACCTATCCGATCTGGATTTATAAGTCCTTATAGTACGTCTGCAGCTTTATTGAATATATCTAGCGACATTGCTCAATCTATAGATGAAGCTGAAGTCACACTAGTAGTTCGATTAGATTATAGTAATCACACATTATTGCTGGCAAAACCCCACTACTATGGGCTATCCGATGCTGTGATAAACTGGATTGATAGTTATTTACCTAACAGAACTTAAACTGTCGAGGTACACGGGCAACGTTCAAAGGATATGATTATAGCAAAGGGAGTTCCGCAGGGGAGCATTCTTGGACATCTTTTGTTCACCATCTGGAAGAAGTAGTAACTCGTGATTGTCTTCTACATATGTACAGGGTGTCCCATTTTCGTTGATATTACGGGGTATCTCACTTACGAGTAAAGATAGACAGTTGTGGTTTTCGCTACTTTTTTGTAAAAAGAAAGATGGTATAATAGTATATTGTGCATCAAGGCCGTAAAAGTGATCTTTTTTGGCCGAATCTGTTGTTTGCGGCCGAGGCGTTAGCCGAGGCTGCAATTCAGATGAGGCCAAAAAAGCACTTTTGGCCGAGGTGCACACGACATTTTTTAGGCGATCATCACAACAGAATTCAAACATTTGGTCACAAAATT
Organism: Agriotes lineatus; assembly: GCA_940337035.1. NCBI lineage: Eukaryota > Metazoa > Arthropoda > Insecta > Coleoptera > Elateridae > Agriotes > Agriotes lineatus. Next base: position 94,734,852 of record OW679197.1, read on the forward strand.
ATATTTTTTCTGAACATTTTCTTGAAAAACATAGTTACCTTAGACAACTAAAAACAAAAGCATTTAGACAACTAAAAATAAAAGCATCTCCTGTCAAATTTAATATTAAGCTTCATCGCGTGTGTTTTGTGCCTTTTAAAATGGGTGATAGCGATAGTTCAGACACCCCCGATGAAATTCTGGAAGCTGCAAGTGTTGCGACCCTAAGTTTGCTCCCTGCAAAATCCCAGCAAATTTATCTGAAACAATACGAAAATTTTGTTGAGTGGTGCAGGACAAAGAACATAAAACACTGGACCGAAAATGTTTTTTAGCGTTTTTCTCTGAAAAGTCCAAATCATGCAAAACCTCAACTTTATGGTCTCTGTATTCAATGGTAAAGGCAACAGTAATTATTAAAAACGACATTGACATCAGTAAATTTACAAAAGTTGTCGCATTTTTAAAACAACAAAATAGAGGTTACCTGGCCAAAAAATCCTGCGTATTTACTAGGGATGATATTAACAAATTTTTGCTGGAAGCTCCTGATGAGAGTTATTTAATGTGGAAGGTATGATTAGGTTTTTTACATCATGATTTGGCTTTGCTTACCTTGTGTGTGTAGGTTTGTATGATAATTGAACTAACTGGAGCATGCAGGCGTGAAGAATTACGAAAAATGTCGATATGTGATATTGAAGACAAGGGGAACATGTTAGTGATCACTATCCCGCAAACAAAAACCGGCAAAAAAAGAATATTTACCGTCACTGATGAAATTCTGGAAACTGTACAGGTTTTACAGCTTTTCAGAAAGTATTTAGCTCTACGACCACCACACACACAACATAAGACGTTTTTCATAAATTACCGCAATGGAAAATGCCCAACGCAGGTGATCGGAGTGCATACATTTGGGAAGATACCATCGTTAATTGCACAATATTTGCAATTACCAAACGCTAGTAGTTACACAGGTCATTCTTTTCGAAGAAGTTCAGCCTCACTACTGGTTGAAGCTGGAGGTGATATCCTTATGTTGAAATGCCTTGGGGGATGGAAATCTTCGACTGTGGCTGAAGGCTATATAGAAGATTCCATGTCCAGCAAAATGGAAATTTCGAACAAAATTTTGACAGGCAGGGATGGCCCTTCGACTTCTTATGTTCCTACTAACACCACTGGTCGTCCAACGTCTTATTTTCCCACTAGCATCACCACTACGACCACAGAAAATGGGCTTCTTGTTGACAATATTCACAATTCAAGCTCTTCCAGTGGGCTCCACTTTTCAAATTGCACTAACTGCACGTTTACTATCAATATTAACAACAGTGGTGACAAGTTGAAAGAGTGATGTAGTAGATATTAATAGCTTAGATTTAGGTAGTTGCGTTGTAAATTTTGAATAAAATTATTTAAATACAAGTATTTTATTTTGCGTTGACAGCCGATGACCAAACGCCATCTGGATGGCCGTCGATTTAGATTTCATCAGCTGATTGTAGTTAGGCATATTATGCAACCACTGGTGCACGGCAGCATTCGTGTAGAAACCGACAGATTTAATGAAAAATATAAAAGAGTTTATCAAACTGCCTATATAGGTAGGTAAAAAGTGTTCATGAAGTAGTTTCTGACAGATCAGTTCCAAAAAAGTAGAGTTTGACAGTTGTGTACAAAAAAGTAACATTTGACTGTATGTACAAAAAAGTAAAACTTTACGGCCGCAAAAGGGGCCATAGAATCGCCATTTTTGTAATGATCGCCTAAAAACAAAATTTTCATATCCCGCTTCGTTTCTGAGATACAGGGCGAAATTGAAAATATTGCATTTTGGGACCCCCCTCGTATCTCCGATATCCTTTAACATATCGCAAAGCTAAAAACTGGATCTTATACAGTTTTTTACGTAGGATCCAGTGGCGTACTCATCTTTTTGGTGTGAGCTGTCAATTTTTAGCTATAAATCAGACGTATGTATATTTTTCTTTCGTTTGATTGGAAATTTTATAAGATTTACAAAAATATATAATACATTATATGTATTAAATAATAAACCTAAAATTTATAATTTCACAAAATGTGTCCCTATACGACACTCTTGGTGAGTATAGTATAAGTATTAGTAGGCCGTGATTATTAGAACAATGGAATGATCAGTTGCTAAGCCCTTGTCAAGACCTGTCTGCTGCAAAATTTATATTTTCTGTGTAATATTGTATTTTTTACGATGGCTGAAAATGAAAAGTAACAACATTTTGAAAAATGTGACATGTTTGTCTGCTTTATACAGAGCAATGAAAACCCCCGTGAAGCTTCCCAGCTATATTTCAATAGGTTTGTTTCAATATTTCTTTACCTTTTGAAGTATGTGGGTTTATTTTTTATTTAAATATCATTTTAATTTATAGATATCCAGAAAGAAGGCAACCTGGTATTTTAATGTTTTCCCGAATAAAGAAAAATTTGATAGAACATGGAACATTTATCCGGCATCGCGATACGGACGAAGTCAACGTTTTGGCATGTGTAGAGGCAACGCCTTAACAATCATGTAGAGTTCTAGAGCAGGAAGTTGGTGTTCCCAAGACTCGGGTTTAAAGAATATTGACCAAATATAAATTTAGGACATACAAGATTAAAATCGTACAACAATCGCAGAACGACGTTTACTGTTTTGCAACTGGTATTTGGAACCAATTCGTATTGATAACAACTTTTCCAGATCTATAATATGGTCTGACGAGGCCTACTTTTCGAGTGCAGGTATTTTAACAGGCATAATACTAGGCATTGGTCCCAAGAAAATCACCATGTGATGTTCGAAAGAGAACAACAGGGTCAATTTGGACTTAGCGTGGCTTGTTTTATTTTGGGGCGACAAATACAATATAAAATTTATGAAGGCAGTCTTTCAGGAGGCAGATATCTTGAAATTTTGGAAGATGTTATCTCTGTGTTACTAGACAATGTCCCTGTAGCTCATCTTAACAGAATACATTTCCAACAGGATGGTGCGCCCACCCACAATGCCCGAATTGTTCAATCTTTTTTAGACAATAATTTTTCGCAAAAATAGATCGCTACTAATGGACCAATTAGATGACCTCCACGGTCGCCCGACCTATCCATTCTAGATTTTTTTATGGGGCTACTTGCAGAATAAGGTTTATAGTACCGTCATCGGACAATAGATGAACTACGTAATGCCACCAATGCTTCATTTCAAAACTTGCAAGGACGTTCCATAATTGTTTTAAATGCTTTAAAAAGAATAACCACATTATGTCTACATTGCGTTCGAGAAAATGGCAACCATTTTGAGCAGTTCTTTTGATTGAAAATCTATTAAGGGGTTAATATCGAGGTTAATATTATGTTAATATTAAGATGAAAAATTACAAGTTTTGTTTTGTTTTATTCTTCCTTAGTGTATAAAATTGTTCATAGCTTACTTAGATTTAACTTTTTTTAAATTTCTATGTTTGTAATATTCTAATATAACTAAGTCAAAGCCTACTAACACTAATGCTATATAATACAAACTATGATATTACACAATACACAGGTATATGGATATTTTGTGAAATTATAAATTTTAGGTTTACTATTTAAAATACATATCATGTATTATATATTTTTATAAATCTTATAAAATTTCCAATCAAACTAAAGAAAAATATACAGGGTGTCCCGTTAAAAAAACATAAGTCTGATTTATAGCTACAAATTGACAGCTCACAGCAAAAACATAACTACGCCACTGGATTCTATGTAAAAAACTGTATAAGATTTAGTGTTTAGCTTTGCGAGATGCTAAATGATAGCGGAGATACGAAGGGGTTCCCAAAATTTAATATTTTCAATTTGGCTCTGTATCTCAGAAACTAAGCGGGCTATGAAAATTTTGTTTATACCATCTTTCTTTTGACAAAAAAGTAGCACAGTATTGCGAAAACCGCAACTCTCTATATTTACTCGTAAGTGAGATACCCCCTAATATCGTCGAAAATGGGACACCCTGTACGCAGACGAAGCGCAAATTTATAAATTAGTCAGAAACAACTCCCAGATATAAGTCACCAGAAATTGTGTTGAGCAGTGTTATTATTCTGTTGTCATTTTATGCACAAGTAGTTCGATTAAAACAGAGAAATAATCATTTTACAAGCGCAGCTGCTACAGTTTGTATACAGTGTGTTTCACTTTACATGGAAGCACCCCTGTATTTTCTTTGTTTTTGTATAAATCGATTTGAATTTTTTACCAGTTATACAACTCACCAAGAGGCATCTATTCATGTCCTTGAGCGCAAATGACGTTTTTAGCCTTGCCTACTACGATCAAGAACGTGGGTCGTATTGTTAATATTTTGCATCGCGTTAGAGTTACAGCAAAAAGTTATTAAGAAAAGTTGTTTAGAATCAAAAGAATACCCCAAATACCGATTTTCGTTTAATAATTCGAATTTTTAATTTTTATCCATAAATTTGTCAAAGTCCCAATTTTCAACTTTTAATTTTGTATTAAATGGTGCCATGGAGAAACAACATTTTTATTATTGTTGCAAACGTCATTAGGTCTTAGTAATGGCTGAATTACGTTTAACTGTAGCTGAGAAAGTAGAAATAATTGGAATTAATGGTGAAAATTCAAGATCCAATAGAGAAGTAGCTAGAATATTTAATGGAAGGCATCCAGGGCGTGCACCTATTTGTCCTGGCACTTAGTTTCTGAAGATGCAAGCAGCGGAAAAGTTTCGATAGTGCAATAGTTACATTTAATGCCATATCTCAGGAGGATTAGCGTCATAAACCGCCAAAATCATTTCCTCCGAGGGATGCTCTCGAACTATTCTTCTTGGTCTGGGCTTAACAACATTTCCAGTTAAATTAAAAAGTTGATTAATTTTTGAAACAGTTCCTGGATAAATAGGTGCACGCCCTGGATGCCTTCCATTAAATATTCTAGCTACTTCTCTATTGGATCTTGCATTTTCACCATTAATTCCAATTATTTCTACTTTCTCAGCTACAGTTAAACGTAATTCAGCCATTATTAAGACCTAATGACGTTTGCAACAATAATATAAATTTTGTTTCTCCATGGCAACATTTAATACCAAATTAAAAGTTGAAAATTGGGACTTTGACAAATTTATGGATAAAAATTAAAAATTCTAATTATTAAACGAAAATCGGTATTTGGGGTATTCTTTTGATTCTAAACAACTTTTCTTAATAACTTTTTGCTGTAACTCTAACGCGATGCAAAATATTGACAATACGACCCATGTTCTTGATCGTAGTAGGCCAGGCTAAAGCGTCATTTCCGCTCAAGGACATGAGTAGATGCCTCTTGGTGAGTTGTACAACTGGTAAAAAATTCAAATCGATTCATACAAAAACAAAGAAAATACAGGGGTGCTTCCATGTAAAGTGAAACACACTGTATATTTATGTGCTTATCAATGATTTCTCATCGAAAATTCTTGCTGCAGTGGTAACAAGACTTATTCATGATATTTTACTTATTACATATTTAGTAAATATGGGCTTTGACAGTTTTTAACATTTTTTTGTGATAAATTAAAACACCAATATGGCATCACTGTTTTTGACAATATTTTTACAATGCTTTTAAAATTATTAGCGGCGTTGTTAATTTTGCTAGTAGTCAGAAATACACCTCTATGTAGTTAGCACCACAAGTTCAGAAGTTTCCGATTATTGAAAAATAACAAACCACAAAGTATGTAGAAAAACGATTTTGATCTAATTAAAATATTGAATATAACCCTGTTTTATTGAGAAAATGTTTGGCTAATATAAAAAGCGTAAAATCTAAATCTACGTGGTGAATACAAATTAAATATTAAGAAATAATTATGACAAGCGAAGAATTAAAAAAAGAAGATAATTGGTATGTGGTAAAACCTAATGGATAGAAGATTTGTTATATACAAGTGAATAATTGAAGAGTCATATTCGGACAGCTTTATTTAGAAGAATACATTTGACATATGACATAAAATCAGAATGGGATTACGTCAATTTATTTGTTGTTGATTGGAGCTTCCAAAAAGGGTGTCATCGAAGCGAGATGGTGTATTCCGGGAAGTGGTTGCTGTAGCAGGTGGATGTCCAGGTTTGTTCTGTTGGCTGGTTGCTGTCAAGAATTGGTAGTTTGCTAATATTAGACGACGCTTGGGACTGGTGGTCTGTCTGTGAGCAGTGCATTGCAAGAAGCTGCTTAAATGGGTCGAGTTGCAGATCAAAAATAGTTTGCTGTTTTGAACGTTGTGTGAGGAAAATTTGCAAGGCGGGTGATTTCTTATCAAATCCTAACTAGAAAATAAAGACATTAAAAGGGTGAAATTAATTAAGAGACAAGAACTTACTGTGCTATTTCATATTATTGTGTACCGTTCAAAAGATTGGGCATTTGTTATTAGAATTTTAAAACTGTTTTGACATTTGGTTGACATAATTTGTGACTTATCAAATTTAAAATATTAGAAAATCAATTTTTCAGAAACAAGTAACTAGATAAAAGAACCCACCCCTGTAGACTTTTCAGGAGTTACTTCAGAAAGTAATATTATTGACATTATTATACAAAAGGGAGACATTTATAAATTAAAATACTTAATTAAAATCAATATTTGAAAGTTCTGCACATTTAAACGCATAGCAAAGTGTAGCCAGTGCAATATGTTACCTATTAACCATCACTTTCTGTATTATACACAGAAATGCTCCAAATTTTCACACAAACTTAAAAATTGCTTTTAGGACTTCGTCGTTTTACAAAAGCACTAACACAAAAATGGGCGCAACTTTTTTACTTCGGCTCCTATTAAAATTTTTTATGAAAGTTAACGATAGAACTCGCCAGGGTGCTACTAGAACTCCCATTAGAACTACCTGAACTTTTTAAAACTTTCAGAACTTCGTCATTTTTAAAAGTACTAACACAAAAATAGGCGTAACTTCTTACTTCGGGTCCTATCAAAACAATTTTATTAAAGTTAACCATAGAACTCGCCGGGTTGCTACTAGAATTCCCATTAGAACTACTGGAACTTTTAAAAAATTACTTTCAGAACTTCCGTCATTTTTAAAAGTACTAACACAAACTGTTAGAACAATTTCTATTAAAGCAGTTACTTCTGGTACTTTAGCCTCAAAGCATTTTCACGAGTCACGCAAGCAAAAATCTGTAATCCAGTGGTAATGTTATCAAAATTCGGTGGCGTCGTTTACAATTTAAGCTTCGTTTCTGTTGAGTGCATTATCGCCGTCCTTCTTAGAATTCTTGTTGTGCGAGTCTGTCTTAAAACTTTCCGCGTAAATCGTTTATGAATACTGCCGTACAGCCATGTTCGTCGAAATTAGTTATCAATTCACCCATTGTTCTCTTCGGTCCGCAAAGCAGTCTCAGGTTACCGACTTGCTACACCCGGGGTCCCCTGCAAGTTTCGCAAGTGTTGAACCATATTTCGTCATGCTAAAACTTTCCGTAGCTTTCAATAGAAGTTTGAGTCAGCTTTGGTGATTCCGACATCTTCTGATCCGTTCTATCGTACGAGTGGGACAAGGATGTAGATAAGCCGCGTTTGCGCTTAGCCAGTTTCGCGCCTGTCGACCTTTCGCATGAGCGTGACTTAGCGTGCAGCCCTCAAGACGTTCGGGGGTGGCGCTTCGTCCGCGAGCCGGCCTCGCTTGGCCGAGCTCGCGTTAAGTCGAAATTTGTGTATTGTAAAGAAGCTTTGTCGTCGTCATTTCGAGCTTTGTGCATAGTGGTTAAAGGTGAACGTTTAGCCGAGTTTTCCGTATCGTTTGGAGCTGAGCACCTCCGTTAACACTTATCGTGGATTATATTTTGGGAACACTCAGTCGTGTGCTAAACTTACCAAGTAGAACGAAGACCCGATTCTTTTACCGTCATCTGTTTGTTACCGAGGTCCGTTCTAGCCAACCCTCGTCTTGGGGATGTTTTACAGCTCGCATTCGCTCGATTTTGGCCCAGTCCTGTGCTTTACAACAGTTTCCTGTCGTTTCCGTTCGTTGCACTGACTGAGATGCAACTCGCAGCTGAGGAAAACAACGTAATTCCGCACAACTATGATCCTATGAAGGTAAATTGTTAACTGCTAAATGTTTATAGTGAAGTGTTTTGTCAAAGTGTAGTTTGGGCCACTTGAGCCCTTTTGGATTGATTTAAGTCATAAAATTTCGAACAGTTCCGTCAAGTTTTATTGTCTTTATGTTGTTTTTGTGTATTAAACTCACGTAACCGTTGCTGTACCATTTTTGAAGTGTTGGTTGCTAAATTTCGATACTGTAAAGTAGTTTTTGTGGTAGAACGTACCGTTCATAATGTTTGTAGATGTAACCATGTCATTTGTTGCCGTTTGATCATTCAAGTTTAGATTATAAATTGCGTCGTTAACCCCACTAACCTTTTTTGCATATTTCCGGCCGTAAGATTTGATTATTGTAACATTCATTGTCATTTGTTTCACATGTTATTTCATCAATAGAGTTTATTGTTAATTGTTTATATGTCTTTTTTTTATTGTTGTGTTTGCATGCCATGTTGTGTCTATGTTTTGTACAGGAACCTAGTTGGTGCAAGTAAGTGTAAGCTGATGCCGTTTAAGGTAGGTTTGATCCAGCTGTGACGTCGCTACCTCAGGTTGTACCAAGGAAAAAGTAGTAAGGTGATTTTACCCACTTCCATTTTCAAGTAATCTCACCTGTGTCGTTATTGTTGTTTCTCGATTTAGTCAAGAAAATGGTGGCGTACCTTATTTTAACATCTTTAACCCCGTTGTGCTAGAGCACAGCCCTAACTGTTAAGATAGTAAAGAACCTCGACCTTTCTTCACTGAGCATCCCAGTTAGTGTTCTAGTAGCACCCCGGCGAGTTCTATCGAAAAGTGTTATGACATTTTGCAATATCCGATTTAGTGCAGGACTATTTATTCACTTTGAAACAGAAAGTGATACAAATAGTGATGAAAGACAGACTGAAGAATTTTTTTAAGATGGGTGGTGTAGAACAGGGACTTGAAAATAACCTAAAAGTAAGTAGCAGAAAAAGAAAAAGTAAAGAACCGCCTTAAGCCGAGCATGTTAAGCTATTAAAACAAAAATCTGGTGTGATACACTCACACAACTTCCTTTTACAGTGATCTTATAATTAGTCAAAAATTTCATTTTTAATTTTTAACCATTTGTTAAAAATTTTCAAAAATTACAAATTCTACAAAAACGGTACAAAATCGAGTGTTAGTTGAAGAGACAAATTTTCTCTAGAATTTTAAGGTGAATTCAAAAATGTAATAATATACCGGGTGTTTTATTTAAAATAGGAGTTAATAAAAAAAATAGAAAAAAAACAAAAGAAACCCACTTTAGAAGTATTCAACTGGAAAATCACCTATCTCACATCAATACACATTAAAAATGTAAGAAAAATGTAAAGTTTAAAAAAAATCGTTAGAGCCGTTTTTGAAAAAATCGAAAAAAACTGAAAAATCACAAGAGTAAACACCTACTTCCGGTAATGCGATTTTCTTCAAAAGCTTACTGTCTCATCTACATAGTACACAAAACTTATATATGAAGTTTCAACGCCATACCTCTTTTCGTTTTTGAGATATTCTGTTCACAGACAGACACACAGACCGACAGACACACACACAGACACACAGACAGACCAATAAAAAAAAATATGTTTTTTGGGTTCAGGGGACTCTAAAACGTGAAGATCTGTTGAAAACTCAATTTCGAATTTTTGGGGTGAATCCAATACTTCCTTTATAGTAAAAGGAAGTAATAATACAACCTAATTATGAAAAATTAAAACAACAATTTCTTTTAATTTACATTCGGGGGGCATACTTCACCTTCTAGGATTCCCTTTTTTTTGTTCCCAATCAGTAGAAAGCTTATTTGTTTGTGTCACTACATTTCTGAATGCCTTATTTAGATGAATATTTTGTTTTTATTCAACAAAGAGTCATCCGTGGCTCGAAAAGGCTTGCTGGTGTAGAACCCAGCCACGGTTACTTCAAAACACCAAATCTGCTGACTATTAATATAAATGCAATGGAAGAGCATTAAATACCGGTATTTGATAGTTTTAAACCATTCATAACGCATGGTAGGCATTTTTCTATCCCTCCTTTCGCTTTTTGCTAATTACATTGCTATAACTACATAGTTTACCAAAAGAAAAACGCAATTTAGCATTATACGGAAAAATTTATTTGAAAAACAGTAAAAAGCACGTAATGTTCAACCACTTTTTAAGCACCCTCGTAAGTACTTTACGAATTAAAAAGTATACGTACCGAGGGGGTTGAACGTGCTTCTTCCATATTTAAATAAAACAGCGTTGCCCAAAGAAGGGTAAATTACTTTGAGGTTTTGTTTGAGGTACAAAACCTTTTTACTGACGCGGCGCCCATTGTTAGAGGTTTCTGTTTGCGAATAGTTGGTTAAATATAACACAGTAAACTTTGCAGAGAATTCATTCATGTAAACAAGAGTAATTACTGCATGTCCGTCTCAACCCACAAGTCAATTTTAGCACGATCTTACTATTCACTATCCTGATGGATCTAGTCCTGTCGGCACTTAACTAGCAAAACCTCGATTATCCCGGCTCATGCACGCGGATTACAGAGGGAGAATATTCAATTCTTCGATATTTCGAAGCAGGTATTGTCAGGGATCGACGATATTCTCGGCATTCCCTGCTGAGAATATCTTTAATTCAGCCAAGAAAAATGTTTAATATCTCGTAAAAAATGTATCGGGGAAGAAACAAATGTAGCAGGAAAATAGGAAACGAGTAAAAATCAGAATAGGCAATTTGAAGCGGGCTTAAGTACCCATATTTCGCACGTAGTCCTGTATATACATGAGTTATGGCAGAGGTCGCCACGTTCCAACTATATTTTATTTGTTATCGGATTCTGGTTCGTGACACTTTTCCCAAATGTCTATTTGCGGTTTTCATCGAATTATACATATTTTATATTAAAAAATAGCTCTCTATAAATGCCTCGGCTGGTATCGCATAATTATGGGATCGAATTTTTCATTTGGAAGTAAGTGGGCCTGAATTTCCCATTAAAATTGCACGATTTTGTCCATTATAATATATTCCGTCTGAACGAGGCTAATAAATATCTTGAAAGCATAAGAAGCTTTCGATATCATGTCATCCTGCGGCTGTCATTTTCAGAGCACGGTGAGTAATGCGCTCTCCTCCCCTAATAATTCCCTTCAAGCTCGGACTTATATTTCTAAGTCTGCAACAAAACCACGCTGGCTTTGTAAAATTATGAACTAATCAATAATAGTCGCAGATATATGCTATAATTGTTATTAACTTAATCAATCACAAAAGTAGGCTTTTCCTGCAACAATTTAGACAAACTCGATACTGTTAAGCAAAAATTAAAGTATTTTGGCCAATATTAAGCTGTAATTTCGAGAGGCTTCGATTATCTTAGATTCGCCTTCTGTCTGATGGGGATTAAAGACCTGAAGCCTTAATTCCATTTAATAAAGAGAACGAGGCAAAGATATTGAAGGGATGATTTATAAAACGGTCCCGCTTAAAATGTGCGGATATTCATGAGAAAAAACGAAAAAACTCAGATTGGGGTGAGTGAAATTGATTGAATGAAAAATATGGCATTTGATTCCGGCAAATTTTCTTAAATTATGCATTATTTAAGATTCCCCGCTGAGCAGGAGTACGTCAGTTAAATTCAGAACCACGTGCCTTCTCTCTATCCGTCAGAAATCGGTCGAAGGAAATGTAAAAGCGGTAATAAATGTCCACCCATTCAAAGACTTGGCGCATGAATTCTTGCAAAAAAAATCCTTCAGCTTTTCAATCGATGTGTCGCTTGTCTGTGTATCATACCGTTTTACCATTCAAATTAAACGTATACTTTAAATGAAATATAGTTGTACAAAGCGTGGGAAGGTTCTTGATGATAAGTAGTTTTTTAACTAAAACCTCATTCTTTTCACGTATATACGAAGTGTGCAGCAAATTTACATATTACACATATTTATGTCTTCAGTTTGATTTGCCTTTCTGAAAAGCATGGCAATGCAGGTAATCTATATTTCACGAATAGGCCGAATTTCTCAATGTCCGCATCTACACCAATCTGTATTTGACAAGCCCATATAGAATGTTCGTTTTTATTCAATAATATACATAGTTTTGTGGTTATAGAGACATAATGTTTATAATAACTGTATAAATCTGTAATATAGCCACTACGATTTATAGAGAAATGTCTGCAACAATCAACAGTAAAAAATTTTGAGGTGTGCTTTTCGCTTTCTCATTCCTTTGAAACTACCGGTTCAACTGTGACATGTCATAAAGTCGTGCTCATTTGTGAAACAATTTTCGCGAGTGGTCCGATTTTAAAGGTAAAGAGAATTGTAGCACAGCGGCATCGTAACAATTTGCACCTTTATAAAAATAAAGGTAGCACGACTGCTGAACTGGTACGTCTTAATTGAAAGTCGCAATAAGGGATAGCAACTTAAACAATATCTAAAGAGCTTTACTCAGAACACCCCTCGCAAATAGACGTTGTGACACTAAACAATTCTAAAAATCAAACGAAAATAGAGGTAAACATGTCTTCACCTTCGTAACAATACTGAATCAATGAAAATTAAAACTCGTTAATGCGATTCAAATCAATTTCAAATAAAAAAACATTATCGGTGATGGGATTCGAACTACAGCGCCTACGAACGCGAATTTAAATCCCGGCGCCTGATCCACGGGCCCATCGAAAGCCCTTCCCGGCTTTGCAATGTGCGGCTGCGTTTAACAGAACGAACTTATTGCTGAAACTTGTTGACTCTTCTACGACATTATCTTGTATCTGTTGGCTCTTATTTTCGTCAAGTTTAAAGCCTGAACTGTGTGCAAATTATTACTTTTATCAGAAAGTGAACACGTGCCTTACTGTGCTAGTAAAGTTTTTATATTTTTAAATTCAACCTTTTTTCTTGAATATAAGCAACTATATAATACTAAAAGCAGTTCCTATCAAGTGCATACAAATGGTGTTAACCCAAGCGCAAAAAGATGACGTCACTGACCTTGTTTCTATCGCCATAAAGAAACTAGTCCGCAATGAAGGGTTCTTAAAATCTATCGCAATTTCTGTGACAGAAATGGTGCAAGAAAATTGACAGCAGGTTTTCGAGGGATACAAAAGAAGCTTTCAAGAGATAGAGAAAAAATTGATTTATTGTCTATCGAAAATAAGAAGCTATCCGAGGAAAATAAAAAACTAGCAATGAAACTATATACATTACAACAGTATTCTAGAAGAAATTGTCTCCGTGTATTTGCCACGAAAAAACAAACCAGTGAAATTATTGAGAATAAATTGCTTAGGGTTTTTAAGGAAAATCTGGAAATTGATATGAAGATAATATCCATAGATAGGTGCCACCGTGTTGGAAAATATCGCAATGAAAGCGTTAGACAAGTTATAGTAAAATTTGTGAGCTACAGAGATCACGATATGGTTTTCAAGAGAAAAAAACCGTTAAAAACAGCAAAATAGTGATAACAGAATACCTTACGAAAAAGCGACTGGATTTACCGAAGAAGGCACAGGATAAATAAAACAAGAAAAGTGTTTGGAGCTTATATGGGAATATCTGGATTGTCAACAATGATAAAAAGAAAAAGATTCATTCGGAGACGACCTAAATAATTTGTTAATAGTTTCGCTGGCGCAAATGGGTATGCTTGTTTTGTGCTATTTGATAAAATTCTTTTCAAAATATATTTTCAGTTTTTTGTTAATCAAATAAAGTAAAGCATTTTTCCTTTCTATTTTAGTTTTTGTCAGAGTGTTTCTGATCTTTAGTTTTCTGTATAAACTATCTCTGATGGACATAAATATTATTAATGAAATAGATTACACTAACCCTGGTGACACTGTTAATAAAGTGCTCAAATTGTAAATTGTTTGAAGGTGATGGATTTTAAATTAATACATTTTGATATCGGAAGTATTAACAAAATAATCGCTTTATTGGAGACTTTGTAGTCAACTTTTCATGTAATAATTTTTACAGAATCTTGGCAGGTTACTGATACCGAACCTTACAGTATAGATGGATATAATTTATATTATAATGGGGCAAAATTTAATCAAACCGGTGGCTCTTTTGTGTATAATAGAAAACACATTAGTAGTTAACAGTTACGCCGTTATTAAATATAGTGAAGTTTCCTTTACTAAAATAGATTTTGTAATGAATAATTTTTTAACGTTAGGTGTACCTACAGATCACCAGGTAGTGACAAAGAATTATTTTTGGAAAATTTACAACAAATTTTATTGCACAATACTCTATGACGTAGGGCTTTTTGTGGGGGCTATAAATATAGATATTTTGGATCAAGGCTCTAAGTATGTTGATAGCTATTTAAATATTCTTAGCGAACTTAAGTATGTACAAGGTATAGTGTTACTCGGAGATATTGAAAACCTGTATCGATCACATTTTTTACAAGGTACGAAATAAAATTATTGTTAAATGTTTTATATATGATATTGATATTTCTGACCATTCTCCGGTGGGATGTGTGATAGAAAACATACGTGAAAGCCATAGATTGTCTGGTACTTCTGCTAGATCAAAATTGAATTATGATACATTACAAAACTATTTGAGTGGGGAAAGTTAGGATTTTTTACAAAACATTACTGATATTAATTCAGCTACTGACCATTTTATTGAATCAATTCAAAATTATGTTAGTCTTTCTACTCAAACGGCTACTTAAAAGATTCCTTGTAAAAAAGTAAAACTTCAGCCTTGGACCACACAAGGATTAATCAATTAAATATAGTTATATATCTTTCTTAAGGCATCAGAACGATCTCCTGAGGATGAAGCCTTAAAAATTGCGTACAAACGTTACAGGATTTCTTTGACTGATTTAATTAGAATCAAAAGGTAATAGTTATAAAAATAAAATAGCATTATCAGAAAATGATCCAAAGAAAATATGGTCGGTAGTAAAAGAAGTTAGTGGTAGTACTAATTTAGATGCCAATAAAACTATTCCAAACGAAATTAATGTATCAGATGATGTTATTCATGATAAAATACAAATTGCAAATAGCTTTAATAAACATATTATTGAAAGTAGTACAAAAATGGCTAATAATATTCAAACAAGATTTACTGGTGTGACTAATGAAACACTCCTTCATGATTATCTTATACAGAACTCCATATTTTAACAGCCCGTTACAGAAGAAGAAATAATAAAATATATTGATGAATTAAAAGTTATTAAGGCACCAGGATACGACAAAATATAACCTATAATATTAAAAAACTGCATAAATATCATAGTTTATCCTTTACCCAAGATCTACAATCATATGCTATTTTATTCTGTTAATCCTAGGTGCTTTAAACTTTATTTCAAGAAGGCAATGATAAAGAAGTAGCTAATTACCGTTCTATTTCGCTAATATCAGTTTTTTGAAAAATCATGTAACTGGTAATGGCACGTCGATTGAAAGATCATCTAAATTATAATTCCATATTATTTGAAAGTCAATACGGTTTTAGGGAAAACATGTCCGCTGAAAACTCTATATATCAACTAACTAATAAGTTGTAGAACTCCTTAGACAAAAACAAAAAAGCTATTGCCGTAATTATGGATTTGGCGAAAGCTTTCGACACAGTCTCACATGGTATACTACTGGATAAGTTAGAAATGTGTGGTATTAGGGAAGTTGCATTAACTTTGTTCAAAAACTGTTTAAACGATAGAAGGATGTGCGTTAAAATTGGAAATACATTTAGTGATTATAAAACTGTAGAAATAGGAGTTAGACAAGAAAGACGATACTGTCATTATCTTTGTGCACGATACTTAAGAAGCTGTGTTAAATGCGACTAGAGTAGGAATGTTAAAAGTAAAAAAGTAGTTGGATGCTAATTTCCTCAGCTTAAATTTCAGTAAAACAAAGTACCTTGCTTTCTCGATAACGAAAAAAGGCCTTCAATAGCTCCGACCTATAGTGCTTCATGATATAAGTTGTTCAAGTAACTTGTGCATGTGTAATTCTATTATTGAGATGCAGATTTTATAAAATACCTGGGCATAATAATTATAGATCAACATATAAAACGGGATAAACAAATCGTTCAAGCTACCAGTAGATTGCCAAACTAGTTTGTCAATATTACTCGTTACGTAATGTCTTAGAAAAAGGCGTATTAAAATCTGTGTATCACTCATTTGTAGAATCTGTTAGCACTTATGGAATTACTGGGTGGGTAGGTATATACAGTAACAATTTCTACCACTGAAACAAATTCAAAAATGCCTATTAAAAATACCATATAAAAAGCCTAAACGATTCTCACCCCATATGATTTTTGATCTGGTTGGGGTATTAGATATCAGGCAGTAATATTTAAGAAAAATTTTATGTTGTATTTGCAAAAACCCAAAATTAAAAACTTATGCAAGTAATCCGCCCTATACCAGAGGTATGGCTAATTTTGCTTTGCAACCAATTGAAACTCATAAATCCCTCAGTCAGCGTGGCCCGTTCTATCTTTGTAACAAACTATTCAATTTGTTACATTGTAATATAAAAAGCACAAACTCTTTTTCCTTGTACAAAAAAAAGATAACAAATTGGATCTTTGGTATGGCTAATTTTGCTTTGCAACCAATTGAAACTCATAAATCCCCCAGTCAGCGTGGCCCGTTCTATCTTTGTAACAAACTATTCAATTTGTTACCTTGTAATATAAAAAGCACAAACTCTTTTTCCTTGTACAAAAAAAAGATAACAAATTGGATCTTTGGTATGGCTAATTTTGCTTTGCAACCAATTGAAACTCATAAATCCATCAGTCAGCGTGGCCCGTTCTATCTTTGCAACAAACTATTCAATTTGTTACCTTGTAATATAAAAAGCACAAACTCTTTTTCCTTGTACAAAAAAAAAGATAACAAATTGGATCTTTGGTAATATGAATTATATCCGTAGTTGTTACTTGGCTGTAATCTGTCCTTGAAAAGCACTATAAGTTCAATTACATTTTTATGCAATATAAATCTAATATTGAAATCGGTATCCTTCTTCTCCATCTGTCCATTTGTGTCATCTTTCAACATAATAGCTATTTAAGTAACAAGGAATGTAAGGACCTATTAACATTTGAGGTAGGCAAGTACAAACCAAGAACGAAGTCGCTGCTTGTTGCCTGCCGAAAATGTTAATAGGCGATACATTCCGAGTTATGTTATTATATTTTTCCCGCCGCTTATCGAAATTTTCCTAGAATTTTGAAAAAATCGTTTGGTTTGTCACCTGTCACCAGGATTAGTTTTCGTGAATCGTGTTACGTGTGAGTGTCACATGTCATATAAACACTTGCAATTTATAAACAAAACGTCTAAATCTGCATCTTGCTTTGCTAATTTTATTATCCTAAGAACTTAATAATAATATTAAGTTCCGTTGTCAAGAAAAAGCAGCAAACAAATATAATCACCGACTTACACGTTTTGTTACTAAGGCTGTATCACTGACTTACATGATCAGCAGCGGGAAAAGTTTTTTTAAATGAAATATTGCAGATTATATTGTGTAGCATTTTCATGTCCATGTGAGCACACACGAGTTGTTTACTCATTGTGCTCTAATTATTTCACGTGTTATGTACTTTAATTATTATGATTTTTGGTATTTATCACTGAATTACTTTTTTTATCATTTACATTACATGTATTTTTATTAGTGCAACTATTTTAAAGTATCTCTCAATTTTTAAACTTTGAAGCTATTCTGTGAAATAAATTATATTGTTATTATTATTATTTTAATGATTTATTTCTCAGTTAACTCAAAAATAACCAAAGTTTAACTTTTTTGCAGTGCTCACCCTGTATATAATTGTTAGAAATTTTCTCGGTTTTATGCCAAGTATACAGTGCAGCCAAGTCTTTTAGACGAGGGAATTAAGAATATAGAAATTTGTGAGAAACGGAAGTAAGGGGTTTCACTTTGGAAGAGCAAGGTGCACGTAGTAAAGAAAATATAAATCTAACATATAGGTAGATTATCAAAAAATCTCCTTAGAAGTTTTTAGCTGCTTCTTTTTCTTGTATCCTGCAATTAAGTTAATCGTAAGTAATGTTGATATACTCCTTCTGCCAATTTAGCTATCTACTTGACTATCTAAAAATTCGATCTCTTTTTGGATGCAATACTCTACTACAGAGCGTCCTGTATCATGTTTCAGACATTTTAATATCCAATCGTAGTCGGATATCATCTTGACTATTCCCCTCAGATAACATAAACCAATCCCATCAATCAATTTTCAAAATTTGAACCAATCAGAGTCGAATACAGCGAATATTTTGCACTAGTGCAATATCCGGGTATTTGCACAAGTGCAATATCGAGTATTTGCGGGAAGAAGATCAAACCAGCAAGGTACACAACAAATTTCAGAAAATACACTGAAAACTCTTTAATCTGTATAATTCGAGTATTTCTCTCGAACGCTTCGTGTTCTCGAGAAATACTCGGATATACAGAATGCACTAGGGATATAACTACTGACTATTTCTCAGAATGTGTTTGAATACCCTTCTTGAATTATAATTTTCGTTGTAAATACTTCTTGCAATATACTCTACCCAGCCAATCATAATTTTCGCTGTAGTATGTTTTTAAATTAGGTCTTGAAGTGTTTCTTTCATATCCTGCATTTTTCTCTATAACCTCTTAACTCTCGAATTAACGGGCTGGGTCTATAAGGTTTGGTAGAATCTTTCTTTTTATATCTTTTCTAATTATATTTGAAAATTCCTCACATTCTATCTTTTCCTATCTTTAATAAAGGAGAGTTTTTTAGTATTATTTAAACTTTCAACCCCAACTGTTTGAATACCGTAAGTGCGTTTGGTCTGTTAGACTCAACCCGTCCATTCGCGTACTTGTTTGTGGCTAGTTTATTTTCTTAAAATTTGGTAAAAGAGTTGACTTTATATTTTTTTTTACTTTTTAAAACGTACTTAGGTTATTTCTCTGGTTTATAAATAGTCGTACAAACCGTTATTTTGGTTAGGGAAAGTCCAGAAATTTCGTACCAGGGTACGACTGCTGACAGCTAAACTGTTAGGGAATACTGCATAAAAGCAACCTCAGACGTCATCCACCACCCGTAAAATGTGTAAATATATTAAAGACAGAGGATTATGCTATTTTTGCGAGTTGTGTAGTGCGTGCATTTGTTTTCTTTAGACTTTTTAGAGTACATAGCGCCGTGCTGCCGTGGCAGCCCAGAAAATTTTTGTTAATCCTGTTCACGAAGTAATATTTTGTGGGCTGTTATTTTATATATAAATGTGTCCTTTTTTAAAGTTAATGAGTTATTGTGTATTATATTTACACACACTTTCCATTATTTTACTCTCTGATTTTCCAAATACGTAACATTTCTTTGTAAGCACTGTTAAAAACGCATCATCTTAGCCAACAGGTGGTAGTTGAAAGCCTATCATTTTTGGCATATGTTTTTCTTTTCAGTAGTGTAAAATAGACTAGGGTAACAAATGAATTCAAAACACCAAACATTTTTTACAAAGAAATTACTCCAAAGTTAAGGTCTGTGAGACCTAACCCGTTAAACGCTGTAATTTTCAAACCACTCATCACCTAGAGGGTTAATGATATATCAAATATTTATTTTTCTATTGTCCTCCGCATTCTCTAAAGTGTGGTTGTTTCTCTTAACTGACATCTCGTATGAAAACTGTTCGGATGTTTTGAATGAACAACTTTATATTTACCTCTTATTCTAATTTGCTCCTTAGTATAGTTGCCCATATTGTTGGCTGTTGTCCATTCCTACTACACCCATCTGTGTAAGTTTTAATATTCTTACCTACTTTCATGGAAGCTTATGCTTTGAACAAGATGTTCTTACAGGGGAAACCCTATTTGCGACATAAATCAAGCCCAAAAGTTGATCAAAACTAGCTACGGAAAAATCGCGAACTAATGGATCTGCTGGTGATGAACTGTGAAAAACCTCCCCTCAGTGACACAAAAAAAGTATTTCACAACATACACTTCTAGTTCTTGGAATGAAATGGCAGTAGCAGGTAATTATTATGACATCATAATTAAGCCTTATTGTCAATTAATTTTAGTGTTATGACACAAGGGGTGCTTCGTTAACTACGAGTATATTTATTACGAAGTTAACTAGTGCATCATCAGCTTATTCCATCCATCGTTGAATGTAAGCCTCCCTTGGTTGTATTTATTCTTCTCTGTTGTCCCCTTTTTGTGTACAGTCATATCCAGCAATTCTTTGGATATCGTCCATCCATTTGGTTTAGGGTCTCCCTCTAAGCCTATTGTGTGCTCTAGGAATTCGTCATTCTTCCTACACGCTCTTCTCAGTTCCATCTTAGTGGACACAGTTGTTACAGTTACGGAGTGCAATTACAACAGTTTCAAATATTTATGATTAAGTTTTAGCACACGTCACTGTGAACATGAAATATCATTGAGAATCCCTAACTTTGGCAACCCAAACAAGAAAGACCACCATATTTATCAGAAACATAAATTTCTAATTAAGAAATTAGGTATTTTGAAAAACTATACTGTGTCGTTATAAATCAGGTGATATTGAACTTTCATTACAATCACTATACAAAACATTTTCAAAATTGGCGGTAATTCACACTGGCAATGCTTAGTTAGATAATATAACTTAAACACTGTCAGCGGTTGACCACTGGGGCCGACAGCAGATCTTGGCCG
The DNA here is from genome assembly GCA_940337035.1 of Agriotes lineatus. Classification (NCBI taxonomy): domain Eukaryota; kingdom Metazoa; phylum Arthropoda; class Insecta; order Coleoptera; family Elateridae; genus Agriotes; species Agriotes lineatus. The sequence goes on from OW679197.1 coordinate 94,755,751, forward strand.
GCGTGAGACCACGTTAACGGTCAAAATCTTTCATAACAGTCGAACTCGAAGACGAGACTAAAAATGTGTAGCTTCAAGAATGACGACGGTCTAAATGGTGTGCATCCACAGACGATGTAATGGAACAATTTCTGCGGGTTACAGTTGATAGCGAGACCATACGAAAGTTCCTTCTCATATATCCAGTACAGGAGGAGAAATACAATTTTGCGATATTCAACGAGACGAGATCGTAATTTTAGATTAGAATGTTGTGTTTGTGAGAGCTGGGCAGATCGAACAATGTAGCAGCCTGCTAAAAAGCGTCACAGTAGAGCTACCCCCAACAGCTGCATTCACGACGCAGTAACACTCATGTCATATCCAACCTTTTTGCTTGCAGTTAGTTGCACTCCCCGCGCTGACCTTAAGTCGTCAAGAGTTTCGTGCTGTCCTCACCTTTCCACCGCGTGCATAAAAAGCAGTGGCGTCAATTCTAAACGGACCTAATATCATATAATTAGCTACTTTCTGTATTGATATGCTATTCATTTCATTTCTGCTTATGCCAACTATTTATGTTTTCTGCATATTATACAGGGTGTTCGGATAATAGGGAACCATACATTGATGGTGAATTCTACGCATTAAAATAATTAAAAAACTTCATATGCAGTATTGTCCGAAAATCGTTATTGGCGTAGATACCGACCCCTAAAGTTTAACTTTTTTTTTTAATTTTTAATTTATTTTTTATAACTGAAAACAAACAATAATAAGTGCAGGTAAACAACTCGACAACAAACAAACAAAAATTGTATTTTTGCTATCAAGGCTAATCAGATAATAACCCTGAAAAAAAAGCCTTAAAACTTTAGATAGAATTTCTAACCAAACGGTTTATGTTACGCATACCAAACAAGAGTACATTAATTTTGAATTTTTTTATTCCCTACAAGATGCCGTATCTAGATCGGAGGTATGTCTTCAGATATAAAAGTTATGACTAAAAAGGAAATATGGTTTTAGGTTAACTGCCAGTTCAAAATACATGTTATCGATTATTTTTCTTTTTGTTTGTGAGCATTTCAATAAAGAGCACGTACACCAAGTTTAAAGTAGTTATCTACTCAGTTATAAAAAATAAATAACAAATTAAAAAAAAAGTTAAACTTTAAGGGTCGGTATCTACGCCAATAACGATTTTCGGACAATACTGCATATGAAGTTTTTTTATTATTTTAATGCGTTGAACTCACCATCAATGTATGGTTCCCTATTATCCGAACACCCTGTATATGAGCCTACGAGTATATAGCTTGCTCGTTGATGTAACTGTGTGCTATATAGCTATGTGTTACAAATCTTATAACTTAGCTGATATTGTTATAATAATCAGCCAGGCTTAAATGCTTAAGTTGATATCCTATATGTTTTAAGATTTTCTCTTCCTAATTTCATTCGTATCCGAATATAGTAAACAATGTCTCAGATATAATTTTGTCTTGTTTTACCCTTTCCTCTATTTTTAAAAGATTGGTGGTGGTATCTAATAGAGGTATTATTGCTGAATTTATATAATAATAATAATAATAATTGTCTTTATTTCATACTGGCTGTATATTTCGGTTACATACAAAAAATAAACAAAAAGAGAGAAAAAAAGCAATTTATTTATAGAATAATTGAGAAAACAAAACCAATAGCAGCAACCAGTAGAAATCCCAAGGCGCAGTTTAAGCTGAAGCTTGCTCCTCCACTGAACCTTGAAAGGTAGGTAGTAGGTACTACGTAAAACAAATTTTGAAACGATGCACGATAGAGAAAAAGAAACAAGACTACATGAAAAAGGATAATGCAAACATTAATTAATTTTGCGTTAGGGTTTCATTGAATGCAAGGCCGAACACAACACATTTTTAATGTTAATTTACACTTAGCATTGCCGAGAAAACTGCTGGCTCAGTAAGATTTGCTTAAAACGTTTTTTAAAGGAATACATTGATACAGATTTTAATTCAGTTGGCAATGAGTTGTAAACTGTAGAAATTTGGTAACTAAAACTACGTTCGAAGAGATCCGTTTTGTGTATAGGAGGTGTAATTGTGCCTTTGAACCTGATATTTATATTATGGACGTCTTCTCTAAATGTTATCTTACGGTATAAATAAGAAGGTTTCTTTTCTATGATGATTTTATAAAAAAAGCAAGCAGTAGAAGGTTTTCGTTTATTGACCATGGATAACCAGTTAAGTTCAGATAATTTATGTGAAATGTGTTCAAATTTCCTAATGCCAAAAATTAATCTCATACAAGAATTTTGAACTCGTTGAATTTTTTGACAAGTGTTGAATGTTAAACAAGAGCCATAAATTGGAGAACAGAAAACAAATTGGGAAAGAACCAGAGCCTCACACAACTTTGACTTGATATTTTTAGCTAGAAAGGTTCTGTGGGGATATATAAGTTTCAAGTTCATGTATGCTTTCTTGGTACAGTTAGTCACATGCGAGTTAAATCTCAAGCTCCTGTCCAACATAAGACCAAAATTTCGGGCTTCTTCAATCACTGGCAAAACCGCACTATTTAAGGTTAAGTTGATATTGTTTTCAATTTGAGCTACATCATTTTTATTTCCGAATAGTAAAACAGCGGATTTTGAAGGATTAATTTTGAGGCAATGCTCTGTGGAAATGTTTGAAATATTAATTAAGTCATTGTTTATGTTTACTAGTGCTTGCTGAACCTCAGATGCATAAAAGGAGTAATATAACTGTGTGTCATCTGCGTACATGTGCGTACTGCAATTAGATAGATGTTTATGAAAAGTAAAAGTATAAATAACGTAAAGAAGTGGACCCAGGATTGAGCCCTGAGGAACCCCTCGGGTAACAGTTTTCAAATCGGAAGATCCACACGGTAGCTTAACTTCCTGGGTTCTGTCTGCGAGATAGCTCCTCAGAGGAGATACAGAATCATGAGAAAGTCCAACGTACTTTAATGTAGCGCATAGCAGCGTATGGTTAATCGTATCGAAGGCTTTGCTGAAGTCTAACAACACCAATACAGTCACCCTGCCCTGATCGGATGCAGTTATTATATCATCAATAACACAGCTTAGAGCAGTTGTACAACTGTAGCCAGAACGGAAGCCTGACTGTGCTACTGGTAAAATACCATATGCATCCAGATGAGCCCTTAGTTGAGTGTCAATAACCTTTTCGAGTATTTTAGAAAGTGTTGAGAGGATACTAATTGGACGTAGATCCTTGTGTTCAGTGGGATTAGCAACTTTGGGTAACGGAGTTACTATAGCACATTTCCAAACCGTTGGGAATGTATTTGTAAGAATGCAAGAATTAATGATATGGGTAATGAACGGTAATATATAAGGGCAACAGTATTTAATAGTAAGTAAATTTATTCCATCGGACCCCGTGCTATTACTTTTAAGTTTATTTATAACTGAAGATACCGTAGACTCATCAACTAATTTAAATTGAAGTTTATTCATGTTTCCAGCAATAATATTTTTTAAATAATAGTCTAACAGATCAGTAATATCATTATTAGTTGTAGGGACTGCATTTATAAAAAAGTTATTGATCTCATTGGGATTAACAAGATATTCAGGCAAAGCATGGCATTGGTGTTGCACAATGTTTAAGGATTTTAATTCCCTCCACATTGCTTTTGGGGAGCTATCCCGCATAACATACTCAAAATAAGCTTTTTTTTCACGTTTTATTGCTGTTGTTGTAAAATTGCGCAGCATCTTACAATAATCCCAGTGGGCAACGTTTTTCGTTTTGTCGAACCTTTTCTTTGCTTTATTCCTCAATGACATAAGCAGTTTAATATTGTCAGTGATCCAAGGAGCTTTTTTCTTGGTTATTCTAACAGTTTTGATGGGAGCATGCACGTTTAATAGTGAAACAATATTAGAATTTACAAAATGTATTTTTTGATCAACATTAACCATGTTATAAATAAGCCGAAAATCAATTTGTCTTAGGTCATTATAAAAGAGATCTAAATTGAACTTTCTAAAGTCCCTAAAAGTTTTATAAATAGCAAATTTATTAATGGTAGGGATAGATAACTCGCAATATACCAATTCGTGGTCTGAGAGCTCAACATCTTTAACATCAGATGCGATAACTGAAATCGCATCAGATACCAATATCGGATCCAGAAGCGTGCCAATGCCATTGTGATATCTTGAAGGTTTATTAATAATTTGTTTAATATTCAAGCCATCTAACATAGCATTAAAATAAACTGAATTAGGCTGAGATTGTGTTAATAAGTTAATATTAATGTCTCCAAGAAATACGCAATTTTCATAAATGACAGTGGCTAGCGTGAGGGATTGTTCTAGCTCATCACAAAAAAATTTATAGCATAATCTTGGAGGCTTATACGCCACCCCAAGCACGAACTTAGTGTCGTGAAGCTTTAGTTCTACCCATAATTGCTCAATATTATTACTAGTAGCTAATACTTTATAAAGATATACATTACGAAAGTAAATAGATACGCCCCCGCCTCGGCCACCACGGTCTCTTCGAACAAAATTAAAACCATTAATGTGAAGGAGATTACTGTCGATAACCGGAGTCAGCCAGGTTTCGGTTACTGCCAAGATATCCAAATTTAAATTATTAATGCATTCTCTAACTTCTGCAAGTTTGGAAAGAAGAGACTGTATATTAATGTGGGCAGCTCTCATCCAATGGAATCCAGATGCCTAAAAAGAAATTAAATATAAATAATTTGCAAAGATTAAATGATTATATCAGAAAATTAAATGAAATGTTTAATTATGAATATTTAGTCAACGAAAAAGTACTTTACAGTAACAGAATAAAGTTATCGCCGCGATATCCGCCAGGCTATGACATCAATGAGTATGCAGGTGGTAGTATAAATGTTCGTAATTAGGTTTACGTATTTGTAATCTATGAAACCGTGTTGTAACGCAGTTAAAATAGCTAATATTTTCACATACTTAGGCGTTTTGGGAGTGATAACCCTAAATAAAGTGGTAGATTTTTGTCTCTACCCTTTTCTAAGAGAATCCTTTCGTCTTGTATATTGTTAATAAAACTTTAGTTTAATTCAAAGCCAGCATGTTCTAAAAATTGATACCGATCTAACTTGTAACTTTGTAAAAGTTGTATACATTTGGGAGAGAAGGATAATTGGACTCTTGTTCTCTGTGTTTCTCAAGGACGCTGATTTATTACCATTTTCAATCATACTCTTAACTTATTAATTTTATTTGTTTTTTCCTGTTAACGCCTCTACTGCTACAGTACATTACATACCTAATTTTGTAGTTTTCCATTTTTATATTCTTGGTGCGATTTTCCAAGCGCCAATCATTCTAGTTTATTATTTTCCCGATTTCATTTATCGGAGTGCGTACTCGTAGGCTGCACCTTTAAATTCAACTTATTATTAAATATACAGGAATAGTTTTGTTAATAATACTTACTTTGCGTTTGTATCAACATGCTCACAGTTTGTATACCAAATAAACGAAATATCAAATTAAATAGTATTCTCAACTAATGCATAACCCAATACCAGCAATTTCGTTACTCAACCTATACTTAGCAACCTAATGCCCCTCCCATATGTCTTTTTTCTTTGAAAATATTGAGGAAGTTGCAACTGACAGGATTATTTTATTACCTCTTGTAACTCACCCATTCTTCGCTATGCTGCTGGAACTTTTATTGCTATAGTCGCTTACAAATTGCAACTAATTTGTATCCCGTAACTTTTACAACGTTATGACGTTTTACTTAACTATTAACAATGTATCTGCAGAAATAAATAGCAACAGTTTAAAGTAACGAATGTATTTTTCATGGTCCATATCTACAATATGTATTTATATGATTTTTTTTTAGTCGAGTTTCGCCTCTGACGTGGTTAACACGTTGAGTTACCGTGCTCTTCTGTCCCTTCCCTTTGCAAAGAGTTTCGCCTCTGGCGTGGTTAACACGTTGAGTTACCGTGCTCTTTTGCTTTTTTCCTCCTGATGAAGCCCCTTACGAAAGTGGGCGAAGCGTTGAGTTCTTCGACCTCAATCATGACACGGTCCAATCCCGGAAGTCGTTTGTTACTTAATATGTATTTATGTCAAAACTACAACATAAACCATAGAAGGGAATTTTATTCAAAGCTTAATATTGCGATCTATGGGAACAAATTGAATTAAGTTAAACCCATTTATTATAGTAATTAAGTTATTATTTTTTAACTAATTTATCACGCCCGTTAGAAGACGCGACAGTACGATCTTCAGCTTTTGCGCTCCCTTAAGGTTTATGACTATCTTGTTTTTCTTATCACCTATAGCCTTTCTTCTAAGTTGGGTGCTGCACCTACGTTCGAGTCCTTTTCCGTCAACTATAATGCGACTCCTATATTATGCGTAAGAAACTCAGGGTTCAAAATAAAATATTGCACTTAACATCAAGTCAATTTCGTGAGTTCATGGAAGCCTATTATTTCAAGTAAATGAGTTTCGAAAGCTTTGTTTTAATAACTAACCTTTCTTGTCAGTGTTTAATCTTACTTTTAATTAGAATCAAAAGGTAATAGTTATAAAAATAAAATAGCATTATCAGAAAATGATCCAAAGAAAATATGGTCGGTAGTAAAAGAAGTTAGTGGTAGTACTAATTTAGATGCCAATAAAACTATTCCAAACGAAATTAATGTATCAGATGATGTTATTCATGATAAAATACAAATTGCAAATAGCTTTAATAAACATATTATTGAAAGTAGTACAAAAATGGCTAATAATATTCAAACAAGATTTACTGGTGTGACTAATGAAACACTCCTTCATGATTATCTTATACAGAACTCCATATTTTAACAGCCCGTTACAGAAGAAGAAATAATAAAATATATTGATGAATTAAAAGTTATTAAGGCACCAGGATACGACAAAATATAACCTATAATATTAAAAAACTGCATAAATATCATAGTTTATCCTTTACCCAAGATCTACAATCATATGCTATTTTATTCTGTTAATCCTAGGTGCTTTAAACTTTATTTCAAGAAGGCAATGATAAAGAAGTAGCTAATTACCGTTCTATTTCGCTAATATCAGTTTTTTGAAAAATCATGTAACTGGTAATGGCACGTCGATTGAAAGATCATCTAAATTATAATTCCATATTATTTGAAAGTCAATACGGTTTTAGGGAAAACATGTCCGCTGAAAACTCTATATATCAACTAACTAATAAGTTGTAGAACTCCTTAGACAAAAACAAAAAAGCTATTGCCGTAATTATGGATTTGGCGAAAGCTTTCGACACAGTCTCACATGGTATACTACTGGATAAGTTAGAAATGTGTGGTATTAGGGAAGTTGCATTAACTTTGTTCAAAAACTGTTTAAACGATAGAAGGATGTGCGTTAAAATTGGAAATACATTTAGTGATTATAAAACTGTAGAAATAGGAGTTAGACAAGAAAGACGATACTGTCATTATCTTTGTGCACGATACTTAAGAAGCTGTGTTAAATGCGACTAGAGTAGGAATGTTAAAAGTAAAAAAGTAGTTGGATGCTAATTTCCTCAGCTTAAATTTCAGTAAAACAAAGTACCTTGCTTTCTCGATAACGAAAAAAGGCCTTCAATAGCTCCGACCTATAGTGCTTCATGATATAAGTTGTTCAAGTAACTTGTGCATGTGTAATTCTATTATTGAGATGCAGATTTTATAAAATACCTGGGCATAATAATTATAGATCAACATATAAAACGGGATAAACAAATCGTTCAAGCTACCAGTAGATTGCCAAACTAGTTTGTCAATATTACTCGTTACGTAATGTCTTAGAAAAAGGCGTATTAAAATCTGTGTATCACTCATTTGTAGAATCTGTTAGCACTTATGGAATTACTGGGTGGGTAGGTATATACAGTAACAATTTCTACCACTGAAACAAATTCAAAAATGCCTATTAAAAATACCATATAAAAAGCCTAAACGATTCTCACCCCATATGATTTTTGATCTGGTTGGGGTATTAGATATCAGGCAGTAATATTTAAGAAAAATTTTATGTTGTATTTGCAAAAACCCAAAATTAAAAACTTATGCAAGTAATCCGCCCTATACCAGAGGTATGGCTAATTTTGCTTTGCAACCAATTGAAACTCATAAATCCCTCAGTCAGCGTGGCCCGTTCTATCTTTGTAACAAACTATTCAATTTGTTACATTGTAATATAAAAAGCACAAACTCTTTTTCCTTGTACAAAAAAAAGATAACAAATTGGATCTTTGGTATGGCTAATTTTGCTTTGCAACCAATTGAAACTCATAAATCCCCCAGTCAGCGTGGCCCGTTCTATCTTTGTAACAAACTATTCAATTTGTTACCTTGTAATATAAAAAGCACAAACTCTTTTTCCTTGTACAAAAAAAAGATAACAAATTGGATCTTTGGTATGGCTAATTTTGCTTTGCAACCAATTGAAACTCATAAATCCCTCAGTCAGCGTGGCCCGTTCTATCTTTGCAACAAACTATTCAATTTGTTACCTTGTAATATAAAAAGCACAAACTCTTTTTCCTTGTACAAAAAAAAAGATAACAAATTGGATCTTTGGTAATATGAATTATATCCGTAGTTGTTACTTGGCTGTAATCTGTCCTTGAAAAGCACTATAAGTTCAATTACATTTTTATGCAATATAAATCTAATATTGAAATCGGTATCCTTCTCCATCTGTCCATTTGTGTCATCTTTCAACATAATAGCTATTTAAGTAACAAGGAATGTAAGGACCTATTAACATTTGAGGTAGGCAAGTACAAACCAAGAACGAAGTCGCTGCTTGTTGCCTGCCGAAAATGTTAATAGGCGATACATTCCGAGTTATGTTATTATATTTTTCCCGCCGCTTATCGAAATTTTCCTAGAATTTTGAAAAAATCGTTTGGTTTGTCACCTGTCACCAGGATTAGTTTTCGTGAATCGTGTTACGTGTGAGTGTCACATGTCATATAAACACTTGCAATTTATAAACAAAACGTCTAAATCTGCATCTTGCTTTGCTAATTTTATTATCCTAAGAACTTAATAATAATATTAAGTTCCGTTGTCAAGAAAAAGCAGCAAACAAATATAATCACCGACTTACACGTTTTGTTACTAAGGCTGTATCACTGACTTACATGATCAGCAGCGGGAAAAGTTTTTTTAAATGAAATATTGCAGATTATATTGTGTAGCATTTTCATGTCCATGTGAGCACACACGAGTTGTTTACTCATTGTGCTCTAATTATTTCACGTGTTATGTACTTTAATTATTATGATTTTTGGTATTTATCACTGAATTACTTTTTTTATCATTTACATTACATGTATTTTTATTAGTGCAACTATTTTAAAGTATCTCTCAATTTTTAAACTTTGAAGCTATTCTGTGAAATAAATTATATTGTTATTATTATTTTAATGATTTATTTCTCAGTTAACTCAAAAATAACCAAAGTTTAACTTTTTTGCAGTGCTCACCCTGTATATAATTGTTAGAAATTTTCTCGGTTTTATGCCAAGTATACAGTGCAGCCAAGTCTTTTAGACGAGGGAATTAAGAATATAGAAATTTGTGAGAAACGGAAGTAAGGGGTTTCACTTTGGAAGAGCAAGGTGCACGTAGTAAAGAAAATATAAATCTAACATATAGGTAGATTATCAAAAAATCTCCTTAGAAGTTTTTAGCTGCTTCTTTTTCTTGTATCCTGCAATTAAGTTAATCGTATGTAATGTTGATATACTCCTTCTGCCAATTTAGCTATCTACTTGACTATCTAAAAATTCGATCTCTTTTTGGATGCAATACTCTACTACAGAGCGTCCTGTATCATGTTTCAGACATTTTAATATCCAATCGTAGTCGGATATCATCTTGACTATTCCCCTCAGATAACATAAACCAATCCCATCAATCAATTTTCAAAATTTGAACCAATCAGAGTCGAATACAGCGAATATTTTGCACTAGTGCAATATCCGGGTATTTGCACAAGTGCAATATCGAGTATTTGCGGGAAGAAGATCAAACCAGCAAGGTACACAACAAATTTCAGAAAGTACACTGAAAACTCTTTAATCTGTATAATTCGAGTATTTCTCTCGAACGCTTCGTGTTCTCGAGAAATACTCGGATATACAGAATGCACTAGGGATATAACTACTGACTATTTCTCAGAATGTGTTTGAATACCCTTCTTGAATTATAATTTTCGTTGTAAATACTTCTTGCAATATACTCTACCCAGCCAATCATAATTTTCGCTGTAGTATGTTTTTAAATTAGGTCTTGAAGTGTTTCTTTCATATCCTGCATTTTTCTCTATAACCTCTTAACTCTCGAATTAACGGGCTGGGTCTATAAGGTTTGGTAGAATCTTTCTTTTTATATCTTTTCTAATTATATTTGAAAATTCCTCACATTCTATCTTTTCCTATCTTTAATAAAGGAGAGTTTTTTAGTATTATTTAAACTTTCAACCCCAACTGTTTGAATACCGTAAGTGCGTTTGGTCTGTTAGACTCAACCCGTCCATTCGCGTACTTGTTTGTGGCTAGTTTATTTTCTTAAAATTTGGTAAAAGAGTTGACTTTATATTTTTTTTTACTTTTTAAAACGTACTTAGGTTATTTCTCTGGTTTATAAATAGTCGTACAAACCGTTATTTTGGTTAGGGAAAGTCCAGAAATTTCGTACCAGGGTACGACTGCTGACAGCTAAACTGTTAGGGAATACTGCATAAAAGCAACCTCAGACGTCATCCACCACCCGTAAAATGTGTAAATATATTAAAGACAGAGGATTATGCTATTTTTGCGAGTTGTGTAGTGCGTGCATTTGTTTTCTTTAGACTTTTTAGAGTACATAGCGCCGTGCTGCCGTGGCAGCCCAGAAAATTTTTGTTAATCCTGTTCACGAAGTAATATTTTGTGGGCTGTTATTTTATATATAAATGTGTCCTTTTTTAAAGTTAATGAGTTATTGTGTATTATATTTACACACACTTTCCATTATTTTACTCTCTGATTTTCCAAATACGTAACATTTCTTTGTAAGCACTGTTAAAAACGCATCATCTTAGCCAACAGGTGGTAGTTGAAAGCCTATCATTTTTGGCATATGTTTTTCTTTTCAGTAGTGTAAAATAGACTAGGGTAACAAATGAATTCAAAACACCAAACATTTTTTACAAAGAAATTACTCCAAAGTTAAGGTCTGTGAGACCTAACCCGTTAAACGCTGTAATTTTCAAACCACTCATCACCTAGAGGGTTAATGATATATCAAATATTTATTTTTCTATTGTCCTCCGCATTCTCTAAAGTGTGGTTGTTTCTCTTAACTGACATCTCGTATGAAAACTGTTCGGATGTTTTGAATGAACAACTTTATATTTACCTCTTATTCTAATTTGCTCCTTAGTATAGTTGCCCATATTGTTGGCTGTTGTCCATTCCTACTACACCCATCTGTGTAAGTTTTAATATTCTTACCTACTTTCATGGAAGCTTATGCTTTGAACAAGATGTTCTTACAGGGGAAACCCTATTTGCGACATAAATCAAGCCCAAAAGTTGATCAAAACTAGCTACGGAAAAATCGCGAACTAATGGATCTGCTGGTGATGAACTGTGAAAAACCTCCCCTCAGTGACACAAAAAAAGTATTTCACAACATACACTTCTAGTTCTTGGAATGAAATGGCAGTAGCAGGTAATTATTATGACATCATAATTAAGCCTTATTGTCAATTAATTTTAGTGTTATGACACAAGGGGTGCTTCGTTAACTACGAGTATATTTATTACGAAGTTAACTAGTGCATCATCAGCTTATTCCATCCATCGTTGAATGTAAGCCTCCCTTGGTTGTATTTATTCTTCTCTGTTGTCCCCTTTTTGTGTACAGTCATATCCAGCAATTCTTTGGATATCGTCCATCCATTTGGTTTAGGGTCTCCCTCTAAGCCTATTGTGTGCTCTAGGAATTCGTCATTCTTCCTACACGCTCTTCTCAGTTCCATCTTAGTGGACACAGTTGTTACAGTTACGGAGTGCAATTACAACAGTTTCAAATATTTATGATTAAGTTTTAGCACACGTCACTGTGAACATGAAATATCATTGAGAATCCCTAACTTTGGCAACCCAAACAAGAAAGACCACCATATTTATCAGAAACATAAATTTCTAATTAAGAAATTAGGTATTTTGAAAAACTATACTGTGTCGTTATAAATCAGGTGATATTGAACTTTCATTACAATCACTATACAAAACATTTTCAAAATTGGCGGTAATTCACACTGGCAATGCTTAGTTAGATAATATAACTTAAACACTGTCAGCGGTTGACTACTGGGGCCGACAGCAGATCTTGGCCGGCGTGAGACCACGTTAACGGTCAAAAACTTTCATAACAGTCGAACTCGAAGACGAGACTAAAAATGTGTAGCTTCAAGAATGACGACGGTCTAAATGGTGTGCATCCACAGACGATGTAATGGAACAATTTCTGCGGGTTACAGTTGATAGCGAGACCATACGAAAGTTCCTTCTCATATATCCAGTACAGGAGGAGAAATACAATTTTGCGATATTCAACGAGACGAGATCGTAATTTTAGATTAGAATGTTGTGTTTGTGAGAGCTGGGCAGATCGAACAATGTAGCAGCCTGCTAAAAAGCGTCACAGTAGAGCTACCCCCAACAGCTGCATTCACGACGCAGTAACACTCATGTCATATCCAACCTTTTTGCTTGCAGTTAGTTGCACTCCCCGCGCTGACCTTAAGTCGTCAAGAGTTTCGTGCTGTCCTCACCTTTCCACCGCGTGCATAAAAAGCAGTGGCGTCAATTCTAAACGGACCTAATATCATATAATTAGCTACTTTCTGTATTGATATGCTATTCATTTCATTTCTGCTTATGCCAACTATTTATGTTTTCTGCATATTATACAGGGTGTTCGGATAATAGGGAACCATACATTGATGGTGAGTTCTACGCATTAAAATAATTAAAAAACTTCATATGCAGTATTGTCCGAAAATCGTTATTGGCGTAGATACCGACCCCTAAAGTTTAACTTTTTTTTTTAATTTTTAATTTATTTTTTATAACTGAAAACAAACAATAATAAGTGCAGGTAAACAACTCGACAACAAACAAACAAAAATTGTATTTTTGCTATCAAGGCTAATCAGATAATAACCCTGAAAAAAAAGCCTTAAAACTTTAGATAGAATTTCTAACCAAACGGTTTATGTTACGCATACCAAACAAGAGTACATTAATTTTGAATTTTTTTATTCCCTACAAGATGCCGTATCTAGATCGGAGGTATGTCTTCAGATATAAAAGTTATGACTAAAAAGGAAATATGGTTTTAGGTTAACTGCCAGTTCAAAATACATGTTATCGATTATTTTTCTTTTTGTTTGTGAGCATTTCAATAAAGAGCACGTACACCAAGTTTAAAGTAGTTATCTACTCAGTTATAAAAAATAAATAACAAATTAAAAAAAAAGTTAAACTTTAAGGGTCGGTATCTACGCCAATAACGATTTTCGGACAATACTGCATATGAAGTTTTTTTATTATTTTAATGCGTTGAACTCACCATCAATGTATGGTTCCCTATTATCCGAACACCCTGTATATGAGCCTACGAGTATATAGCTTGCTCGTTGATGTAACTGTGTGCTATATAGCTATGTGTTACAAATCTTATAACTTAGCTGATATTGTTATAATAATCAGCCAGGCTTAAATGCTTAAGTTGATATCCTATATGTTTTAAGATTTTCTCTTCCTAATTTCATTCGTATCCGAATATAGTAAACAATGTCTCAGATATAATTTTGTCTTGTTTTACCCTTTCCTCTATTTTTAAAAGATTGGTGGTGGTATCTAATAGAGGTATTATTGCTGAATTTATATAATAATAATAATAATAATTGTCTTTATTTCATACTGGCTGTATATTTCGGTTACATACAAAAAATAAACAAAAAGAGAGAAAAAAAGCAATTTATTTATAGAATAATTGAGAAAACAAAACCAATAGCAGCAACCAGTAGAAATCCCAAGGCGCAGTTTAAGCTGAAGCTTGCTCCTCCACTGAACCTTGAAAGGTAGGTAGTAGGTACTACGTAAAACAAATTTTGAAACGATGCACGATAGAGAAAAAGAAACAAGACTACATGAAAAAGGATAACGCAAACATTAATTAATTTTGCGTTAGGGTTTCATTGAATGCAAGGCCGCACACAACACATTTTTGATGTTAATTTACACTTAGCATTACCGAGAAAACTGCTGGCTCAGTAAGATTTGCTTAAAACGTTTTTTAAAGGAATACATTGATACAGATTTTAATTCAGTTGGCAATGAGTTGTAAACTGTAGAAATTTGGTAACTAAAACTACGTTCGAAGAGATCCGTTTTGTGTATAGGAGGTGTAATTGTGCCTTTGAACCTGATATTTATATTATGGACGTCTTCTCTAAATGTTATCTTACGGTATAAATAAGAAGGTTTCTTTTCTATGATGATTTTATAAAAAAAGCAAGCAGTAGAAAGTTTTCGTTTATTGACCATGGATAACCAGTTAAGTTCAGATAATTTATGTGAAATGTGTTCAAATTTCCTAATGCCAAAAATTAATCTCATACAAGAACTTTGAACTCGTTGAATTTTTTGACAAGTGTTGAATGTTAAACAAGAGCCATAAATTGGAGAACAGAAAACAAATTGGGAAAGAACCAGAGCCTCACACAACTTTGACTTGATATTTTTAGCTAGAAAGGTTCTGTGGGGATATATAAGTTTCAAGTTCATGTATGCTTTCTTGGTACAGTTAGTCACATGCGAGTTAAATCTCAAGCTCCTGTCCAACATAAGACCAAAATTTCGGGGCTTCTTCAATCACTGGCAAAACCGCACTATTTAAGGTTAAGTTGATATTGTTTTCAATTTGAGCTACATCATTTTTATTTCCGAATAGTAAAACAGCGGATTTTGAAGGATTAATTTTGAGGCAATGCTCTGTGGAAATGTTTGAAATATTAATTAAGTCATTGTTTATGTTTACTAGTGCTTGCTGAACCTCAGATGCATAAAAGGAGTAATATAACTGTGTGTCATCTGCGTACATGTGCGTACTGCAATTAGATAGATGTTTATGAAAAGTAAAAGTATAAATAACGTAAAGAAGTGGACCCAGGATTGAGCCCTGAGGAACCCCTCGGGTAACAGTTTTCAAATCGGAAGATCCACACGGTAGCTTAACTTCCTGGGTTCTGTCTGCGAGATAGCTCCTCAGAGGAGATACAGAATCATGAGAAAGTCCAACGTACTTTAATGTAGCGCATAGCAGCGTATGGTTAATCGTATCGAAGGCTTTGCTGAAGTCTAACAACACCAATACAGTCACCCTGCCCTGATCGGATGCAGTTATTATATCATCAATAACACAGCTTAGAGCAGTTGTACAACTGTAGCCAGAACGGAAGCCTGACTGTGCTACTGGTAAAATACCATATGCATCCAGATGAGCCCTTAGTTGAGTGTCAATAACCTTTTCGAGTATTTTAGAAAGTGTTGAGAGGATACTAATTGGACGTAGATCCTTGTGTTCAGTGGGATTAGCAACTTTGGGTAACGGAGTTACTATAGCACATTTCCAAACCGTTGGGAATGTATTTGTAAGAATGCAAGAATTAATGATATGGGTAATGAACGGTAATATATAAGGGCAACAGTATTTAATAGTAAGTAAATTTATTCCATCGGACCCCGTGCTATTACTTTTAAGTTTATTTATAACTGAAGATACCGTAGACTCATCAACTAATTTAAATTGAAGTTTATTCATGTTTCCAGCAATAATATTTTTTAAATAATAGTCTAACAGATCAGTAATATCATTATTAGTTGTAGGGACTGCATTTATAAAAAAGTTATTGATCTCATTGGGATTAACAAGATATTCAGGCAAAGCATGGCATTGGTGTTGCACAATGTTTAAGGATTTTAATTCCCTCCACATTGCTTTTGGGGAGCTATCCCGCATAACATACTCAAAATAAGCTTTTTTTTCACGTTTTATTGCTGTTGTTGTAAAATTGCGCAGCATCTTACAATAATCCCAGTGGGCAACGTTTTTCGTTTTGTCGAACCTTTTCTTTGCTTTATTCCTCAATGACATAAGCAGTTTAATATTGTCAGTGATCCAAGGAGCTTTTTTCTTGGTTATTCTAACAGTTTTGATGGGAGCATGCACGTTTAATAGTGAAACAATATTAGAATTTACAAAATGTATTTTTTGATCAACATTAACCATGTTATAAATAAGCCGAAAATCAATTTGTCTTAGGTCATTATAAAAGAGATCTAAATTGAACTTTCTAAAGTCCCTAAAAGTTTTATAAATAGCAAATTTATTAATGGTAGGGATAGATAACTCGCAATATACCAATTCGTGGTCTGAGAGCTCAACATCTTTAACATCAGATGCGATAACTGAAATCGCATCAGATACCAATATCGGATCCAGAAGCGTGCCAATGCCATTATGATATCTTGAAGGTTTATTAATAATTTGTTTAATATTCAAGCCATCTAACATAGCATTAAAATAAACTGAATTAGGCTGAGATTGTGTTAATAAGTTAATATTAATGTCTCCAAGAAATACGCAATTTTCAGAAATGACAGTGGCTAGCGTGAGGGATTGTTCTAGCTCATCACAAAAAAATTTTCCAGGAAAAACGTTTGGTCTGCAGATAAAAAAGTATTTATAAAGCAAGACAACAAAATAAATATCGTGAATAACACCTTCGACTTGCAAAAATTAATATCTGTAAAGTGAAGTGCTGTGAAATTGTGTACATAAACTTTATCTTTGCACATGGTCAGCGGACCACTGCAGTTTATTGAAAATTTTACCAATTTGCAAATAATTTTGTTTTAGAATTAGATTACATTTGTTTATTTACATTTATATTATAATTGTTTTTGGTTTTTTGTTTGTTTGTTAAAACACATACACAAATTTTATTCTTAATTTTTTATATTTTTAGGTGAGTGGAGAACCATTTAATGAAGGTTGCGCATGTAAACAGTCAATCTTTATTACCAAAACTAAATGAAGTCAAGGAATATATAATTACATCGAAATTGGATATTCTTGCTATAAGCGAAACTTGGTATGGGTCCTGGGTGGTGTAGCTTGAACAAGCGTCCACGTTCGATCAGCAGAGTTAAGCAACGCTCTCTCTGGTCAGAACTTGGATGGGAGTTCCACGGCTGCATCTCTCGGCACCTCGTGGTACGGCTATCACGGAAAAAAGTTGGTCCCGGGGATCATAAAACATCATGACAGTCGTTAGTGGGGTTGGAAGTCCTCATAACTGCACAGCGACGCCTATAATTGGCCTAACGGCTGTTGGCTGAGTGCGAATTAAATAAATTAAATTAATTAATTAAATAAATAAATAAATAAATGAGCTTCTATTCACAGTTAACTTTCAACTTGTTAGAAAGGATCGAGTTGGGCGTGGTGGCGGTGTATGTATTTATCTTCGCAACCACCTTAAATTTAAGTTAATTCATACCAGTGACGCGATTGAGCAAATCTGGATAGAACTTTTAAATGTAAAATTTGTAATTGGTATTGCCTATCAACCTCCTCTTCTGAATTATAAGTTATTCTCTGATGAACTTGAACTATCTCTTGCCCTTAGTACTGTAATTGCAGACAAAGCTATTTGCCTTGGTGACATGAACATTAATCTATTATCACTAATTTTAATTCCATGCTAGAAGCATTAGATTTCTCACAAATAATTAATGCACCGACAAGATATCACAACAATATTGGTTCCATACTGGATTTGATTCTAGTATCGAATACAGAAATGGTTACGGCTTCTGGAATTGGCGATGCACACATTGCTGATCATGAATCGGTATATTGTGAATTGGCAGTTTCTAACCTTAAAACTAGTCAAATCTTTAAAACTTTCAGAGATTTTAAACATTTTAATTTAGATATTTTTCACGAAGATTTGACGCAAATACCCCTTTATATTATCTATGATATGGCAGACGTAGATGATAAGATTAAATTTTTAAGTGATAACATACTCTCTCTTCTAAATCTGCATGCCCCGGTTAAAACAGTTAGAATTGGATTACTGAGAACATCAAATTACTTATGTCACTTAGGAACAAAGCTAAACAAAAATTTAAGAGAACTAACAATCTAGCTCACTGGGAGTATTATAAATTGTTGCGTAACTACACTACTACTGCCATTAAGAATGAAAAGAAAGCTTATTTAGAATTTACGCTGAGAAACAATAGTCCGAAAGCTATGTGGAGCGAGCTTAAATCCCTAAATATCGTGAAGACCTGTAATTGTGTTATTCCAGATGATCTCCTCAATCCCGATGCAATCAAAGATTACTATATAAATGCCGCTCCTATTGTGAATAATGACAAAGTTGAGGAGCTGTGTCAATCATATTTAACAAATCAGCTTTTTTATAACATTACTAAGTTTAAATTTTCATTTGTTACTGATTCAACCATTATATCAATTATCAATAAATTAAAAAGTAATAGTTCTGGTGCTGACAGAATCAGTTTACAAATTCTTAGATATTGTTCTCCAATTATAATACAATATATCACACACATAGTCAACTCATGTTTAGCTACTTGTAAATTTCCAAGTGAGTGGAAAAAAGCTATAGTCATTCCTGTGCCTAAAGTACCTAAACCTACTGACTATAAAGACTTAAGACCAATTAGCTTAGTTCCAACTTTATCTAAAGTATTAGAAAAGGTTTTTGATGCACAGCTAAGGGGTCCTCTGGAGCAATACAATATCTTACCTAGCAATCAGTCTGGTCCGTCCTAATTATAGCTCTACTACCGCGCTGGCTCATGTACTATACGATATTGTAACTGCACATGATCAAGGTAAAGCGTCAATACTCGTCTTACTAGATTTTAGCAAAGTCTTCTACACCATTAACCATGAGCTTCTCTGTGCTATCTTAAATTATATAGATCTTGCCAATGATTTAGTTGAATTACTACGCAGCTACTTGAGTGACAGGTGTCAATCTGTTAGGTTGTCTTGTGGCTCAACTGGGTCAAAAGAAGTAACTAGAGTACCTCAGGGCCTGATCCTTGGTCCTCCCTTGTACGTAATTTATACCTCTACATTTTTTAACTATTTTATTCACTGCCAGGCTCATATGTACGCTGATGACACTCAGCTGTATTATTCTTTCCATATAGATAATTTGCAACTTGCACTATCCCACAGTAATCAAGATCTGATAAACATTTCAAATATATCTAAAGATCATTGCTTAAAAATTATATATATATATGGGGTTTATTCACGGCTGTAGCCGTCTTCCCATTCCTAAGCGCCATCTTTGCCGGTCCTGTGTATCGTGTTCTTCCAAATCGCGTGTTCTCATTGATTCTCGTATTCCCTCGTTCCAGGACCGTCTTGGTCTTCCTTTTTTCCTTTTACCTGGTGGTTTCCATTTGAATATTCGCTGAGGCCATCTGTCTTCATCCATGCGCATTAGATGACCAAACCATTTGAGTCCTCTCCGTTCTATTCTTTCAATTATAGTATCGTGTGCATCCATTTCTCTTCTAATCTGTTCATTAGGGACGTGTTCTAATCTAGATGTTCTAGCACTTCTTCTCAAGTAGTCCATCTCCACTGCAGTGAGCCTTCTCTTGTTTTCTGCATTAAGTGGCCACGTTTCACTTCCGTATGTCATCACTGACTCCACCATAGTTTTGCCTATCTGTTTCTTGACATTCCTAGAAATAAGCTTATCCCACCATAGTGCATTTAGGCATCCTACGACTCTTCGCCCTTTCTCTATTCTTTGTTTAATTTCATTTGTGCCCAGGCCTTCCTTTGTCAAAATCACACCTAAATATTTAAATTGCTCTACTTGCTTAATGTTAGTATCGTCATTTATTAAAACTTGAAAGTGGGCTTCTGAATTTACTGCCAAGTATTCAGTTTTGTTTACGTTAATGTTTAATCCCCATTCTTCATAATATTTGTAGAGTCTTTTTAACATAATCTCTAAGTCAAACGCGTCTTGCGCAATGACAACTTGGTCATCAGCAAAATTGAGTGTGAATAAGCAGTCATCTCCTATAGGTACTCCCATGCCTTGAACTCTACGTTTCCATTGTTTAAGGACAGTATCCAGGTATATATTGAATAATAATGGCGATAAGAAGCATCCCTGGCGCAACCCTTTTGATGTATATATAGGTTCTGATATTTTGTTTTCTATTTTTATATTTGTAACGTTGTCTTTGTAGAATTCTTGTATTAGTGAAATCAATTGCTGATTTATCGAAAATTCGTTTAGAGCTTCCCATAGTTTATGTCTAGGTATGGAGTCATAGGCCTTTTCTAAATCAATAAAGGCTAAGTGGGTTTCTTGTCCGACTGCTATACGTTTTTCGGTTAACTGCTGGATTATGAAGATGTTATCCACACATGATCTACCAGGAGTGAACCCACTTTGATCTTCACTTATTTTATTCTTAACTTCTTCTTGCAGAATGTTTTTTAATACCTTACCAAATAGTCTCGACATTGTGCTATTAACACTGAGACCTCTATAATTGTTGGGGTCTTTTCTGTCACCTTTTTTATAGATTGATGTTAAGTAGGAAGTTTTCCATTGAACGGGGATTTCCCTTTGGTCAATGCATTTGTTTATTAGATTAGTAATTCTTTCAATTAGATACTCTCCTCCGTTCTTTATTAATTCTACAGTTATTCCTCCTGGTCCTGGAGATCGACCATTCTTCATGCTTCTGAGTGCTAGTTTTACTGTTTCTGTTGTCACTGAAAAGGTCTTAATGAAGTCATTGGCAGTATCGGCATTGTTAGTATTAGGTTGTACTCTAGTTTCTGTAAGTAATTTCTTATAATGTTTTAGCCACTTTTCTATGTCTATCGGTATACATTGTCTACCTGTTGTATTTTTGTTCATGTTTTTAATATTACGCCATACTTCAGTCGATTGAGACCCCCCTATTAGGCTTTCAATTTCCAAACATTTTCGTTCCCACGATTTGTTCTTTTCTTCTCTTACTTTGATAGTAACTTGTCTTTGTAGTGCTTTATATGCTTCTAAATTCCTAGCTGTTCTATTTCCTAACCACGTATTGTATGCTTGTCTTTTTAAGATGATGATAGCTTCCAATTCCTTTGTCCACCACATTTGTTGGGCTTTTGTTTTCTGTTTTTCACCCAGAGCTTCCCTAGCAGCTTTATGTATTGCACTGCTTATGTGTGCATGATCTTTTCCAATGTCCTCTTCTTTAACATCTTCTAGAATTCGCTCTAGTCTTTTTCTGTATAGTGTTCTTATACTTTCGTGGTAGAACAGATCTAGATTATAATTCGGCCATTCATCCATATTTTCCATGTTTTCTGTTTTTAAGTTAATGCCTTTTACAGTAGGTTTATTGGTAGGAAACAATACTTTCGCAGCTACAAGATAGTGATCCGATCCACAACTACATCCTCTTTTTACCCTCACATCTTGGATCTTAATTGTTGTCTTCTGTCTAGTAATAATATAGTCAATAATAGACTTTTGATTCAGAGATGGCCTTTCCCATGTATACTTGTGGATATTCTTATGTTTAAAGTATGTACTATTAATTCTAAGTTGGTTTTGTTTGCATAAGTTAATTAGTCTTTCTCCACTATTGTTTTCGGTGTTTTCACCATGTCGTCCAATCACCTCATCGCTAGATCTTTGGCCAACCCTAGCATTTAAATCTCCAGCGATAATAATTTCCTGCTTGTCTTTTATTTGTTCTAATTGTTTGTCCATCATCTCATAGAACTCTTCTTTCAGTTGTACTGGAGAGTCGTCAGTTGGTGCATATACGGTCAATATAACTACTTCTCGACCAAAGATTTTCATTTTGACTACCAGGCATCTTTTCGATACAAATTTGATGTCCCTTATTAATGTGCTATACTTGTTCTTCCTAATTATGGCGACTCCTGCGCTCGCTCTTTTTGCTTTATTTACTCCAGACCATATAAATGTGTAATCTCCTATAACACTTGTTCCTTGTCCCTTTTTCTTTGTTTCGGTTAGACTCACGTTATCCATACCTACTACCATACCTCCTACTACTACTCCATACCTCGGAACATGGATGGATCTAATAGACGACGAATAAAGCTGCGAAAAAGGACTATGAAAATGGGAACTTTTAATGTACAAAGTATAACAAATAAAATGAAAGAAATGGTGGTAAATTTAAAGGAACTAGATATGGATTGCTTAAAAATTAATCCATCTAAATCCACTGTATTACTATTCGGCAATCATACTATCTTAAAGCTAATCGAAAACCGTGTAAAACTATATCTTGATGGTGTAGTCTTGCCGGTGGCTAGTGAAGCACGAAACCTAGGCCTTATAATTGATAGCACCTTGCGATTCAAATCACATGTAACTAACTGTTTAAAGAAAGCGTACATGAATTTGAAGTTAATTTACCCTCACAGGCACTATTTATCTACAAAAATCAAGTCAAGCTTTTGTGAAGCGTTAGTTCTATCACAATTTGTTTATTGTAGTCAAATTTATGGTCCTTCTTTGACCAAAGATAAGCAAAGACAGATTCAAAGAGTCCAGAACTCTTGCATACGATTAATATTCGGAATAAGGAAATTTGACCATGTATCTCATAAACTGTCTGAACTCAATTGATTAAATATGACTAACAGAAGAAAGTGCCTGTTTTTATTTGAAGATCATCATGGATAAAAAAACCCTGGTACTTATATCGCAAAATCTCGTTCAGAGATGATGTGTGCATAATATTAATATTCGTTATAAAGGTGCTTTAACTCCACCCTTACATAAAACATCTTTCTTTGAACGAAGTTATAGCTACCAAATTCCTAAGTTCTTTAAATCGTTATCGCCTGAACTGAGGTCATTACCTATATCGAAATTTAAATATCGGTACAAAAATGTACTTTTAACTCAACAGTTTTTAACGTAATCTATAAAATATTTCTTCTTAAGGCTGCTGTTTGTTGGATGGTATATCTACTCATCTATATATTTACTTTTACTATTACTATTTTTATTATTATTACTTGAACTCTAGTAATACTTGTTTAGTTCTGATACATTTCTTTTTGTAAGTGTACCTACTTTATTTCTCGAAGTTGGTGGGTTGTTCATTATTTTCCCTGGCTTTGGAATTTAGTTTTATTTTAAACTATTGAAACGTAAAAACATTAACAATATATATGACTGACATGGCCTTCTGGGTCTGTAGTGAGCTTTACCACCGCATCGAATTTATGTAGATTTCGAGTGTTGAATTTTGATTACATTTTATTACTTATTTATGTCATAATTATGTCAAGGTTTCAGTGGAAGAGCGGTCTTTCAGACCGAACTGCGCCTTGGGGTTTCTGCAACTATTACACTGCAATTATTTCTGAAATAAAGACATTTATTATTATTATTATTATTATTATTATGGGCAAATAACACATGGTAAATACGCTAAACTGTTTTTACTCTGCACCACTGGTGATGATCATCTGCAAAACGGAACGCACACCTGTGGTGTTGCTAATATGTCCACCGGAAAAAATCTCGCATAAAGAAGAACTCCTTGTAAACTACTGCTGAAATGCTTCAAAGCAGACCACACCAGCCATCAGACTTGTACATTGTACAGCACAAACAGTCAACAAGCTCACGTAAGTGACAAAACCATCAAACAAAAAACAAGATACAAACAAAGCAAATTAACCTAACATTTGCTTTGAATTAAATTCCAGAAGTCCTAGAATATTCCGGGCGGGTTTTCATACCATTGCACAAACTATATTTCTAAAGCCATGTATCGGTCCAATTTGACGGAAGTATTTTAACATTGTTTTGTCGATACGTAACTTTTTTAAACAAAGGAACATCGCAAATTAGAAACGATGCATTAATTAATTACATAAAGTTCTTACATGTAATTGTAAAACTAAATTCACTATCTTTTTCAGCGCATTTCGAACTGAAAAGGTATCAAGTTTCACATCTATCCGAAATCGTTCCGTGTCGAAGTATTTGTTGCACGCCTAGCGCTGTGCGCAACTGAGAGGTACTTCCGAAAACGTGTTTTTACACCCTTGCTGCACCTGGCTAAACGTTATCTCCAAGTGGAAATTTTTTCCACAAAGGTCTGGGCCAACATCGTATGTGCTACAACGTCCTGCATTCTTTGCTTGATATCACAGAGCCTAAACACTTTGCGCCAGTGCAACCACGCCTTGAAGATGTCCATGCACATCTCCTTCCAAGGCGTCCCTGAGCTGCAGCTTCCGTGGGCCACTCCAGATAGCATTTACACTGTCTGATTCGGCCTGTCGCAGCTTCTAATCCCCGGTATGTGAACTAGTAGTTCTCATAGACGCCATACTTAATCTTGAGTGTTTGTAAACACCCAATTGATTGGCTATCGGCTTCGACTTCTACAGTTATGGCCCAAAATTGGACTAGCCCTAATTCCAGCCCTCACGTGTAGTGATGGCCCCAAACTGGTTTCCAGTACTCTGAGGGTGTCGTTTGTGATGATTTTATCAGGATTGATGCACTTTCTTACTCGTAATTATTTCGTACGTTACGTTTTGTATAAAACACTTAAACAAGCACTGAGCCGTGCACTGTCTCTCTTGCGAAACTGTGTTGACCCTGTTATTTTGTAGTCTCTGGAAGTAACATAAGGGACTTTATTCCTCTTGCTGGCTCTTTATGTGACGAAAATAGGATTCCAAGCATATTATAGCTTGCTTTTGCCAAATATAACGTCAAATTCTTCCGAAAGTCATGAAAATGTTCCCGAAACGCAACTGAATGTTATGTGGAATGCAATTTCTATGTATTTATTCTAAATTATTAAAGTTAAATACTCATTAAGGATAAGCCTAGTCCATATTTGATATTGCAACACTTGTGCAATAAAGTAGAACCTGAAGTTTTGTGGCGTCCGTAACGTCGCTGTAAGTATCCAATTTTAATGAGCCATCTCTCTGCTAATAATAATAAATTTAAAAAGTCACATCTCGCGAGTTCAAGAAAAAGCTTCCCCTCTAGGGATTTAATTTAGTAACCAGATCATTTCAATTGCAACTGCTTATTTCAGCAAAGCGTTACGAAAGGGTAATGGGTCGATTACTCCTCCCAATGCTCTGAGGCAGCTCTTTCATAAAAGAAAATCTCGAATAATTTGAAGATATTGTTCTTATTTAAATAAATTGGCAGATATAGCCGCTGGTTCCTGATTTGTTCTGGAAAGTGTGTGTATGAAGCGTCTTAATTTAAAGCTCGTGATATAGTGCTCAAAACGACTTAGCAGACTAATGAGCCAACATTACAGGCAAAGTTAAATATTTAACGGATCTGTAAATATACACAAACTGTAATGAATTAAGTAAGTGTAAGGAAGTTGGAGTTCAAAAAGGTCTTCGCACCGACAAATTTATATTTTCACGTTATATATCGTTTTAAAATATATACATATGTTTGCTCCACCTAATTTTACATAGTAGAGCAAAATTTGCAATTGCTTTCTCTTTAGTGACACGATTGCTAAACAAGACTATCGTATTTATTCCCGTTCGTAGCTCCCTGCTCTAACATTTTGCAGTATCGATTCTCTGAAGCAGAAGGCTTCCAGGAATCGCAGCCCGCAGTCTAGGTGTCACAAAAACTGCATCGTCTATTCCAATTAATGACTTTATGTATTAGCACAAAACAGTTCTGCAAAATAATATATAAGCACCCTGACACAGACTTAATTATCCGTAGGCCATATGTGTTGAATACTGAGAAGCTTCTGAATAATAAGGAACACGTTTTTGCTTAGGATGATGTAAGTGAGGATGTTAAAATGCTCTTTTGTTTTAAAATATTACTCGGTAGTAACCAATTAGCTAAACTTTTATAAATTCGAAACTTATATGCTACACAGATATTACAAGTAGGTACATTTTGTACACTATTGCATACATCTGTCCACCGATGTCATTTGACCAATGATCGAACTCGTTTTTTTAACTTTCAACCAATCAAAAACGACTTGCGTCGATAATTATTGTTATATAACAACTTATCGGTAATACTCCACCTAACTCATTAAAATTATGATTCATTCGTTTTTTAAATCGATTCAAGAAACAGTCACGCACAATATATTGCGTTCATAGTTCTTGCTTCGATAATGCTGACCAGGTTGCACTTCCGCTGGTTTGCTTAAAAAATACGCCCTCCAGCTTCGCTGTCGTCGGGACATATTTTCATTGCAATCCAGCTGGTCGTGCAATCTGACCAACATTATGGGCAAGTCACTATGCACTTAATACATTACTGTTGAAAATGTACGTGTAACATTTTCCAAATGCATAATTTTTAAAAACCTTCAGTAATGAAGAACCACATGTTTGAATGATATAAATTTGTATAGCCAACATACAGTCTCTCTGAAATGTTAACGATGATGGAATTCGTGTTACCTTTTTATAAATTTTGACTGGTGTTCAATTTACTAATAATTAATTTTTGTTTCGATTGTTTTAAAATTTAGCAATACTGAAACGAATGTACGGGGTGGAAACTATTTGACATTACCACGAATATTTGGTATTTATTTTACTCGCCCCTTATGCGCACCATGACATAGTTCCTACTAACACATTGTCAACTAAGTTATTTAACTTTTCGCCAGTAGTTTTTTATTTAAACACAGCGAAGGTGTCTGATGCTTTCTGCACGTTTTGTGCAATGAAATTGATACCTTTTCTATTTACGTACCTACAAATAACTTGAATTTTTTATTAATTCTTTCCCGAATCTGCAAGTTAGTTAAATAAATTGCTGTGAGTTAATTCATTATTTAATAAAATTGAATGACATTTTATATTTGCATTTATTTTCTGACTTGGAATTCTTAAATTGACATGCATCGTGTTTAACCCTATACTACCAACCAAGGTACAAACCTATTTCCACTGGCTTTTTTAGCCTGTTATTTTGAAAATACTTTTTTTAAAGGCGCGTCGTATTTAGTAGCTGCCCTTTATGGTTTGTGTTGCGCTTTTGTACATTTTTAAGTTAAAATATGTTATCGTTTTCTAAATATAAATTATTATTGAAAGTAGGGTGAACCTGTACTCCGGTCCGTATTTAACGCTTACCTAATTTCATACATTTCTGGGGATTAGTTATCCCAACATTTGTGTATTTCGTGTAGTGTTTACGTTGACATGTGTATGTTTTCGTAGACAAAACGGTCAAAGAAGTTTGTATGTGCATTTGTTTCAAAGTGAACGTAATTGGCTGTATTCTATAAAAAAGTGCAGTGCGCCGCTTACCTAGTAAAGATGCTAAAAAATAACTTAAATTGTATTTTTTACATTGTTGCAATTGCAATAAATCAAAACCAATTTGCTTTTCTACTGATATGTGTTTTAATTACAAAATGTAAGTGGGGCACGACTATACCCCTATCGGTAGATGATGTAAGTTTTTGTGGTTGGTAGTATGAAAGCTAAAGAAGTGTTAACAGGCAAGGTATAGTAACGCAAAGCAAGTTGTTAATCATTTAAGATAGACATTTGGATAATCGCAATGATAGATATAGAAAAGGCATATGATAACGTCTACACGATGTTACGGGACAATATAAAACTAAAACCTAGATAAAAATTGTAACGCTGACATAGTCATTATATATTGCTAATTATTATTGCAAACTAGACTGATACCTCTCCAAGGCCTTCTTTAAGAATTATATGAAAAAATTCCTTGACAGGTGACAGAATAGATGCAACAATACAAGGTGTGTAAACACTGGAGTACAAGCTTGAGGTAGTGTTAGTTCTAGTTAGCTTTCCTAAATATTGCCAAAGCTGGTTTACAAAACAAAACACTAAGATAAATAAAATAATATAAATAATTCAAAGAATGAGTCTTAATTAGAGTTTTTAATGTTATATCAATTTTCATACCAACTATGAAACCTTTGTAATATTCAGATAAGTGGAAAGGGGCGAGCCGACTACTTGATTACTTTTAGATGAAATTACCCGTTTATATACCAACCTTTATAAAGCATCGAGTAAATCTAGAACCTCCAGCATTCAAGCGTAATAATTTTCTTGCTTAGAATTAATAAGGTAAATAACTGAATTTTCGTGAAACCCTTTCCAAGTTGCAAAACAGCATTAAACTGAAGCCTTGAGGTTTTCTGCGTCTGAATTTTAATCATTTAAAAAAGTTAGAAAATGAAATTTTCACGTTGTGAGTTAAATTAAAATCAGTAAAGCCTGAAACAATTCTATAAATTGTATAAGCAAGAACTCGGCTAGTATGTTTCTAAAGCCACAATTGGTGGCACGTATCTCTGTTTGAGGTTTATGGCATAAAAAAATCGATGTAAACGAGTTTCACATTCTCTCGAAACTTGGAAGCCATTTGCTAAAAGTAACTCTTCAGTTGCTACATAGAAGATTTGCCTACGCCATTCCTCTTCTAGTGCAATAGAATTCCGAAGCGTATATTTTAGGGTCATGCCTGAAACTTCACTTGTGCTTTAGGTATATTTTTTAAAGTCGACAGAGAAATACAGCGAAGCTCACAGCACGCAGCCAAAAGGCCAGTAAACAAAGCTAAGTTCGCGAGTCGTTATGGATTATGAAATATTCAATTAAGCTCGGTAAAAGTTCTTAATCGCCGTGTTCTGGTGACGGAGCGCTCATTAGGGTGTAAGTATGACTGTATCTGATGTAGAATCAAAGTTTATGAATAGTTCCTTAAGTCTGCGGATGTTTATTCAATAACATTTCTAGTAGAGCTTTGCAGCGACACGCAACAGTCTACTTAACTCAAATCGGTCAGTAATAATGGACGATGCAATTACTAACATGTACGTACGTCATTCGCGAACGCTAGCATGATTGATCACGTACCCGTGGCATGTTTTGCATGCCTAAAAGTAAGAAACCTATTACAAATTATTCTTAAAATGTCACGAGATTTATTTCCGTCGTGTTTTTCCCGAACAATACATCTATCACCATCTTAGGTTTGGGCCGTTTCCTCGCAAGGGGAACGACGCCAGTACGCCAATTACTATTAAGACGGTTTGCGGCGCCCGTACTGCATATTTGTCGGAGATATCGCCACGCCACAGTGAAACTATAACAGTATGTCTTATCTCCGCGTGCCGGGTTAGATACCGGGATTACACAGGGGATTATCCTTACATATGGACTATCCTATGCTAATTCGCCTACCCTCAGACTAATTCATGTCTGCCTCACTCCTTCCGATTCCAATTGCCAACAAATTTGCCCTTTCAGTTAGCGCAACCCTCTCACAATAACTTTAACAGAACTTCACTGAGTAAATATTTAAATTGCTCCTACTGTTCGTATCATTAGCTCCTACACAGCAGACGTAAACGATCAACGTAATCCGTGGCAGCTAGCAAAAATTACAATGCCGGGGGCTTTCGAACACCATTATTTAAATTACATTGTTCCCAAAACTAACACCCTCTCTAGCTTCATTTGTAGAAAAACTATGTGAACAAAGCCACTTGCTGGTTGAAGAAACTGAGTTCATACAGTATGAAAGCAAACATGTTTGAAAATTAATAGATGGAAGACGCTGTTACTCTGAGCTGCTTTTCAGAATACCAGCATTAGTTATACTAGTATTTCTGCTATGGGTAGCCCTCGCGCAACTCCAATTTTTATTCCCCATAAGCTAAGGGCTGAACACCCTTCAAATATCTCCCTACCTAGATTTTTTGGTTAGTTGATGACTATGGGGTTTCACTTAAAAATAATTGTAAAATGTCATGTGAAGGTGATTAAAATTATTAGGGGAATTTTTGAGAAAAAAAGCGTTGTTGTTTTTTCAACATTTGTTGGGGTATGTCGGCCTCCTGATATCTAACGGTGCGACAGAGTGAAACCAAAGCCTAGTACAGTCGTTCCAATACATCATAAAACAACTTTTGCCGTTATAGATAGAATATACATAAATAGACAGAAATTCATTTTCTCCCAATCGCAATCATTTCGAAAGGCCTCGCTTAACTCGATTAATTAACCTAATAAGGAAGAAACGACAAAATTCCATGTTATTATTAAAAAAATCAACGAACACACATGCTTAGCCCGTCGAATTCTTGTGTTTTACTGGGCCATTCTGTTGATATGGAGATATTTTTCTAATTTACATTATGCAACATTGAATTACAAAAAAAAAAGCCTCGAAGAAAATTGGCGGACTGAAACAATGACCACCAGCCAGGAAACACGCTGCAATGTGAACTGTATAAGGATAAAAATATAATTAATCTAGGGACATGGAACATTACATTCTGGAACCAACGAGATCAGGAAATAATTTCAGAAATTAAGCTGAAAGATATTGGCGTATGTTGTATATCTGAAAAAATATTGCAGATTACATCTAGTGTCTAACGGAAGAAGTAGATATAAAAAATCAACCGTTGGCTTAGGTGTGCTTCTGCATAAACGTTTTCATTGCAACATACATTGCGACTTAAATAAAATATGGTCGATGACCATAAAAATACTTGACCAACATCTCTACATACTGAATGCATAATTGCATATGCTCCAAGAGAAGAAATAAGGCGATTCCATAAAGACCTACAAAGCCAGCTGGACATAATACCGCTGAAACATCGCATCTTGATCATGGGATCTGAATGCAAGTGTGGGGAATAGCCCTATCGCAGGAATTCAGCAGCGCTTCAATAAAAATGCACAAAACAACAATAGAGACTTGTTAAGGGACTTCTATAGTCAATCAAGCTTTATAACAATTATTAACACCTTTTTCAACCATCAATGGCAATATAAATATATTTGGAGTAATAAAAAAGACAGCAGTCAGCAATACTATGCCGTAGCTACTAAAGGAAAACCTCGATAAAAATCGTTGAGGGAGAAGCCAGCAACCATCTCAAGATGTAATCAAATTTGCTTAAGTAGTCTTGGAAACAGATTGTTAAAATGCTAACGGTCCTTGCGAAAAAAATGAAGAAAACAAAATGGAAAACTAAGAATAGGTTAGGGATAGGGACATCGAACATAAGATCTTGGAACAAACGAGTCCAAGAATCGAAATCATTTGCCAAGGATTCGTTACTACTAGGTGTCGGGACATATAACCTGCTGGTGGCTTCTGCTCGAGTTTGTTGGCGATACAAACAGGGCATCGGCTTACATACCTGGTAACATCGGCTCTATACGTTGGCCATGTATACTTCTGAGAAATTCGTTCGGTAGTCTTAAAGATTCCTAAATGACCAGCGGTAGGGTCATCGTGACATTTTCTCAAGATTCCTCTACGACGATATTTCGGTACTACTTCTCTCCAACTGTCGTCATCATACGTTATCCAGCCCTTCCCGGTGCAACGGACGACCCTGAAATAATCTGCCGGCAAACCGTTTTTTATTACAACCATTCCGGGCGGGCTGGGCTTGTAATCACCCAATATTGTCGTAATTCCGTTCTATCGTGTAATTAAAATTTGACGCCCAACTTGGGGCCGCCGAAACTCCTTGGATAATCCAGGGGAAAAATCGATAACACGGAATGCATGCGATGGATGCTGAAGCGTAAGAACTTGGTCTTGGTGTCTGGTCACTTGTGCAGGAAAATTCCGGAATGCAAATATAACAAGACGAAAATCCGGTAAGCACTTCTGGTTAAGTAACTTAAATCGATCGGGTTCCGTAAATTAAATCCCGCAAAGCGGATTGAGAAGATATCTCCGGAAATTAGAACCGTCATGATCAAAACAAGAAAGAACTCGGCATCAACCTACGCGGTTTGCTTCGATGCGGCAACTGAAGGTGGTAGAAAAGTGTGGTGTAAGAACCCTTTTAAAAGATCTGAAATCGTTGTGGTGGGGAAAAAATTAGATGTTTGCGACTATTGGTTTAAAATGCAGCATGCGATTAATTCGGCAATGTCACTGGCTGAGGCGCTACTGGGGAAATAGCCTGACTGATTTGTGTGAGAAGGAATTTTTTGCTGGATACGTGTTAGTTTCATGATCATATATCGATCTTAACATAACTTTTACGACCTTTTTAATGGCTTAACGATCGTTTTGATTGACATCTCGAAATTATCTGCTCAACGAAATAACTTTTACTGCCTTTTGACTGATTTATGAGACAACAGCTGGTCGTGTGGAATGGAATGAACTTCAGCTGCAAGCTGCCCACCGGTGTGTTTGTCTTGTTTGAGTAATTTATGAGAAAGCGATTATTTGAACACGTGTAACGAAACATATGCTACAACAGTTGAAATCCATCTAACAAGAACTTTATAGGACAAGAATAGAGCAATCTGCAGATACACTGAGACATATTTAACAGAAAGTGCTAAACTCAGAGGATATGCCAGAAATAATTAAGAAATCAGAGCAACCCTGAAAGAACTTAAAAACAAGAAGGAGACAGGGAAATACCTTTTTACTGCAGAAATGCTGAACCTGGGAGGCCAATCTACAGTACATATATTGAAGTGTCTTTCCAATAAGTATTTAGAAACATAAATTCCTCAGCAAAATTTTAACAAATCGGCGTAACAGTTGCACACAGGGTACAGCTTGATCGACCACCCACTGTACGAATAAAAGGAAAAGGCTACAATACCATCGTTCTGTTAAGATTGATTTCGCGACTTCGAATCAGCTTTCCGGAGGTTGAGCTATACAGAGTGCTGCATTGACAAAGACAACATTTGAAATTCCACGATAATTACCAGACATTTAAATATCGGCTTCCCTTATTATTTTGCACAAAAACTCCATTTGGTTATTTTAAACGCCAGCAAATATTCGAACCGCTCATAATTAGCATGGGATACTGTATATTGCGTATTGTATACCTAAACTTAAGGGAGTAGAAACCTTTAAACTGTAGACGAAATTCGGTCCACCACTGAAAGCAAAAGCTCTTCTGGAGTTCTCCTGTTTTAATGCCATTATATCGCATTCTTTTTTCCTCAATTAGACTATAATTTTCTACGTTTTATTTTTCCTAGAATTATATTACAAGGGTTGTCTATTTAGATAGCAATCTATGAGTTCCTATTCACTATTCGCCTGAGTGTCTTTAGGATAGTATCTCAGTATATACAGCCGATTTATACAGATATGTTTATTGTTGTTTGCTATTAACATTGCGCCGATATATGTGTATACCTGATGCCTAAAAGTGCAGAAGGTGGTTGAATTTTGCGTATGTCCGGGGTATAACGTGTGAATTAATTTGGAATGTGGACTTAGCGCCAGCCAAAGAGTTTTTATGATTTCTGGAAAACTACAAGCGAAGAGAAGCGTTTCGATAGTAGCCGGTTAGCTATGCAAAGGTGCAGAGGTCCTACAGATACTACACTTCTGTGGTGAAAAGGCAAAAGGGTATAAGTCAAAAATGACCATTTTACAGGAACATCAAAAAACTATTTCTGGAGATTTGAGAACAACAATTTAATTCCTTTCGCTGGTAATCAAAGGTATCAAGTAGATTTGTTGACTACAGCTTGCTTTGCTATTGATTCTAAAACTGTTTCTACTATAAAATAAATAAATACGGAACTTCTACCTTACCGTATTTCTTTTTATTCATTTTATGAAATAGCAAAAGGGTATAAGTTGACATATAGCTTTTTGCAATTTCCCGGAATATGTATTTTCTGATAAATGATTACTATGACAAAACAGCATATGTAGACATAAACTAAACAACAATATGTGATTTCCAGTTCGAATAATGTGAGGTTATTTGTAAACTTACCGGTGAAGTTCTTGTTACAGCACTTCTGCAAAACTAAAACACGCTATTGCATCTGCATGGAAATGCACTCGTAGTATAAGTGTACATAAGTTATTTGTTCCCAACAAAAACGGAAAGTTATGAAATGGCAAAAGGGTATAAGTTAACATATGCTGTTTTGGCGTTGTAGATAACTTTACGAAAAGCTGTGACTCTGGGTATTAGTACACATGTATCTATTTGCTATTGAGTAAATTTGTTTTTTATCAATTTTTAGTGAATTTTCGGGGAATAAGTCTATATATCCCATTTGGAAAACTTGATGTAACAATGCAGTTGTGGTATGTAGACTTACATCGTCTTGTATTGCTCTGGACACGCGGCATCAATAAAATCAAAAATCAGATATGTGGACTTATACCCTTATGCCTTTTTGCCATAGTGTTTAACAATTTGGTGGCCAAAAAGTCTGTAAAGGAAGCGGTCGTGTCATTAGGTGACGTAATAGCGAAGGCATTGCCGTGAAAATGTGCGAAGGCCTAGTCCAGGTATTACGCAACCTGCAGTCATTAAGCAGCCCGAGCTGGGGGATTCACAGTGTAATTAGCGATGCACGGCAGGCACACGCGTAACGACCAAAATAAGTTCACCGCATTGCCGCATCGCGTGGGCCAAGGACGCAAGACAATGGCGTAGAGTGCGAAAGGATACGGGATATTTTCCAACTCAAAAGAAGCAATCGAGTGCCGGTGTGAAGCAGTAGCACGATATTTATGAGCACCGATAATCGTTAGATGGACAATATAAAACCAGTGCAACGAAAAGCGGGTAACACGCGATCTATAAAATATTTTGCGATTAAAAGAAAAAGAGAAAACGAAGAAGTATAAGAACTTATAATAAACGAGGAAGGAAATTTTAAGAAGAGCAAACTAGCGATAAGATCTCCACTTCAACAAATGAGTGTACCACCTACAAAGATGCATAAGATGATACAATTCATGAAGAGTCTAACCACACAACTAAAAGAAATTAAAAACGACACACAAAGCACAAAGGGAAAACTAGATAAGGGGGGTCCCGAGTGGTGTAGCTTGAACAAGCGTCCACGTTCGATCAGCAGAGTTAAGCAACGCTGTCTCTGGTCAGAACTTGGATGGGAGTTCCACGGCTGCATCTCTCGGCGCCTCGTGGTACGGCTATCACGGAAAAAAGTTGGTCCCGGCGGTCATACAACATGATGACAGTCGTTAGTGGGGTTGGAAGTCCTCATAACTGCACTGCGACGCCTATAATTGGCCTAACGGCTGTTGGCTGAGTGCGAATTAAATAAATAAAAATTAAATAAATAAATAAAAAATAAATAACCGCGCAAATGAAAAACTATTGGGAAGATTTGCGATCACTTAAACAAGAGCGGATATAAAAGGAGGTGGAATGGGAAAATGAAAAAAAAGAATTAAGTGAGGAAATAAGAAGCCTGAAAGGGAGACTGGAAAACCAAGAAAAGAGTAGTAAAAGAAACAACTTAATAATAAAAGGCAAGCATTTTGACGAGAAATATATGAAGCAAGGAATAAAAAGAGTTTATACTAAAAGAATTTGTTATAAACGCAGAAATAGAAGAAGCATTTAAAGTAGGAAAGCAAGAACCTAAGCCGACAGTAGTAAAGTTTAGCAGCTTCAGTGATAAAATTGAGGTCCTCCAGCAGAAAAAGGAATTAATACAGCAACAGGTATACCTGGACTGTGACTTGACTCTTGACAAACAAAAAAATACAAGAAAATCGAGTGTAAGAAGACTAGAATAGGATATAGAAAGTTAGAAGTAGACGGCGTGAAATATGAATGGGTGGAGGATAATGGGGGCTGTTTGAATAAGGTTGAAGATCCACAGCCAAAAAACTAATCAGGCAGCAAAAGGATTGAAACACGGCAACGACTTTAGGCGAAGACAGGAACAAGAGAAAAACTAAAAAAGAAAAAAAAAACACATGGAAACTAGCTACCCGGAATGTGTAAGGAATAACAGTCTCAGAGTCAAAGAAAGGACAAGGAGAAGAAATACTGGAGGACAGACATATTTGGATCTACAGCGGAGTGGCAAAAGAAAGGAGAGTAGCAATGGGAGTGGGACGTCTGATACATAGAAAATGGGCAGAAAATGTGATACAATAGAAAAGACAATCGGAAAGAATACTGACAGTAGAAATGAAGATACACAGCAGTATTTCAACAATAATAGTAATTCCTGGTCCTGATGAAAACGAGAAGGCATAAACTAAAAACACGTTTAGGGAACAGCTAAGTCTAATAACTGAGAATAGTCAATGAAATATTTATGTGGCTGGTGATACGAATGGCAGGGTAGGAAAAAAAGATAACGGTACAGGAGTGATAGGCAAGTTCGGGGAAGGAAAAAGAAGTAACAATGGTACAATATTAATAGATTACTGCCTACTAAACAATTTTCTCATAACCAGCACGTTCTACCAGCACAACTACAACCATAAATATAATAGGCAAGCCCCAAATAGTGTTGAGAAATCAATAATAGACTATGTCTTGATAGAAAAAGACAATAAACGGGAAGTAACAGATGTAAGAGTCAGACGATGTCCGGAGATATATAACGACCACTATTTATTAATAGCAAAAATCAAAAACAAAAAAGAGGAAAATAGAAGAGACAATAAAGAAATGATAGATAAGCGAGATTATGAATCTATAAAAGTGTATAAGTTAAAAGAAGAAGAAGTAGCCAATAAGTATAGAGAATTAATACAGAAGAAAATTGAGAGAGAGCAGAAATTAAAGATAGTAAAGCAGATGAATTATGAGCATTACTACGAGAGATAATCTTAGAATCCGCTACGCAAACATGTGGTACCCTGCAAACAAACAAAATGTGGAAGCAAACGGCATGGTGGAATCAAGAGCTAAAACAGGAAATCAATATGAAAAAGAAAAGTTGGAAAGAATTTCTGAGTAACAGAACAGAGGCTATATATGTAGCATATAAAGAACAGAAAAATAAAGTAAAAACCATGGTGAGAGAAAGCAAAGAAAGGACCTGGATAAAATTTGGAAAAAAAATGAAACTGAACAGTAAAGAGAACCAGAAATTATTTTATAAAATTCTAAAAAACTGCAGAAAAGGTAAAACTAGTCGAAACATAACTATTAAGAACAAACACAGAGAATTGATAATGAAAGAACAACTAATAATACTTCCAAGAACTGTTAGCCAGCGGGCAAGAATTAATCGTAGCCGCGACAGAACAACTGACATGTAGACAGACATTAGAAGATAACCCAGAGGAAGAGAAAGTAGAGAAAGGTTACTATAGAAAAGGTAAAAAAAGGCCATACAGGAACTGACAAGAATTGACTATATATTTACAATAAAAGTAATAATTCATGAAACACTATGCAAAAACATGCTGAAACGAGGAGTAAAGAAGGAATTAGTTGGAGCAATAAAAGGTATATATAAAAACAACACAAACTATGTGGACACAAGATACAGAATATCAAGAGAGTTCCAAACAAAGGAAGGACTACGATAGGGGGGCGTATATATATATATATATATTAAAGGTAAACATTTCAGGGTGTCATACCGCTTAATAAATTTGAAGATTTCTTCAACTGGTTGAAGAACATCTTGAAGGGCGTTTGGGGTTGGACGACGTTTCGACGAAATCACATTCGTCATTTTCAGGTCCTTATAGTCCTGGTTTGGCTTCTAGTTATGCGGCAACACGACGGACTGTCAACTTGATGTACAGCTGACTGAATGGGTTGTTAACAACCAAGTCAGCTGTACATCAAGTTGACAGTCCGTCGTGTTGCCGCATAACTAGAAGCCAAACCAGGACTATAAGGACTTGAAAATGACGAATGTGATTTCGTCGAAACGTCGTCCAACCCCAAACGCCCTTCAAGATGTTCTTCAACCAGTTGAAGAAATCTTCAAATTTATTAAGCGGTATGACACCCTGAAATGTTTACCTTTAATACATATCAGCCGCGAAAACCTTCGTAATAATATATATATATATATATATATATATATATATATGGATGAAATAACAAATGCCTGCAAACCAAACCTTGAAAAACTGATTGTAGTATATAATCGACTACAACCTGTAGAAGTTTCAGAATGTGCATTTGAAGTTGCTGTGGTCATTACGGCGGGAAGTGAGAGAGGACTATAAAAGAACTTGAACATATGGAATGGCATGATTAGACAGTACGGAATAAAAATAAACATACAAAACACCCAAGTAATGCTGACAGATAACCAAGAAAAATTGTCACATTTTAAATACCTGGGGACTATTATACAGGGAAATGGAAAACAAGAATTGGACATTAATGAAAGGCTTTATTAAGGAAAAAGAAATAATAAAGAAGACAAAAATGATGGTGTTCAAAACAATAGATAGGCCAATACTAACATACGGCGCAGAAACATGGATAGTAACAAGACAAATGAAAAGCAAAATTCAAGAAATCGTAATGAAATATCTCAAATCAGTAAAGGAGATAAGAAGAAAAGATAGAAGAAGAAGAGTAAGACAAGATCTTCAAATCAACTCGATGCTAGATTATATTGAAGAAAAACAAATGAGCTGGTGGGGATATCTACAACGAATGGAAGAAAAAAGGATTGTAAGACGAATATGGGAAGCTAGGACAAATAATAAAACGGGCAGAGGAAGGTCAAATGAAACGTAGGATGACGTAATCGGAAAGCAGCTACAGAGTAGAGGCAGTACAGTGAGGGAAGCAAGAACACTAGCACTAGATAGGAAACGGTGGAAAGTGTTCATAGAAAGAGCAGTATAAAATAGTAGTCATACAAAATAGAGCGTACTTACGTTAACGAATCTCCTCACACCGAAAGGTATAAGGGGTATTTATTAATATATATATATATATATAGGAAAGGGGTAGGTTGTCGGGTTATCGGTCTGGTGATTAAAGAAAAGACTATTTAGTCATGTCCAAGCTTTCGAAATTAAAATAAATTTCGAAAGCTTGGACATGACTAAATAGTCTTTTCTTTAATCACCAGACCGATAACCCGACAACTCACCCCTTTCCTACTTACTATTGAGACGGTCGAAAATACCAAACGAATATATATATATATCTGCGATGCAAGAGTCGCCACCAGGGCCTCCATCGAGCGAGTCATGGATTACCAGCATACATGGGCGTACGCTTCCTAGTGTTCGGTGCGCTCTGCGCCTGCTCTTATACGTAGTAGGCTGTCAGCGCAAAGGCGTCGTTTGAAACAGCTGTATGCGAGTGATTTAATGCAATGGTTCAGTGCGCATAGTGTTGGGCATCTATACAATGGAAAAATTATGAGCTATTCAGTTTTAAAATAAATGCGTAGTACAAGCAGCCTGGGATAGCGCGTAGATTAATATTACTATGCGTATAAACGCGGAGTAGAAATGGCCACCGGCTTCAAGCTCTAGTTTTTAACTCTAGTACGGTTTAGCATGGCGTGCTTTACAGGAAATACAGTTATTTGTTGAATTTGGGTATAAACAGGTTGACTTTTCTTTGAGTAGATTTTTGAAGCTAATATTTTAAGGTTAGTGAGAGTCAATGTTAATTTCTCATTGCGGCAAGTAATTTTACTGATCACGAACTAAGGCAAGTAAAATAACAAAGATCTAATGGGGTAGCTGAACATAGTAAAGGTCAAAATTAATTTATGGAAGTGTAGGGGCCAGAACAGCCCTATTACAATTTAACCTCCAACAGAGGGTCTCCTGAAGAATGTGTTACATAGTAGATAACATTTTGGAGAAACGGTTTTTCCATTGGTACATAAAATTTTTCATCAGTTACTACCAATATAGTATACATTAATCTCAGTAGGCTATATGAACACAGGGAAAAAACGTCGATCGGATGAAAAGTAGAATTAAAACCCAAAATTTCTTATTATAGTGTCTTAATTGTAAAACAGATGTACCGAATAAGCTTCCATATCAAGAGCATCCTACGTGCATGAGTATCTGGATTAGTTTTAACTAACTAAGCAGCATATAACCCACTTCTTAGATTATTTAGTAAAGCTTAGTTCATTCATTATTAACTGATTTGTACGAGTAGCAATAATGGAACAGTATACTTTGAAGAAGCTTTATTAATTATTAAACTAATTTTTTTACAGTAGATAAAGTAGTAGAAATCGCATCTTCCTATGGGATTTCAATCACAGACCAGTTATACTATTTTGGGCAGACCAAATAGTTTAATTCGGCGAAATAATTAAGTGTATTAGGTGCAGGCACGGATTTCAATTAAATATGAAGCCAAGTTTATATTTCAAGGTGATCATCGTAAGTCAACCACCAAATCAGTATACGATTAAAAATATACTAAATAGTAGAGATCTCACCCTCCACTGGCATCTAATATAGTTGGAATATGATTCCCCCAACATTGGGGTAGTGTGATGTTAACGCTTAAGCCTCCTCAACAAGTAAAGCGGCGTATCGGATATATAAAGGCTTAATAACAAAGTTTTTAGCATTTCGTATATTCTTATTAAACATCTACTAAAATAATCATATTTGACATTTTGTTGTACAATGCAACTGTATATCGATATGCAAAGTATTAAGCAGAATGCATTTAAAGTAGAGGCAGAACGGTTGAACAAAACAAACAAAACACTAACCCATGAATTAGTAACGTCTACACACTTTTATCCTTTTGCTAACAAAGCCATATGACAAACGATTTCAATTACGGTCCGAGAGTCATGAAATGCTGATCGATTATGAGCAACACCTGTCGAGCGGTCCCGCTTACATTTTTAACCATAGTAATGCGATCGGAGGGAACCAGCAGGTGACAAAATTCCTGTTGAAACAGCCCTTATTTGAGTACGACTGCCAGTGGGTAGATTTAAATTATTGAGTTAATTTCCAATGCTCCCTCGATTTTCTATTCTGACGACCTGTCTACATCAAAATGTTGACAAAACTGTTGCTTTATTAGTTAAGCCCCAGAAGAATCACCAGGTGCTATGATGATTAATAACAGTCTGCGCGTTTGCTTGCTTATCTGGAATATTGGCCCATACAACAAATAATTAGTTCAAATATAGGTATTTAAGAAATAGTGCTTTAAATTAAATAGAAATTGAGACTTGATTAGAGACTACCCTTGGACGCTTGACTCGAGTGTTCTACTTAGGAAGTTTATCAATTCCAGAACTTGATCATATATACGGATGGGATATAAACTTGAGGCGATTATCACCATTTTGTGAAACCTAATAATTCTGATTGCAAGTTAAAAATTATGAATTGTTGAGGAAATCTAGGAGGATATATCAATAACTGACTCTATACTAAATTTATCGGCTTAACATTTATTACTACATCTACTATTTTAATTCCACATAAAAACAAACATTACAGGAGCACTTCGAATTTACCCATAAAGAGTCTTGTACGAAAGTGGGACGTAAATAAAGTATACTACAGAAACTCAACATGCAAGTGGTGATAGCAGAGCTTATAGTCGTTCCCAAACGTCAATGACAAATTGTGTGGGACACGCAATTACCGCCAGATCGCTTTTGCACAGTTAATTTTCCATCGTTTGCTACACTGCAGTTGTCTTTATTAACATATCCGAACACGAAAAATGTAAATAATGCCAACCCAACATCCAACCAAGCCTTTATTGTTTCACCGGTGAAAAACCTGCTGTGCTTAATCATCTCCAACACGCGGCCCACCAAACTCGCCATACACAAAAGTTAATTCCTTATGAACGCGGAAGTTTGTTAGCGGTACAATTAATGGGTGCATATTTATTCGAATAACATGGCCTATGCTATAATCAAAAATTTTAATTGAGTATTTGCAGGCGAGGTGTAAGGCGTTGCTTTCTTCAAAAGTGTGAGGGTTTGATATCAAAGACGAAGGAGGCGGGCATACGTAACAAATGATATTTTGTGAGGGAGCACTGCCCGAATATTTTACATAAATATAGGTGTGAAATCATTGGTTGCCTGGTTACAAAAATCGAATTGCATAAGAGTGTTAAAATTAGTGTATCGTGAATATTTTTTTCCTTACAGGGCAACCTGTCCATTCAATGAAAGAACAATATAGGATTTTTTTTTATTAAGTTACAATTTAGTAACGTCTGTTAGCTGCAGCTGAACTATTAATTTAAGAAAACAGAAAATTTATTATTTATTCATCTCCGATTTTGATGACCTTATTGCGTTCATTATCATCATTCCTACTGAAATCGTTAGTTTAGATAATGTCTCAAACTGTCCATTTGCATGAAATTGCTGATTCTCAACTAAACATAATGCTGGAATGACATTTGGAAGTAATGTCGCTGACTCGAGCTTTAGAATGCCTCATCTATAATTTCGTTGTACCTGTAAAGTTACGAAATTCAGAATTCGTTCGAAGTACATGTTCTAAATTTTAAATCGGTTTTCCATAGCAGGTATTTGTAATTCGTTACCACATTGACTGTATCGTTTCGATACAAAATCTGAGAACATGTTTCGGCCACGTGACACAACCGAATTGAAATAAATCTGAATATTGTTGAAACGTAATGTTCCTTCGTGAGCTGCTGCATTATAGTTCAGGTACAGCTCCAACTTTTGCTGAAGCAAATCTTTAAATCTTTCTACTGAAACCTTAAGAAGTAGTTTTTGTGTCGGAATAGTTTTTTACTACAGGTTTTATAGATTTCATAAAATCATATTTTTTATAGTTTGAACAGAATGTTCCAATCATTAACAAAAGTAATCACCGGCATTATTTTCATCACTGAAAATGCAACAGGTAGCTTCCAACCAATTATTACACATCGGTTTAATCCAGTAAAAGTCAAAATATTAGAAAAAGATATATTTTCATACACGCTGAATTCGTCGCACTAAATTAGAATTTGTAGTTAGAAGTGCACGTTGTTGGATTAAAGCCAGTTTTGGAAAATAATCAGGTAATGGTTGGTTTATAAACCTCCCATTTCAGCTCCATC
This sequence comes from Agriotes lineatus, assembly GCA_940337035.1. Taxonomy (NCBI): domain Eukaryota; kingdom Metazoa; phylum Arthropoda; class Insecta; order Coleoptera; family Elateridae; genus Agriotes; species Agriotes lineatus. The sequence goes on from OW679197.1 coordinate 94,798,830, forward strand.
CGTAAGCTTTAAATTATTCAATCGGCCGCATAAACCGTTCGATTTTGCAGGAATAATTGTTAATTTGGCACATAAAAACGTTAGGAATAAATCACTACCAGCCAGACGAATTCGTCGAAATGGGGATTAAGCGGCTCTCCACATCGAAAACTGCAATGTGTGTATAACCTTGACTGGGGCTCCCAGATCAAACCAATCAAATTAGCGAAAGTAATCGGGTTAGCATTAGCACAGCACGCGTAAGCGAATGGAAACATCGTAGACTTGAATACACATTACTGTAGGTTGTAGGAGATGTGGAATAATTTAAACCCTTGTGCTACGTGATAAAAAGGAGTTAACAAGGTCGTTGATATGGTACGACATTTGAGTGAAATAGCTTAAAATTTCAAAAGCTATAGATTGCCAAATTGAAATGAACTAAAACAAGTAAGTTAAAATGAGAAGTGAGGAAGTTCAGAGACAGATAAAACACAATAAGAAAAAGCACACTCAGTGAATACGTATAGAGAGCCGTACATGTTGCAGTAATAAATAATAGTGGAAGTGGATTGCGTAACCACTGCTGGAACTCCACTCAGGTGGTTTGGAATTCGAGTTTTTCTCCACCACTGGATTCTGGATTATATTGTGCTACCCCCCCAATAGCTCTCCAAGTTAACTATCACTCATGCCATTCAATCCTTTGAATGTACCTAAGAATGACCGCAACTGGAGTGTTGCTGATTCTGACCATATCGGGCCAGAAGTCCCCCAACATGGATCCTCTGACTCTTGCGAGAGCTGGACAGTGGCACACAACGTGTTCTGCTGTCTTGTGATCCACGACAGTTTGGGCTGTCCACCTGTTCCATCCTATGTATATGTTAATTTAGAGTGCAGTGTCCAGATAGGACACTCGCGACTAGTCGAAGGTTCCTTCAGGACAGTTCAAGCAATATTAGGTTGTCTTTGGTGAGGGCGCTGTAATAGTGACAGTTTTGCATGTTAACCCATCTTCGTGTAAAACTGTTTAAGGCCTTTTGATATAGCATAGAGCTTAATATTATCAGGGATATAGGAATTACGGGTTCTGTCCCCTAGAGAAGATGTTCGGTCGCCAGTCTCACAGTGTCATCGGCCTTCTCATTGCCGTAGTTGACGTCATGTCCTTTCACTTATAGAAGGGAAACAACATTATATTTTTAGATATCCTCGAGGGTTTCACGGTACTGCAGCACCACACCTGAGGTCATTTTGCAACTTCCCAGGGCTAGTAAAGCGGCCCTACTATCGCTGAAGCCACCGATACATTGGTTCTCGATTCTTCTTTCAAGAATTGCTTTTGCACCATGCATTATTTCAATTACCTTTCCTTCGAAGACAGTGGCTATTTTGCCCAGTGGTACGCTTTGGCGGAAGTTCAGATTGTCAGAGAAAACTCCGGCACCCGTTCTATGCTTTGTTTTAGATCCATCAGTAAATGTGAATATATCTATGTGGGGTTAGCAACTCCGCGGGACCAAAGTGATAAACTAAAAAAGACAGTTGGCGCGAAAGCGGTGCAAAAGAATATAGAATAAGATGAACGCTAGGAGTAAAGACGTGTTTGTGTGAATATAGTTTCTTTTACTATTTGTAACTAAGTGTTCACTTAAGCTATTAAAGTTATTAGAGACTATTTGCTGCAGGGAGTGTTGTGTTCGCTTATCGCAACCCTACATCTATATGCTGGGAAAACCCAGCATTTTCGTAAACAATAAATTTTCTATTGAAGGCATATTGTAGAGGGAGGTAGTATACCCTAGAGTCAAGAGAAGGGATTTTGTCGATGGCCTCATTCAGAATGCGGGTATGCCTGCTATGTGCCACAGCCCTTTATACCGCAGCCTCACAGCAGCTCTTGCCACTATTTACTCCACAAAGAGATCAAGTGGTGGAAGGCATAATATCACCTCTAAAGCGGCCATGGGCGTTGAGCGTATAGCATCTGTAGAACTCAGATAAACAGGACGTTGCACATGTCCCAGTTTACTTGCTGCCGTAACTTGTCTGACCCTGGGCCTAATCACGGCAATATACAGTCACAAGCTAATTCGGGGAGAGATACCCCAGGATTTACCCAGAACGCGGCTACACTGAATGCCATGCATTCTTTTTCAGTTTTAACTTTCAAATGCTTCTCCCAATTCAGCTGATGTCAAATATAACCCCCAAGTAATTGAAATTGTCAGAAAATCTGAGAGGGGAGTTAAATACGAAAGGTCTACGTAAAAGAACAACCTTCTTTTTCTTTGTGAAAAGCACCATTTCTGTCGTTGCAGGGTTGACAGAAAGTAACTGTTCATTACAGCATGAGTCTATTATTCTGATCTTTAAAATTAATTAAAACAAATTACCTGCCTATTTAAATAGATTTATTGTATAAAATAGAGGTATACATAGTTATGAGACAAGAAATGTAAATAATTTTAGATTACCTTCAACAACGAAAGCATGTTCACAAAAAATCTATATTACAAAGGTTTAAAGTGTATATAATGAAATGCCTGATGAAGCAAAACAGGCAACAAATTTATCTCAGTTTAAAGGGTTATGTTCTAACTATGTCAAGTCTGTTTGTAAATGAATTGTGTCATATCGTTGTAAACATCTTTCTTCATGAATAAACTTACTTACTATTATTATTAGAACCGTCTGCATCAAGTAGCCCAGTAACTTTAGACGAAAAAGAGGTGTTATTTCTGAAAAATAATAACTTTGTTAGCGATCACGATATCGATGGGGACTTTTCACACGTTATTTGTAACGTCAAAATGAAGGTATATGCAAAAATCCAGCTTGGTCCTAATTTTTTTGAAGTGAAACCCTAAAGTTACTGGGCTACAAGTCACAGAGTGTGCTTCCCAGTAATGAGGATGACGTTATCCTCCGCATATCCACTACTATAGAACCCAGCATCATTGAGTGTACTGAGAAGGCTGTCCACAACTGTATTCCACCCTAGCGGAGACAAAACACTCCCTTGTGGACAGCCCTTCGTCACAACACATCTATTGCAGTGGTCTCCTATATTAAATTGTACTGCTATCATCGTAAGCATGTCTACGTAAGCCAGAGTTAATGCTTTCAAAGTAAGCCTTGTCGAAGGCTACTTTAATATCAATGAAAACTCCCAGAGTGGAATTTTATTGTCTAGCGATCTCTCAATCCGGTTCACTACAGCATGTAGCGTCGATTCAGTAGGTCTCCCTGAGATATAAGCATGTTGGGTCAGGTGCAATGAGTGTAAAACCAGCAACCTCTTCTTGTATTTTTCTGTCACAAAGGCTCTCAAGCGTCTTTAACAAGAAGGATTTAAGACCAATGGGACGATATGGCTGGGCCTGGGTATAATCCGTACTCATTTGTTTAGTTATAAAAACTACCTTCACTTCTCTCCAGCTATCCGAAATACCGATGGGGCCACAATTATATATAACAGCAATGAGATGACATGAACAAGAAAATAAAACGTATTGCTTGAGTAAGAAAGAGATAAACATAGCAGTAAATATTCGAGTAGGCATGACGCCTAGTTTAAGTATGACATAAGTTAACTAAACATGCCTACTAAAATAGTTTTATCGTATGGTCATCTCTTTCTTACTCAATCATTCTATTTTGTTGTTCATGTTATTTTATTTCTGTTATATATAATTGAGGCTCCATCGGTATATCGAAAAACGATACATACACGGCAGATGCGCACCAGGTGAACAAGCATCAAGTCCAGTCTCCATTGTAGTAGGGCTGGAAAGGTACTGTCTACTCTCGGCGACTTCATGGGGAGAAACGAGTTTATAGCCCAGGTTACCTTATCACCCCGTACGACCTGGTCCGCCACATTCCGATCCTTCTCTGTGGGAGTTGGGGTATTGGGTTTTGGCCATAAATTGACGTTAGTGAACAAGAAACTAATGCCATAAGATATATCATTATTTTTATGGAGGTGGCAGAGGGTGTCGGACTGCGAGACCGGTGCGGGTACTGATGTCTTACAATTTTGAACGGGTACTGGAGGGTTAATACAAGGTGGCCTACAAATTCAACAACCAACACGGGGAAATTTCCACCGAAACCCCTCTAGTGACTAGCGTCTTAGTGCCAGGGGCCAATGCTATCAAAATTAGGCTGTTAATTGAAGGCGCCAATTAGGTAGCGTCGCGGTGCATCAACATGCGAAGAAATCGGCTAGGCTCTCCCACCTTCATCCAATGAGAGCAGACGGAACAGGAGACAAAGCAGCTAGATCACCTAAGACTTAGTAGTGGAATCTTCCAGTTCGCTCTCCGTCTTCCAGCTCTCCGATCCGTACCATCCCTGTGCGATGCAGAGCTAGAAGGAAAACATCACCGCAGCCACCGATCGCTTCTTCGGCCCGCACCTTTTGCTTGCGGCCGAGAGCGCCCCAGCGTAACCAGAGTCCTTTCCACGAACGCCCCAGGCACTGCCGCTAGAAAACCTCACGTTTATCACAGCTCTCCAGGCTATGATGTAAGCAAGCCATGCATTTAACCGATAACATGCGAATACATTTAGCTGCCCCGTTGCGGAAGCTTTGGGGCTTGCTTCCTTCACAGGCATCGAGAATTGTTGGAATGCTTGTTCGGGCCTTCGCCGCCCAACACCGCGAAGTCGCCCCTAACACGGAGAGATCGTCACTGCCGCCAGTCGTCTTCGCCTTCAAAGTTCCACATCAACTACAGCATCCGCAAGGACGCTACTCCGAGCCGCTGCCCTCGCACTCCGGACCCGGAGAACACCCCCACAGGCTTCTTCGTCCTGGACCCCTAGACCCCGGAAAGCGAGCTACTGGCCCACCGCCTCCGCTGCCGGATAAACTGTCGACCCCGAAAGTTGGAGCCGGAGCTATAACTGCAGCTGGACCCTGCTGAGCAGGAAGAACTCCTGCAGCTGTGGAACGCAGCACGCCCGCTCACGGAGCCCAGCACCCACCGCCGCCTGAAGGAAGTCGAGATGCCCCCGCGGCGCCCCGCATGCCGAGACCCTCGGCTGTACGCCAACCTTTACGGCCGACCCAGAGCTGCTCTTCGCCAGGTGCCCTGCTGGATCCCATCGAGTAGCCGGAGTCAGCGCCTCCACCACACCCCGCACCACCCCCACACCTCGCGCCGCCCCTGAAGAAAACCAGCCTCCTTCAACGCCGCGCTTGGGGCCTATTGGTGTTTTGTTTTTGTTTTTCTCTTTGGGACAATTACCCTGGACTTATACATACCCTCGCCCTCTTTAACTCTATGTATTTTGTATATATGGGCTGATTTATAACGGGCGGGCTAAACTTCAACAGTTTCTTGGGGATGTCATTTTGGGTAAAAAATTATATATGAAAATAAGTCGTATTGCATTTAGTTACCTAACTACAAGAGATCAACGATTTATTAAGGGACGGGTCAAGGTAAACCCGCTGAAAGTAGCCAAAGTTTCAAGTGTCATGTCTACTACGTATGTGGACCAATTATAACACTCTTTTTTTGTATGATAGCCTGTAGTTTAATCTGTCAAACGATATGAATTTCAATTTATTGGTAGGAAGGTCATTAAAAAATATTTTTAGACCGGCTTGCAATTTATCTCCAAAGAGTGTTTCTCCCAAACAGCTTGTCCAATCTTAGTCTTCTTTATATCAGAATTATTCTTTTTCACAGTTCAAGTGTATGAGATAACAAGTAGAATACATTCTTAAAAATTCTAAGAAATAAGTTTAAAAAAGTCAAGTTTCCTTTGTACGATTTTAGTTTTAGTTAGGTAACTAAATGGAATACGACTTATGTTCGTATATCATTTTTTACCCTAAATGAATTCCCCAACAAACTGTTGAAGTTTGGTCCACCCGTTATAAATCACCCTGTATATTTCTATGTGTAAATAAACAACAATTAAAAACAACACAACGTATTATTCGCTGTTTTGCCCATTTGCTCCTCGTTAAGCACTCTCCGCGACTGATCTATTGGGTGAATGTTCCTCAGCACCCCATTTTTGATATTGGTCACGCCCTCGAGCACACCAGGCCGAGAACGAGTCAAGTCAAGGTACTCAAGGGAAAACTTACCTTGGGTGTTAATGCCACTGCTGCCCCACGAAACGTGGTGAGCATTTGCATCACAGCCAATAATTAGGTTTTTGTTCCCCTCACAGTAGTTCACAAATTCAATCAACCCCGGGCTAGGTGGAGCGTCAATTGACTCACTGTGGAGGTATACCGATACGAAAATTACATCTTCCTTCCTTTTCTTTATATTACAGCGCATTTGTATCTCCGTAATATCACGCGTACAGAGGTGTTCCAAAGCAAGGGTTTGTAAATGTTTGGGACAGTAGATGCACGTCCTTAACTTCTCATGGGTACTACTGTAAAAACCGTGCCATTACGGTTATATAGTCCACAGATCATAGATTTTATAATCCAAGGCTCTTGTATTAATGCCACAGTGCGTACAGTAACAGCAGTCTTTCGACAGTGTTGCATATTAATTTGTACCTGTAATGTTTAGTCCAGGTTGCGTGGACTTGAAGTCGGCTATAAATTATTCGGCCTCTTTGTCCGACTCTGATCCTAGAAGCATATTCATCATCTTCCTCTTTTCCTCATAAAAGATATCCATGAGGGTGGGGGGTTGTAAAGCTTCCTCTTCGGATAACTGCTGTGGTAGCAGCGGCTCTTCTACTAGAGATGAAGGGATCTCCAAGGACGCACTCTGGTCTGAAACAGAAAAGAGTTTAGGGATATCCGTAAATGCACCCTGCCCTGAAGGTTTGAAGTCTGGAGGTACATCTCCAGGCATCTGAATTTTTAAGTTTCGAGTTTTGGAGAACTGATAGTACAGCTTACTACTTATGCTTATGCAGTCTGCCCACTGACTTCTCTTTTTCGACTGTATGGAAGAGCGGGCAGCCTCCACTACTATTCCTACATGTGCCTGACTCGTTTCCTTTCCATTGAGAAAGATCACTAACAGCTGTAGATTAGTAACTTTGTAGGTTTATTCATTCATGTGCCCTAACCCCACCATGTTCTTTAACCACTAAATCCTTATTATTTCTTCAATTGCTGCACTATTTTCTTCGTTTTTCATCCATGCAAATAGAAGTCGTGTTTCTTTGGTTCGTATATTTGTACCACTATTACTACTAATAAAAATATTTTTACTATAACGTCCTTTGAAAATTATGAATGCAACGGGTGCACTGATGTTGGGTTTGGTAGTATTCAAAAACGTTCCAAAATCTTACAGCAGCACACCATTTAATAATGTGAACTGATGGCGGATTAACGTCAGAAACAAAACTACAAAAATAAGCAATATGTCCTCAATAAAAAAATTCATAAATGTACATCAGGCACAAAAAACGAGAAAACCACCATTACACCATATAAATTGTTATAGTATTCACTCTACTTTGTAATCCAATATTATAATAATAGCTACTAGACTGCTAAACTACTCCTACTCATTCACTTCAAAATACTTTAAATAAAATATTTTCCCTACTTCCTATTTATTTAATCAAATCATTTATTTCTTTGGCTAGCTCAGGTTATAACAAACATCTTATCTCAGGTGGGTACTTGCGTTACAAAACTCTATCAAAATAATTGTACAAAATGTTTGGTTATTGACAAGTTATTTCAGAATGATTTTAGATTTTTCAATTGTCACTATCAAATTACTAATATGACACCTAACCTGAATTTACATTTAATCAACACATATAAGTTCTGCATGTTAAGAAGGGCAAGTATTTATGTATGCAACTCATTATTCCACTGTTAATATTAATTAATGTTTATTAATTATATATACCTGGCTATCTTCCCCTTCTTGAATGGATCCAATTCTGTTGTAGACAACAGCACAAATATAACCAACCTATATTGTCAGATGTATTTGCATCTTCAACTAGGAACCCCACTTCAATTCGAATTAACGGTGTTACAATGAATTAAACACTGTTGAAGTGTCATGCTACAATTCCAACGGCCACCCAGCTCTCCTAGATGGTAGATCCTTTGTATTGCACACAACTTCAATTCCAAGATGTCGTCCTCTTTACAGCAACCAGCATGGAATCCAATCATTCAATTCCATTCCAAAAAACATCGATCCAAATGATGAATTTGTGACAGCAAGGTCAATTAAAATCCCAGATGTCCTCGACTTATCTGCGACTTGTATGAACTTGAACCAGCAACTCCACGTTCAGGTTATAATTACTCCATTAATAACTTTATGCCAGCATACCCAATCAGATTAGTTACAGATATCTGCATATTAACAGAAAATATCTAAGACAACTTCCTCAATCCTCCCTTATAGAACGGACCCCTTTCATCAGTTGCAATATTCGTTATTCTTCCTTAATCACATAAATAATCCCATTCTTCACATTAAAATTGTTTTCAGTTTAAAAGTCGCGTTTATTTCAATTAATTTTGTCATGTGCATCCTTGTATGTCCATCCAATAATAAACTTTTAATTATACAGCGTTTATGTTGTTTTTAAATCGAAACAAAATAATTATGTTCACATTTTAGAAATCAAAATAAGTTGTTGTGCTTAATAATAAAATTCATTATAGCAATCCTCAATTTTAATACAATGTTTTAAAAGTATCATCCTAGATTACTTTTAACTACATACAGTATATTTTCTTAATTAATCTGACAAATATTACTTCAGCTTATAACTTTTATATTATTTCAGACTTATAGTTTGTTCTAATTATTTACCTTTTAATTATAAATTGCTCTCTGTTAACTTCAATAACCATTCATCTTCATCCAAAGATAATAATTTTAATTTATTTTTTAGAACATTAGTTTTGTACAGCTATTCTGTTTTATTTTCTGATTGATTTCACCCTTGTACTTTTAATAATTAGATAGTGTTTCTATCCAAAATACCTTCCTAGATAGTAATTAATTTTTTTAACTATAAATCATCAGTTCTGATCTGCAACTATCACAATATAGAAACAGCGTGACTGATGACAATAGGCAACATACGAGGATGCTAAATTTAGCTAAGGGTAAGCATTGTGTATGCTGCGCAGCACGCACTTGGTTTTATTTTGTTTTCGCATTAAAACGCAGCTATTAATATCGTTCTGCTCCAGTTAGTTGTCAATCTAAATTTTTGCTATATTGTAATTCATCATTCATTTCCCTTGAAGTAGAATTTAATTTTGAGTTATAATAAAAAAAATTCGAGAATACCTCCAGGCGAAATATTAGTTAACAACGTATAGTAAAAAATCATACGTAGGTAATATTGAAAATTAAAGCGCCATGAGTTTATTGTATAGAAAATTCTATAGAATTATCAAACAGTTCAGTTAATATAACCTAAATAAGAGACACAGAATAATTTTGCAGCAAACTTAACATAAGAACACACTTAATAAGTAGCAATTAGATTACTTGTAACAACCCACCTAGAAATCGTTAATTTAACTTGATATTTATCTGGAGTAATCTCACTGACAAATATTAACAGATATTTACCAAATGGCAACGCATTCTACCTTTAACAATGACTGTTTCAGTAATAAAGTACAAATTCTTTATATAACAGACATCTAGAAGGTATAATTACCAATGTTATTTGATGTCTAAAAGATACTAGTACATAAGAGACTTTTAGCTCATACACGTCGCTTGAGAATAAATTCCGGACTGCTCTTTTCTTGGACCTTCTACGCCCATTACGCTTGTTTAAGTCTATAAATTTGATTGGTATGTCTGTTTGTAACAAAATCTACCTCAATCGGTTGATGGAGGTCTAGAAATGCATCACATCTCAAAGGTTTAGCGTCCGCTTTGACGGGTGAAACACGAAAGCAAATTTCGATAACAGCAAGTAGTTCTCAAAACTCGAATGCAAGGAAAGGGATTCGATCGAAAGCAAATCGAACAGCATATACAATAAACTGGTACATTTTTGGTGAAGCCAGTAGCTCACTTGCGTTTATAATATCAAAATGATGGAAATTGATTTACTTACTATAGAAAAATGTATCTGTATGAAAGGCACGAAAGGAAATTGATCGGTTTTAGTAACCTAGACCAACCTGTAATTGCGATGTTACTGTCGATGAACTTGCAGCAGAATTACATTCCGTAAACTGTAAAACAATCAATGACTAATTAATGTTGCATCGACTTTATCCCTATGCACCAGCCACTCCAACTTCACCAGATTATTCCTTTTGCCTTGAAGGAGTAATTCTCATTATCACAATGGAAGGTTTACAGATCTATAAAAAATTAATAAAAGAAGAAATAATCCTATTTTATGCACATTGCACTGAAAAATCTTCAATGATTCCTTTATGCGTGACTTTTAGGATAACGAATAGCTGAGATTGCAATTAAAGTATTTTCATATGTATGTATATATAAACGGGGCTGCGGGCTCTATTGCGCGGTCTATTCTATTCAATTTACAACTATTTTTAGGCCTATTACGTTGCGCCATTCCGATCTGTTACACATACCCCTCCCCTGCCTTGGCCTGCCCCCCCCCACCTAACCAAAGAAAGAAACCCTCGGGACTCCGCCCCTCTCCAAGGGGGCCCTCGGAGATCCGCCCCTCTGCAAGGAGGCTCACGGGCTCCGCCCTCTCCAAGCGACCCTCGGTGTCCGCCCCTCTGCAAGGGGGCCCTCTGGGCTCCGGGGGTTTCGTCCCTCTCCAAAAGGGCCCTCGGGGCTTCGGAGAATGCGTCCATCTCCAAGTGGGCCCTCGGGGCTTGGCCCCTCTCCAAGGGGGCCCTCAGAGCTCCGCCCCTCTCCAAAAGGGCCGTCGGGGCTCCGCCCCTCTCCAAGGGGCCCTCAGAGCCCCGCCCCTCTTCAAGGGGCCCTCGGGGCTCAGTCCCTCTCCAAAAGGGCCCTCGGGGCTCCGCCCCGGTCGCGAAATCGTGGCGACGGCGAAATGTATGCAAACGCAAATGCAGGATATCGCGTCTACAATTGTCGTGACGGACACACACATTTGGATCGTTGTCCTTTATTTATATGATTGCTATGATATAAAAATGGTAAAAAAAGAATATATTCTATAAAAGGTTGAATCACTTAAAAACTGGCCAAGATTGGTATAACATCTTCAAAATATGAGAAAGTCAATGCATTGTATTGAAGATCATTTAAGAAAAGAATTATCGAAAGCAAGTGGTTTGAATTGTTTAAAATTATTTATTGTTCATATGAGATACATTGCAGGATTTTACAATGTACTGAAGTATAAATTAACTTTGTTAATGTGATGGTTTATTTATAATCCAGGAAAGTTTTAAATGTGTTTATAAAATGTTATATGTATATTGATAACCTAAAAAATGACTTTTGTCAAGATATTTAACTAGATGAATTTAAATTGATAATTAATAAAACTTACTTCTGAAAAGAGAGCTAAGAGAATAAAAAGGAATTATTTATGTTTTTGATAAGAGAGAAGGAGACGGGTAGCAAAATATAAATTTTATGACAGATATAAAATAATCTTCCAGAATTAATGCTAAAACAGATAAACTCTGGGTATAATTTCATTATAACGACGTTAAAAGTGATTATCAGTGCGTGATATCAAAGTGTAAGAACTATCGTTAAAATTGGAGAACATTGATACAGAAGTGGCAGAGTCAAGTGAAGTCCAGAGGGAAACTTTTGCAGAGAAGATTGCAGACACGTGGCTACAAGTGAGACAGCAAAGTGAGTCAATTTAAAAATCAATTCTCAGTACTGAGCTACGAACAATATAAGTAAAAAGAAATAAAAAGGCCTATAGGAATTTTGAATGCATTTAAATTAGATTTATTAATTAAGATTGTTTTTTAAACCTAAAACTTAAAAATTGTAATTAATTATTGGAAGTGTCATTAACAAAATTTTGTTTAAATTGTCAAAATAACAGTAACTTAAATAAACATTAACAATTACCTTTATATTGATGTATTAATAACAAAACTGATAAAGTGTCATTCAAAGGTTATGATTGAATACATTAATAAAACATATACGTATATTATCTTTCTAAAATATTTCATTTACAGTATATAAAAGTGCATTGAAATAGATTGCAGTGCCTTGTTAAAGTAATGCAACAGTTACCCTGCAGATAAATAGAGCTAGCCGAGTTAATAATTATATGCAATAAGATATCTACAATAAGGTAGGTTTAATGGTGATTGAACTTTTAAAGAATAAAAGGTACAGTAAGTTTCAAAACAGCTTTGTTCGTAGCAATATGGTACAGTGTGTCTACTTAAGTTGGCGCCATATGGAAAACTTTGTTATTACAAGTTTTACGAAAAAAAGTAATTCTTTATAAAAATCTCTATTTTCGAAAGCATTAATTAATATTCAGCTATTCACATTTGACATCGATTTTGTTCACCACCTGAATTTTAAATTAAATTTTGCAAATCCTACTTATAAAACGCGTTATCTTTTATCTTAATAAAACAGTCATCATACTTCAAATGTTTAATAGCATATCTGTAACATTTTAGCAATGCATGTAAATAAACAAAATGTTCAGTATTCATTATCTTGTTACATATTATTCATTAGCATGCGTCGGTAAAAGGTTACTGATCAGCAATAAACATTTGTATGATGACTGTTTAATTAAGATAGAATATAACGTGTTTTACAAGTAGAATTTGCAAAATTTAATTTAAAATTGAAGTGGTAAAAAAATTCCTTTCGAACTTTTTCAATTTGTGGACACCCTGTACATTCGATGTCAAATGTGAATAGCTGAATATTATTGTTTTCAAAAGCAGATATTTTTATAAAGAATGACTTTTTTTCGTAAAACTTATAATAACATAGTTTTCCAGATGGCGCCAACTTAAGTAGACACACTGTATATAGAGATGAAAACGGTACTACCGAACTATAAATATTTGGATGTGCAGTATTTATAAATATTAACAACTGCAAAAATTTTTATTTAGTTCAGCTTAGTATCGTTTTCGTCGTACCTTGGAAGATAGAAAATTGTGCTCCATATTTCAGAAAATGTAGACTCTAACAAGGTTTGCATTTTCAAGCATATAATTAATAAACGTCCTGTTTGCAGTAGGCTTGCGCATTTATATATTTCGTTCTTGCCGTAGTGGAACAAGTTTTTAGATGCAGGAGTTGGCAGCAGTTTAAGGAGTAATATCAGTAAAAATGTTAATGCTCCTCAGTTATGAGACAAAGCACGTTAATGTTGTGGGGGAAATATGTGAGGCAATGCACAAAAAGCAAAGTAGCTGGAAGAGGAATGATATAAGAGACATAGTGATAACAATGGAAGCGCAGTGATGTGTCAAACAAGCGAGCAGAATGAATTATTATTCAAATCCTCCAGCAGACTAATTGCAGTAAACAAGAAACGGGCAGCAAAGACCCAGGGAACAGTACAACAATACTGAAAGTCGCGGAAGACTTTAAATTACATAGAGACTTGTTCGAGCATTCCTTGCATACTAAATCTTAGTTTGTATAAACATATTACACACAATCAGAGCCGGATTTTATTACAAGCATCTGACTTTATAACGAGTTCAAACAAACAAATGAGTATCTTTGCCATTAGCATTCTGCATTTGGGGATCTTGAAACTAAAACTACACAAACTGAACCTACTTTAGATAGGACTTAAATTAAATTATGTTTGGAATGCTTAAACTCAGATTATATTACTCGCAGGTTGCTTTTAAACGTTAACGGCAACTCAAACAAGCCAAACGTTTCAAGCATTGGATTCTATCAGCTGAATACCTTCTTTACTATGGAGAAAATAGTTTAATATAAATATTTGCTCTTTGATGCAGTGCCCACACACAATCTTCTGCCAAGATCTACACCCAACTTAAGAATAGCAATTACAAGAAAATTCCGCTTTAAAGTCGTTTAACTGGTCTTTCGCTCTTCGCCTTTAGATCGATTATGTATACTCTGTTGCATTTTTTTTAAATAAAATAAATGAGTGTCCCTACATACTAGAAAGTATTATTTTGTGTTGTGTAAATTATAGGAAATACATTTGATATCAACTTGATTATCGTGTTATTATTTTTAATAATATAAAAGGAAACGCTTTGTATTTGTGGTTTACAATACAGGACATTATTTAACTAATGAGATATTAAATCAAAACAAGTTCGTTATTATACGACAATTATCTGTGATCACGTATTTAAAGCGTTACCTAGGTGATAACAATTGCCGTAAGTAAATACACGCCACGAACAGAAAACACTCAAAGGACGCTTCTGCCGGCAGTGCATAAAAAACCGATGCCACTAAGAAATTCACTAAATTCAATCTTTCTGGGTGAAGTTTTCTGACATTTCTGTTGCCTTTGGAATGACAACTAGGGTTTAACTCGAACCCCAGCAAATTCTACGTAGTCTGGGCCCCACTTTCTCCGTTGGCCTTCCAATATAAGCCTCTGAACGACTCCTGTAGCTTTACCGCTGCGAAAGCATCCCCAATTCAGTCGTTGTCTAACAATTGGCTAGCTATGCGCGGCCTGCTTGCTTCCCGTTAAAATGTCTTCCGCAGGCGCTGAAATCTCGTTGAGTTTGAATTCTTTTTTAATTTGAAATTGATGTAATTTGCATTAGCAAGTGTTTCCTATTAGTTGCCTTTAACTTTTTAAGTATTTAGTGTCAATACTTCCACTTGCGAGGAAAGTGCTGAGTAAACCCTTTATAGATTTTTGTATTTTAATGATATTAAATTTATAGGTCAACAGTATTCCATTTGTTATGGATATAATATATGAGCCCACTAGCCGCAAAACTCTGTGTTAAATTCTTAGTGAATTTGTGCTAGAGACAAAAAACTGTTCTGTCGTGTTTTCTATACTATTTGACATGCAAAGGTGGCCCAATAGATGGCACTACCACCAACGAAGATAGTCTTATCTTATTTTGCTTAAAAATGTTTTAGTTGTAACGTAAACTGCATTTTAAAAATTATCTTACATAGTTTTACATCCAACTTACACTTTCACCTAGTTTTGCTTCTGAATAACGACCAAATTTTGAAAGTCAATCTTTACCAATCCATAACTAACTATGTACAGATGGTTTAATTAATACGCTCCCAAAAATTACATTGTTATTACAAAGTTAAAGGGAAATACAACTTAACATAAACATTAAAAGTACAGAAATAATTTTAGTTTCACTGTTTAAAGTTGCAGCTTTTAATTTTCACTGATTTACTCGTTGTCAGCTTCAGTATGTTCTTCCACGATTTCATCGTCTGTAGATTTTACAGACCGATCAATAATTTTGTAAATTTGTAATTTTGGGTCCCTTCTCCAATTAATTCCGCAATGATTGCTTAACAAAGTATCAATAGACGACTTATTTCTCTTTAAGCAGTTGGCAATTTCTAACATTTTTGTTATGTTATAGTGTTAGGATTTCCCAATTTTTAAAAAACTTTACCTCTTATAGCAACGTTATTGGTTTTTGTTTTGCTGAATATGAACCTTTTTCATTGGTTAAATCTAAAATGCCATTGGCCAGGTTTTTTAATGACTTTGGATGTCACAGTTTTCCAGTCAAAGATTTTACAGTTTTTGTCAATTCTGAGTGCAATTGAATATTTTCCTATCATATTTTCATACTCTGGTCGGTCTATTATAACATTTTGTCGTTGGATTTGCTTTTCAATAAGGCCGAATACCCTCTATCGGAAGGCAAACAATAATGTCCTACAACTGGAAATATTATTTCCAATGTTTGTATGTGGCCACGTGCTTCATTTCCAAGCCAACACGCGACCATGCACATCAATATTGAGCTTTCGTTTTGCCCCCCCCCCCTTTTGTGTTTGCGTTGCAACCATTGAATGCGGTGTGTGTCTTCGAGATGCGTTGACCTTGTTGTTTTATCTCTTAGATCTGTGGCTTTGAGTAAAGCACAGTTAATTAGGTGCCCAACTGTGAATGGTCTCACCGAGCCTGATTCCAATCGCAAAGGCTGCGGAAAAATTTTCGACCTTCGAGGGATTCGAACGGAGGACTTGCTTAATGCAAGCCTAGCGCTTTCACAAGTGCGCTACACGGCTGATTCTATAATTTCACTGATAAGTCTACATTTTTTTTTCAGAATAAGGTTTGTAGAGTTTCGTAAGATTTAAATGGCATGGTAAATACAACTTGGTCTATGGTTTCGCCGATAGTGTGTTTCTCCGCATTTCAGGCTCACTATAAAATTTGAAAGTTTTATGTGTTCATTTTTTTTTATTCTGTCTTCTGCTCGCCTTTCGCATGGCAATTCAGCATTTTTTACAAAATTTCTGACAATTTGCACAATTCTGGATGGGCGTAAGCGTGATATTTGCAAGAAAGCCTTTAGCACACTCTTACCTTATCCCTGTTTTCTTTAATAACGATATAGTTAATTAAAATTAAAAGTTAGCTTTGTAGTGCTTCGTTTGTTTGTTTTGCCTTAGCAGAATTTAAGAATGAACATATCTTGTTTAATTTTGTCGTGGGTTGAATAAAGCATTATATGAAATTTTACAATATGGTTTAATGACAACTGTTTGCATAAAACATAAATTTTTCTAATGAGAGCAAGTGGGATACTCTGGCAAAGCCTTTGCTGTATAATTGTAAAAGTTAAGTTGATTGCGATTGCAAGCAAATATTTGAACAAATGAAACACTAACCTTTGTCTTTTCAATATAACTATTTTCAATTTTCACGCTGCACTACTCGTTTGCTAAACTTTTCCTTTTCACAGGGAGTAATACTAATGTTTTGCTCCATTTTTAACAAGAGGCTGAACACAGTAAAACACCTGTCATATAAACAAGTGGACAAGGCCATGTGACATGAATTTTAAGTCGTGCTTGGTTAAAATAACGAATCCATTGATACCAATATCAATTTTTTTTTATTTTGTGCAAATACCGAGTTTTGCATCTAGTGGGTAGTACCTTGTAACTGTAGTTAACAGGTTTTATTAAATCATATTGTCGATAATAAATTGGTGGCCTTGAGAATTTTTAATAGATTATTTGTCAATGTTTTCTGGTCATAGCGCTTGTTGCAGTTTGTAGGGTTCTAGGGCCATTGTAGGCCAGGTATCTGGTTTTCTTGCCTGTTAGAGTGTTGAAAATGCTTCTCCAAGCTTAATTTCACCGTTCTGTCATGAAAAGAACGTTATATAAATATTGCATATTTCCTCCGATTTTCCATTTCTTCCAACTGTGTACCTATCACGTGATGGTTCTAACCTGTGCTTTTTCTAAGAGTAAGTCCATCGTTGGCGTATGTCGACACATTATCATGGTCAAATCATTTTCAGTGAATCCTCTTTTGTGCGTTTTGATGAGTTTTTCTTTTCCAGATGTTACATTAAACTATCATAAACCTTTTTTGCGGTTCTACAAATGGTAAACAGATATTTTTTGCTTTTGTATTCCTTTATAAAATGTTATTAAGTGTATTTTGCTAACTTCTATATTTTGGGCTGGTATCATCATCAAATTTGTATAAGGCACAAATATTACCGTAGAAATTTGAATGACGCTAAAACCGTTCAATCATCGCTTACATCTTCAGAGCGTTCGGATTCCCGATTCTAGCCGTGGTGCGCGATGTAGCGTAAACCAGCACTCTACGCTATTCGTACATTATTCCACCTAGAATATAGCCCGATAGCAAGAGCCCAGAAGCTTGTATATAACCAGACCGAATAGCTATTTGAAGCAACTTGACTCTTACGCTTCAGAGCAAGAACTCCAACCCGGAATCCTTCCTCTCCGCCCCCAGGTGGGCCAGACTAGCCCTGTCCCTTGTCCTCACCTGCTTCCTGATACCTAGTGCGGGTTGACATGACACCGACTCGACTTGGTAACTCTACCCGCACCCTGAAGCTTTGTAGGGGTTGACGGGATACCGACTCGGCTGAGTCCTCCTAAAAATCGATACAAATACACTAAACGTTGATCTCCAGCTTCCAAATTAAAGCTAGATCATAGCTTCATAGCTTACCTGTAAACTAAATGTAGAGCCCAGCTTATTGGTAAATGAGTAATCTCCCGTCCAACAACGTGACCAAACACCTGCATTAGCTCGGCATTCCAACACAAAATCGCTGGCAGCCTCCACCGTTCGCCGCGAACCTTACCGATCACCGGCGGATAATTTAAAAAGATTTCTAGTTTTTCTCATCTTGGGTGATTTGAATTTAACCACAAGAGACGTATTACAACCTACCCGGTTTGATGCACGACCCGAGATAATTAACAGCCTTGAATTCACTCAGTTTTAGAACATTTTCCAAACTGCAGGACATAAACAATCGCTATTGTTCCGGCACCGATATAATTTGTTTCAGACACGTCCTTCGGGGTCCAAGTGCATGGCAGCTACGAGCCCCCGTGCCTACTTCGATCCGTCCACGAACAGCGACCAAGCGGTTCGAAGTGCAGAGTAGGTTGCAAACCGTCCACAAACAACACACGGAACCACTAACTCCAAAAGATTTTCCGTTATAATTGTTATGTAGGTAGCGTTTTATCCTAATCTAGATTTATTTTTTAATTATTTTAACACAATATACAATTTATTTCTATACTTGTTATACCTACATTTATACATTTGAGTAGAACGGACCTTGGCATCTGAGCTTATTCTGACGCAATTAATGACCCAATACTAAACTTTGCATTTAACTTGAGAAACTATCAGCGTAAAAATTAGTAAACTTTGGTAAAAATTACAACAGACGTTGGATAAGCCCTTCTGCAGTTCTTGGTAGCTTGGCATAATGTAAATTGAATGGTCATTATCGTCGATCACGGTTTCTTTACCCTATGTTTCTTCTTTTATTTCTTGAAGGTTTTTTTTTTGCAGTTGGAAGTGTGTGACGGTTTTCTGAAATTAATAATATCTATTAGATATTGTTTTTTGTATAGATGTATCGGTTGAGTTTTTTATTACCTGAATGAAATATTTGACCTTATCGTCTATTTTAGTTAAGTAATTGCGGGTGTGTCATCTGATTACTATTATATTTGCGAATGTTGGATATATGTGTAATTGATTGCCAGCAGCTAGGTTTATGTGTGTTCTACAGTTATCGCTTAGAAGTGTAAGTCAGATCGATTTAGAGTTTTTGCCATTATTTTTACTCCTTCGTGTGTTTTTTCTGATCCCCATAGGGCAGTGAGCATCTAAATCTCCTACTGTTACAAATAACGAGAGCATCTCATAGATCAGCTGTTCTATTTAATTCCTGTTGAGCGTTTTTCTCTTTTCTAGGTTTGCTAGTTTAGCTTATTTTCTTGGATTAGGTTTTGTAGTCCGGTAGGTGGGTCTGAAAACTGTCACAATTCCACTGTATTAAATAGATTGATATACTCATAGTTAAAAACAAGAGGATTGAGAAAAGGGGTATGAATTGTTCGGCAATATTTCTTTGGGTATTGACTTTTGCAGGTTGTTGGTAGCTTTTGTAAATCTGTACTTTATATATTAATGGTTTGGTAAATTATGTTGCCTGAATTGCCTGAATTGGGGTTAGCATTAACTCTAGCGAGGGTTGATCTGGTATTTTTACTTTTTCTTAATTTTGCAAGGTTTTAGAAAGGTGGTATCAGGCGTTTCGACCTCACTGGGTAGTTGATTAGCATAATCATTTTGCTAAATTATTTCCTTTTTAAGATGATTCAGTACCTATTGGCAAGGAGCCTGGGTTTCGTGTATATAAATATTTTCAAACTTTAAATTAGCTCGACAGTTACTAAAACAATGACATGGTTGTTTCATAAGAAGCATTTGTCATATTAGCCGAGAGGAACTCTAATATTACCTCCTTCATATTTAATTTTAAAGAATTTGGTTCCGACAAAAAAGAACAACGATGGCCAAAAACCAATTATATGAATAATTATATTTTTTCCAATAAACCACATTTGATACAGTTGAAGCGACCCTTGGTAGCCCTAGCCTGTGGTATTTATTTTTATGTTTAAAGTTACAAGCAAGTTGTATTTTTTACGTGTTATTGTTGCAACTTAGATTTAGCGTTGTATTTAATATAAACAAATTTGCGCGAAGCCGATTTTGCCCTGTGTAGTGAATCTACTGTAAAAATAATTGGCGTGAGTAGCGTTAAACACGAATATAGACCTGTCCGCGGGATAAAGAATCAATCCTTAGTGAGCGGGTATTGCCAGGGTGCACACGTACCCATCTTCTCCTGCGTGGCCGGCGGCGAAGAAAAATTCTCCATGCAAAGAGTGTTGAGTACAAGCGGCTTCAACAAATTCCTAATAAGTAATTGACTGCATATTAGTTATTATGGATTTCTCGAGGCAGGTTTTGCTGTAGCATAAACCGCCTTCAGCGTGTACAAAAAAGTTACACGAGCAGCATCCAGAGCAGCATCTTTGAGACGTTGGAGTATTTTGTGACGTCAGTCTACCAAGAGTCGCCATAGCCAGAATACGAAACTATCTCGCCGAATTCCAATGTGGTTGATTTTTATGCCCCACGCTAGTCCAGCTTGGATGGCGTAATCGAGGGCCAAATCAGCCTGTGACACAGCCTCCCTCCCGGCAAAATGTTTTGAGTTTTAAAGCGATAAGCAAACGCTTTTAAGGTGTGAGATAGCGGTTAATAAATGCATTTACGTAAGTGAATTAAGTTGATTTAAATACACCGCAGTTCATTTGAAGAGGATCACTTAAAAAAACTAGTTTCGACGACTTTTTCATAACAAATTGTAGTTTGTATTATTACTAGGAAGCGAATTAACTATTGTTTTAAAAACATCAGGTAGCCACACGCCATTTTTTTAAAATATCACTTTTAATAAGTAGCCGATAAGTTAACAATGCAAAACTTGCAGTGAAGAAACTTGAAGATTTTGGTGTGTTTTGTGTATTGTTTGATAAAAATGCATGAATTATTAATTAATTATTGGTTATGCATTGTTGGCTTTTCGCGTACTTATTACAAATGATATAAATTAAAAATTACAAGTGGCTACTTAATATTTTTAAAACAATAGTTAACTCAATTATTAGTTACAATACAAACTAACGGGTGTCCCGCGGCAAATTTCATTTTTAAACTTGAAATAAATTTTTTATTTCTTCAAGTATTTTATTGAAAAAAATTACAAAATAGACCTCAATCTTTGGGAAATTATTTGTGAAACAGCACATCCACCAAATAATGCCCCTCACGTTGTACCGCCGCACGTGTAATTCTACGAATTTTGCGGGTGATGTTCTGCTTTAACACATCCACAGTGGCTGGTACATTCTCGTAGACTTTTGATTTAAGATATCCCCACAACAAAAAGTCCAAGGGAGCTAAATCAGAGCTTCGCGGAGGCCAATCTAGAGTCCCTCTCTTAAAAATTATACGATTCGGGAAAAGTCAGAACGATACCTGGAAATGATCTGTAACTTTCTGTGGCCTTCTCTTCGTCGTCGGATAATGTTTAACAGAGGTCAAGATGTCTGATTTATGCAAGATAGGGCTACTCCTCATACCGCGAATATCGTAATGGCTTCGCCAACTTTTCCCGAATAGCCCCTCACGTTGTACCGCCGCACGTGTAATTCTACGAATTTTGCGGGTGATGTTCTGCTTTAACACATCCACAGTGGCTGGTACATTCTCGTAGACTTTTGATTTAAGATATCCCCACAACAAAAAGTCCAAGGGAGCTAAATCAGAGCTTCGCGGAGGCCAATCTAGAGTCCCTCTCTTAAAAATTATACGATTCGGGAAAAGTCAGAACGATACCTGGAAATGATCTGTAACTTTCTGTGGCCTTCTCTTCGTCGTCGGATAATGTTTAACAGAGGTCAAGATGTCTGATTTATGCAAGATAGGGCTACTCCTCATACCGCGAATATCGTAATGGCTTCGCCAACTTTTCCCGAATAGCCTCATTTCTAAGAGAGGGACTCTTAATACCCCCCCCCCCGGTCTCAAATCAAAAGTCTACGAGAATGCAGCACCCACTGTGGATGTGTTAAAGCGGGACATCACCGGATAAATTCGTGGAATTACACGTGCTATGCTTATGCGTGTGATGCTCAATTTTCAAGTTTGTTTGGAAGAAGTCGTACGACGTGAGGGGCGTCATTTGGCGGATGTGCTGTTTCACAAATAATTTCCCAAAGATTGAGGCTTATTTTGCAATTTTTTTCAATAAAATACTTAAAGAAATAAAAAATTTATTTCAAGTTTAAAAATGAAATTTACGCGGGACACCCGTTACATTTTGCTATAAATAGGTTAGAAAAATGTCGTAGAAACTAGTTTCTTTAAGTGATCCACTTCAAATGAACGGCGGTGTACATGGAATTGCGACCAGGGCTGACTCCAAAACAGAGCCGTCTCTGACGACATTTTGTCATTTGCGTTCTAAAAAGACAATTACATCATCATTACTATTTTCAATGTTGATTCGTTGGTGTTTCATCTACTTTGTGTACTTACTTGCGGGTAGTCTCAGCTATTTCGCACGTAGGTTGTTTAAGTATTTGATCTTATTGTCATGTCTTTTGTTCGAGTTTTCTGTGTTCTTATATGTTTCTTTTTGTGTTCTAAAGTCAATAAATTGTATAAACAAATTGGTTTTGCTTATACACTGTTTGAAATCAGTTTTAGCGCGAAAATACTGTAGGCGAGTTTTGCATTTCGATAGGCTTCATCCCTATCACCTTCAGTCTTCTTTTGACATATGAGGCTGAAATTACTTGAAATGGCATAAACAACACTTGTAATTCTCATACCTGGGTGAATTAGAACCCGCATAATGTGCTGGTAGAAAACCGTTATACGTTATACTAAATAGCTTTTTCTCGTGAGGTTGTCGTAAATCTCGCGTGCACGATAACACTAAGCCTGACAAGCGTAAAGAGCTGCTTGCAAAAATAGTTGAAGCAGTGTATTATATCCGAAATGAACTTACAGAAATTAACTGGCAGCATTCCATGGCGCGAAGAGTAGCAGTATGCTTAAAAAAAGGGACAATCATTTCGGGAATTTTTTATAGGATTTTTTCTGTTGCTAATTATTTTTGTTTCAAACATTATATTTATATAATAATTTTTAGTCAAATACATTGGTAGTCGCCGAGTCACTTTTTTTATTATTTTTGGTGAGGTTTTGTATTTACAGAAAAAATAACTAATAGCGTTAATAAACTTTTGTTTAAAATGATCCCTATTTTGTCAATTTCCCCATTGAAGAACCTGTATATATTCTCTTTCAGTTAAGTCCTCTATAGAATTTTGTATCTTTGAGATATTGAAACGTAGCATTTTCTTTTAAATTTCGGTTGAATACGATCGGAGTAAGTTTGTGCTTAAATTTTCATGAGGATTAGGGGTAATAGAAGAGCAACCCTTTAGCTGGGGATTTTAGTCCGTGTAGAGTTGCGCATCTTATTAATTGTATAAATCTAACTGTAGGGGGTGTCACACCGGTTTATCAGGCTGCAATGGGTTATTTAAGTAGAGGATGTATCAGCTTTATATCAAGGGTGTCTAAAAATAAAACGGGTCAAGAGCACTCGGAACTGTCAAGTTTAACCTCCAATTTGTAATGGTCATAATCATAAGTATCATAAATACCATAATTTAATTATTGTGGGGTTGTGTTTTACCTACCGAGTTTTCATTTAATTTTTATTTTTTATTAATTACACTACAATCTGTCTCAGTGCGACATTCAGTAGTTGGGTTAACATACATTGAGTAAATAAGAACTGAAAGGCATGAAGGTAGAGCATTCAATGATGTCTCACTTATATTAATCTACAGTGTCCGCCAAAAAGTCGGCATAATAAGGGAAACAAAATATTTTTGATTTTTCAAAAAAACCGTTTACGTCAACAATTTGTGCTTGTCTAAAAACCTATTTAGCCCCTATCATATATACCGAGTGATTTTTACTTGTTTAGGAAATGGAGTTTTTCGAAATTGTCAAAATCGAAAAAGTGCTATTTTTCGGAAATTAAGTAATATTTCAATGAATTTTTTTAGAGTGTGTTATTTTTAGCTAACTAAACAATCTCAAGGCCAGACACCCCTAATTTTTTTAACTTTAGCTAAAAATTAATTTATCAATTTTTTAAATATTTTTTAAAATTTCACATACAAAGACTTAATATTAAAGTTCATTTTTTTATGTGAACACTTTAACGAATTATAATTAGTGAATATAATTTAAAATGTTAATTACTTCTTTAGATTTTTTATTATTTACCGAAAAGTACTATGTTTGCATAATTTTTACGTTTTCTATGCAAGACGCCTTTTAGGAGAAATATTTTTCAATTCTAATTAATATCTATTTAAATGGCTTCAAGAAACTCTAATCTAACCCTGTTAATGAATTACTGTTACAAAAATCCAGTAAATGCTCCTTTACAGTTGTCTAAATAAGGAGATTTGTTTATCCAATTACATGTTCTAAACAATTTCCTCATTTAGACAACTGTAAAAGAACACTTACAGGATTTTTGTAACAGTAATTCATTAACAGGGTTAGATTAGAGTTAATTGAAGCCATTTAAATAGATAGTAAGTAGAATTGAAGAATATTTCTGCTAAAAAGTGTCTTGCATAGAAAACGTAAAAATTATGCAAACATAGTACTTTTCGGTAAATAATAAAAAATCTAATGAAGTAAGTAACATTTTAAATTTATTCACTAATTATAATTCTTTAAAGTATTCACATAAAAAAATTAACTTTAATATTAAGTCTTTGTATGTGAAATTTTGAAAAATATTTAAAAAATTGAAAAATTAATTTTTAACTAAACTTAAAAAAATTAAGAGTTTTCTGGCATTGAGATTGTTTAGTTAGTTAAAAATAACACACTCTAAAAAAATCTCATTGAAATATTGCTTAATTTCCGAAAAATAGCACGTTTTGGATTATGACAATTTCGAAAATTTACATTTTCTAAATAAGTAAAAATCACTCTGTATATATGATAGGGGCTAAATAGGTTTGTAGACAAGCACAAATTATTATATGCCAATAAACAATTTCAATAACCTCATGCGTGTGCCATGATGACCAAGTCCTCGTATTCTACAATATTTAATATAATTATAAACATTTTATTTATAAATAGTGTACAGTATGGGTCCTAACATAGAGCCTTGAGGTACACCTTCTGTTATTAACGAAATGCAGAAATTGTAGGTTCTATCTACATACCTTGGGTTCTATTACCAAGATGGTTTTGAAGTAGCTATATTGCATTTGTTTAAAACCGATGTAATGATGTAATAGAGAACAGCAAGTCATGATTGATAGTATGAAAGGCCTTGCTGTAATCCAATAGAGTAAGGATAGTGAGCTCTCCTTGATCGCTTGCTTGTAGAATATTGTGCAACTATGCGATGGCATAAAGCCAGACTGCCTTTCTGGTATTAAATTCAAGGCGGCCAAAGAGATCCTTATTTTATGATTTATAATTTTTTGCAATAGCTTTAGCAAGGTAGAAAGGATGCCTATCTGTCCTTAATTCTGAATTCTGTTGAGAATCATTAAAAAAAACGGGTAACTAAAGCATGTTACCAACAATCAGGAAATGCCCTTTCTGACATTGATATTGACATTGACTATATACGTTAAATATTTTATATTTAGGGAAAAACAAAAAACAATCATTTTTAAATTTACGCCGTCAGATCAGACAGTATTACCTTTTGTATCCTTAATTAGTTTGCTAACTGTTTCTTCCGTTACCGGTGTGAATTTAAAATCATAATTGTTTTCAGTAATTTTGCTTTTCAAATTATATATTTCTTATATTTTTATCTACTAGCAAGATGCCCGTTCTTCGTACGGACTGCAAATGTTCTTCTTCTAAATTTTAAATTAATTCTAGAATGCTTCCCTCCTCCCTCACTCAATATGCTAAACTAACAAACGCTGTAAAACAATATTGTAGGTAAAAAGGAAACAATATTCTTCCGAAAAAAGTTTTTCATAACCCTTTTATGCTTCACGTTTAACAATGAGAATAAAAATAATAAATGTACTTATAAATGTTGTATTCATAAATTCTAGCAGTTTCCACCACATCGAAGTGAATTTCAGATATCTTTCTATTTTATTCTAAACTGGACACACGGAAAAGTCAATAACTTTAACCTCTTTTTTAACTTCCTTTTGGTCATCAGGAACCACAGCAAATACGAAAGGTTCTATAATTCACCCCTGAATCCAGATTCGCACCTTTAGGAGTTGATCTGTGCACAATCCTGAATTACGTTTTTAGGAACTTGTATAGGTAACCTTTCTAAGTAAAAACCAATCAATATAGGTATTATAGGGCCTTAAGAGATATTGACAAATTCGTTAAAAGACATTTTACCTCTTCCCTTCCCTTTAGGGTTGAAATTTCGAAAACTCCTTTCCTAGCTTTTCGCTACGTAAGTAAAGGACTCTTCTTGCCAAATTTCAAGTGCCTGGTTACCAAAGATTACTACGGATTCGCGTTGTTGAGTTGGTGATTTATCTTTGATACATATAGATTATAGTGGAATACCCGTTTCATCCTCTTGTGGGTGAAATCTCTAAAAACCCTTTCTACCTCATTTTAGTCTAAAATGCACCCATAAGAAAAAAATCAATAATTTTAATTCGCGACCCTCTTTCAGTTTAGTCTCTTTTTTACCCCTTTAGGGGTAATATTAAAAAAAACCCTTAGACGTCTTTAAAAAGATTTTAAAAATACATCTATATGCCAAAAAGAATGTTCTAACTCAATAAACATAGGAGATACGAAGAGCTCTTTAATTCACCCCGAATCCAGATTTGCATCTTTAAGGGTTGATTAGTGCAAAATCCTGAAATACATTTCTAGGTGTTTACATTGGCAATCTTTGGAAGTAAACACCGAGTCGCTATCCCATCGGGTCTAAGAGATATTGAAAAACCCGTGAAAACCCATTTCACCCCTTTTCAAAACATCCCTTTTAACTCATTTTATTGTGAAATGGAACTCACAACGAAAAAATTTATAATTTCAACCTCCCTTCTCCTCTTCAGTTCTTCCTCAATTTACCCCTTTAGGGTTAACATTTTCAAATTCCCTTACACCCCATTCTAAATATTTTAAAAATACATCTATATGCAAAAAAAAAGAATGTTCTACTCAATAAACATAGAGGATACGAAGGGTTGTTTAATTCTCCCTTAATTCAGATTTGCACCTTTAGGGCTTGATTAGGGCAAAATCTTAAAATACGTGTCTAGGTATTTGCATTGATAATCTTTGCAAGTAAACACCAAATCGCTATCTCATCGAGACTAAGAGATATTGAGAAATTCGTAAAAACATATTTTACCCCTTTTCACCCCGGTAGGGGTGGAATTTAAAAAAATCAGTTTTAACCCATTTTATAGTGAAATGGAACTTATAGCGAAAAAAATTAATAATTTTAACCCCACTACCCCTTTTCAGTTTTTCCTTCTTTTACATCTCTAGGGTTAAAATTTTCAAATTCCCTTAAACCCATTTCTAAATATTTTAAAAATACATCTATATGCTGAAAAACGAATGTTCTAACTCAACAAACACAAGAGATACGAAGGTTCTTTAATTCAACCCCAATCCAGATTTGCAACTTTAGGGGTTGATTAGGACAAAATCCTAAAATACGTTTCTAGGTATTTGCATTGGTAATCTTTGTAAGCAAACACCAAGTAGATATCTTATCGGGTGTAAGAGATATTGAGGAATTCGTGAAAACACATTTTACCCTTTTTCACCCCCTTAGGGTTCGAATTTCAAAAAATCCCTTCTTAGCACTACCTTACGTAACAAATTGAACCTGCCACTCAAATTTCACGTTTCTAGTACCAGTGGTTTCGGCTCTGCGTTGATTAGTCAGGGTTAAGACTTTCCTTTATATACATACTAGCAAAATGCCCGTTCTTCGTACGGACTACAAATGTTTTTTCTTCTAAATCTTAAACGAATTCTAGAATGCTCCCCTCCTCACTCATTCAATACGCTAAACTAACAAACGCTGCAAAACAATATTGTAGGTAAAAGGAAACAATATTCTTCCGAAAAAAGTTCTCCATAAGCCTTTTATGCTTCACGTATCCCCTAGAAATGTGTATGTAATTGTCATTCTCCTTGTATAGATTGATAAAACTATAGGTTTAGTATAACAGTAATAATAAATGTACTTATTAAATGTTATATTCATAAGTTGTAGCCACATACCAGTTTCCACCACTTGATGGTGGAATTTCGGAAATCCTTTTATTTTATTCTAAACTGAACACACGGAAAAAATTAATAACTTTAACCTCTTTTTTAACTTCTCTTTACTTTTACCCCATTTTTACCTCTTTCACAATGAAATTTAGAATAGAAACTTTAAACCACTTTCTAAAGATTTAAAAAACACACATATGCCCAAAAACCATGGTCATCGGGAACCACAGGAAATACGAAAGGTTCTATAATTCACCCCTGAATCTAAATTCGCACCTTTAGGAGTTGATCTGTGCACAATCCTGAATTACGTTTTTAGGAACTTGTATAGGTAACCTTTTTAAGGTCCAAATCGATATAGGTATTATAGGGCCTTAAGAGAGAAATTCGTGAAAATACATTTTAGGTCTATTCTTCCCTTTAGGGCTGGAATTTCGAAAACTTTTTTCCTAGCTCTTCGCTACGTAACTAAAGGACTCTTCGTGCCAAATTTCAAGTTCCTGGTACCAAGGATTACTACGGATCCCCGTTGTTGAGTTGGTGGTTTATCTTCTATACATATAGATTATAGCGGAATACCTGTTTCATCCCGTTGTGGGTGAAATTTCTAAAAACCTTTTCTACCTCATTTTAGTCTAAAATGCACCCATAAGAAAAAAATCAATAACTTTAACCCCCTACCCCTTTTTAGTTTTGCCTCTTTTTTACCCCTCTAAGAGTAATATTTAAAAAAACTCTTAGACGCCCTTGAAACGATTTTAAAAATACATCTATATGCCAAAAAAGAATTTTCTAACTCAATAAACATAGGAGATATGAAGAGTTCTTTCATTCACCCTGAATCCAGATTTGCACCTTTAAGAGTTGATTAGCGCAAAACCCTGAAACACTTTTCTAGATATTGGCATTGACAATCTTTGAAAGTAAACACCAAGTCGCTATCTCATAGGGTCTAAGAGATATTGAGGAATTCCTGAAAACACATTTTACCCCTTTTCACCCCCGGAGGGGTAAAAGTTCAAAAATCCCTTTTAACCTATTCTACTGTGGAATAGAACTCACAGCGAAAAATATTAATAATTTTAACCACCCTACCCCTCTTCAGCTTTTCCTCCTTTTACCCCTTTAGGGTTTAAATTTTCAAATTCCCTTACACCCGTTTCTAAATTTTTTAAAAATACATCTATATGTCGAAAAAAGAATGTTCTAACTCAATAAACGTATGAGATACGAAGGGTTCTTTAATTCACCCTTAATCCAGATTTGCACCTTTAGGGGTTGATTAGGGTATAATCCTACAATACGTTTCTAGGTATTTGCGTTGATAATATTTGCAAGTAAACACCAAGTCGCTATCTCATCGGGTCTAAGAGATATTTAGGAATTTGTGAAAACACATTTTACCCCTTTTCACTCCCGTAGGGGTGGAATTTCAAAAAATTCCTTTTAACCCATTTTATTGTGAAATGGAACTTACAGCAAAAAAATTAATAATTTTAACCCCCCTACCCCTTCTCAGTTTTTCCTCTTTTTACCCCTTTAGGGTTAAAATTTTCAAATTCCCTTACACCCCTATCTAAATATTTTAAAACTACACCTATATGCACAAAAAGACTGTTCTAACTCCATAAACATAGGAGATACGAAGGGTTCTTTAATTCACCTCCAATCCAGATTTGCACCTTTAGGGGTTGATTAGGGTAAAGTCCGAAAATACGTTTCTAGGTATTTGCATTGATAATCTTCGCAAGCAAAAACCAAATCAATATCGTATCGGGTGTAAAAGATATTGAGGAATTCATGAAAACATATTTTACCCCTTTTCGCCCTCTTAGGGGTCGAATTTCAAAAAACTCCTTCTTAGCACTACCTTACGTAAAAAATTGAATCTTCCACCCAAATTTCAAGTTTGTAGTACCGGTGGTTTCGGCTCTGCGTTGATTAGTCGGGGTTGTGACTTTCCTTTATATATGTATAGATATATAGATTACAAATTTTGGGATATTATCAATAAAATTAGTATTAATTTGTTCTACGTTAGAGAAGTGATGTGGAGTTTGATAATTAGCCTTATTTCCAATATTTGGAATTTTAAGGCACTTCCATATTGCTTTTTGCTCTTTAAATATTTGAGCATATTGCGCTTTTTCACCTTAATTATACTTTGGGTAGTCAGGTTTTCAAGGGATTTGTAATATTCTCTTTTGGACTTTTTAAATCTGTTTTTACCTTCTCTCTTAACTTCATCACTAAATTGATGTTGCTTGTCAACCAAGGAGCGCGCCTCTTAGTAATTTTTACTGTCCCCCAAGGAGCATGTTTATCGAATAATTTTACTATATTAGTATAGCAAGCTTGTCCTTTATATTGGAGGTAAAATATATTTCTTGCAAGGGCAACAATTGCAAATGCCTCTGGAAAGAGATATTATCAAAATACTTAAAATCGAGGAAGGTTTTCATTATTGGAGGTTGTTTATGGAAGTTGGATTCATTATTCACTAGAACACCAAAAGATTTCGCTTCCTTTTTGAAAAAAAATTAAAAATTAGTGACAAATTTCGTCACGCTAAAATTGTTCTTTTTCAAATTGATTCTAAGTATTACCTAACTATAACTGTCCAGTCAACATTCGACAAAAATGTACAGACACCCAAATATATGAATAACTGCAACCAAGACCACACACATGCTAGAAACGCGATGAGAAAACCATAATCCACTCCAATTCTTATTAAAAGAAAAAATTAACCTAATTGCTCAAGGTCGAGTTCCCAAAAATAGGTTATCACCTTTTACTCAAAACCTACCGAATACTAAGAAATGTTAAAAATTCAATCCCTGCGTCACGCAAGACGTCACACATTAATTTTGAAAAATGCTAAACATAGAGATAACTACATTTCCTTCTCTCCATACCGTCTCACCACATCTCACTAGCAGCTAAACATCAATTAAAATGGATTAAATCAATAGCAACCCTACTCACATCCTGTTTAAATTGTAAAACATTACATATAAACTTCAACGTAATTATCGAACTACACACCCTACAGTTACTTAATCTTAACAGTTCTTTGATGATTTCAAAAAATGTTTATAATTAAAGTTTTTTACGATATTCAACAATCCCATATGATGGACATCTAGGGACCTTGAAACGTGAAGATCTGAAGAAATCTTCGAACGGGCCAATAATTATAATATGATGTAGCTAGTTCAATCAATGAACCGAAAGACTTCAAATGGCGATTGATAAAAATGGCGGTGCTACAAAATATTGATAAACATTTGTTATTTAGTTTCTGCAACATTTTTATTTTAATATATCATTATTGTTATTGGTTTGTTAGAATAATTATAATTAGAGCTTTTTAAAAACATTTTTTATTGCAATTTTAGAATTTTATTTATTGAGCATATTCCATTACATGTGTAATACTACCTACCTGAGTTTGCGACCGTGTAAATGTGTATAGAGTATGTGTGTCTTGTTACCATCTCTACAGTCGACCATTCCGTAGATAGAATCGTTTATTGTAACCAGACCATTACTGTCTTCACCGCCGCCCAGGTTCGAACCTAAGATCTCTGAATAGGAGCGTAACGCCTTAATCTGCAATTTTAGGATGTGAAGCCACTTATAAACTGACATCAATACGCAACTTACAATGTTCAAACAAGAAAAACCCAGATATATTGATTTATAAAAGTGTAAACTATATTGATTCCCCCACTGTAAATGGACTTTGACTAGTAAATACATTTCATTACCAGAGCCAAGTGTGGGTGAAAAAATTTTCAAAACGGGCAAAATCGATGGTGAACTGGAAACGTCAACGAATGCTGGAGTATGTGACCTTTATAAACGATTAGCTACAACAGGAGTGATTAAAGCACAAAAGATTCGCTGCCTGTGATATATCCTACGACTGGAGAAGAGCGGAGTTACGATAGTGTAAAGCAGGGGTCGGCAACCTTTTTCGGACGGCGGGCCATTTTCAAAATAATTTTTTTTATGGGGGCCGCACATTCAAGTGTAACTTAATTGGTGCTTTTATATCATATACGAGTATAAATATTATTAAAAATAAATATAGAAAACATTAATTTTTTATTGACATGCTATAATAACAATAATGTTAGAGAACCAAAATTTTACAATTCTTAAAAGGGAAAAAAAAAGAAAATACAATTCCAATTAAATATGTATAAATATGTAAATATAAAATATATAAATATAAAAAATATAAAATATTGTTGTTAAGGACTTTATAAACTTTTGCCGCCTCTCTTGCATTCTGAATTCATACTGTGCGCAGTAGACTGCCGGGCGGGCTTCCGATTCTAAAAACTCACTTACAAATCCGTCTGTCAGCGAGACAGCACGCGAAAAGGTCCGCTCTGCGAAAGTAATTATTGTTCACATGTTTAAATGTTAAACTGTTCGTGTAAATTTATAGCAAATAAATTACCTACTTTGCTTTCAACGAGTGTATAATTCAGTGAAGAAATAAAATCAATACAGTCCATTAACGTCCAAGGCGAGCTAGCAATCAGGAATTTTCCAAAATAACGGAAAACTGAGAGGCTCCCAACATTGGTCCATCGATCCGGATTAGTACGAGCCCGGAAAGCAGCAACATTGTTCTTTCGAGCCGCTTGGATCAGCGGCCCGGATTCGCAGTTGTACAAGGCAAGTAAGTACAACAAGCAGTTTTCGTCCCTAACGAGAGGAAGGAAGACAGCATACGGTGCTAGCAACGTTAGAGCGAGAAAGCCAAACACCAAGTCTCGCGCCAAATTCGTGCAGGTGTGGAGGCAGCGGCCAGCTGCAGACGAGACGGCAGTTCAAACCACAGAAACGAAAAAGGCGGCACACACACCAATATCAATGTAAGCCTAATTTCCTTTGTGAGATTTCCTATGCATGAATTTGTGTCTCTGCATGTGCATAATTTCAGCTGCGTATTATTGCGTAAACAAATGGTTTATGAGTCATATAAACATTTTAATTGCGTGAAATGCCAAGCTATTTCGTTGTGCGCGAGTACAATTTAGTCACAAGTTAATAATCTCGCGTTGTACTAGGGTCGTTTTCTGCGTCGTTAGCGCCAAGATTCTCGCGTCGTTATCAGCGCTGTCTGCGTTGTAAACAAATTCCGTGCCAGTGGCGTACGAAAAGTTAGTTCTATCTGTTAAACTGTTTTAATTTCAACAATTATGGATTCGCTTGTAAGAGTACGAGGCTCAATCAAAGGCAAGCTTACGCGTTTCGCAAATCACGTGCAATCCTTGCAAACAATTCATGATGAAGATCAATTCTTATCTAGCGCTCAGATTATTCAATTGCAAAAAAGATTGAATGATACAGCCACCTTGTTATCAGAATATTATGCGGTTCATGAACAAATTTTAGAAAACAGTAAGGATACAGAATCTGAAATGCAGCAACAAGTTGAATTTGAAGATTCTTATTATTTTGCAATTTCACAAGCTGAATATTTGATTAATGAATACAACAAGCAGTCTGATGTTGCACCAGATCCTTCTGGATCTCCTAACGGTAGCGTGAGGTCAACGCATTCAAACTGCAGCTCGCATTGCAATAATCGAGCTGTACGCCTTCCTGCCATCTCCATTCCCAAATATTCAGGGAACGTGTCAGAGTGGTTGGAATTTCGTGAGATTTTTATTAGCTTAATTCATGAGAATCAAACGCTAACTAATATTCAAAAACTGCATTACTTAAAGGCTAGTTTACAGGGTGATGCAAGCCAAATTATAAAAAGTTTAGAGTTTACTGCGAGTAATTATATTCTAGCTTGGGATGCATTGTGTAATCGTTACAATGATTCAAAAATTCTGATTCATAACCACCTCAATGCTATATTCGAACTTGAATCGTGCAGTAAGGAATCTGCAACTAAATTACGTACGATTAGCAATATGTTATTCAAACATTTTACAGCAATCAAATCATTAGCTACCGAAAGCGAGCTTCTTGATGTTGTTATCATTTATGTCGTTTCTAAAAAACTGGACCCCACGACATTCCGTGAATGGGAGGTCCTTAGAAACCGGTCAAGTTCTGACCTGCCTAATCTTGATGAGTTCAAGGAATTTTTACAAAACACAGCAAATCTTCTAGAAACTCTGGAAGTAAAAAATATTAAGCTTGTACCCGAAAAGTCTTCCAAGGTACATTCGAAATCATTTGTGTCAGGTACCCCTTCGTGTCCACTTTGTAAAGAATCTCATCCCTTGTACAAATGCGATAAGTTTGTCAAGCTGTCTTCTCTTGACAGAAATTCAAAGGCAAAAGAGCTCCGTGTATGCTTTAATTGCCTAACTCAGGGTCACCTTGCGAGCCGCTGTAGCTCCAAATATACGTGTAGAAAGTGCAAATCAAGGCACAACACCCTTCTGCATGAGGATAAACCTCAAAATGCTTCTTCTAGTCAACCAGGATCTGCGATGTCGGCAGAAACCCCTGTTGAACTAAATCAATCGATTTCGGCATTCTGTTCGAATGCTTTGCAGGTACTCTTACCTACGGCTACCGCTAAACTCATCGCTGATGATGGTACGCCTTATGTTGTGCGAATCCTGCTGGATTCCGGTTCCCATTCGAACTTCATACGTTCAGATTTGTGCAAAAGGTTAAAGCTTCCAACTCGCGAAGTCAACGTTACTGTTTCTGGCTTAAGTAAAGCTACTTCTCAAATCAAAGCTAGGTGTGATATCAAGCTGCAAGCCCCTCACACCTCGTACAGTATTGGTCTATCCTGTCTTGTTCTCGATGAGATTACAGGTACAACCCCAAGTTTTCGCGTCCAGCGAAACAGTTTCAAGGTTCCTGATAACATCAAGTTATCAGATCTGTCCTACGACCAACCGGGCACCATCGACATTCTGATTGGTTCGCCCATTTTCTGGCAGCTCCTTTTTATTGGACAAATTGGTCTAGGCCCAAATCTTCCCATCCTCCAAAAAACTCGTTTTGGCTGGATTGTTTCTGGCCCTACAGGCCCCCCTTCTGGGTACCCTGTACAGTGCAATCTTGGCACGATCGAGGATGCTTCTGACACCATTGCTAGGTTTTGGCAACTCGAACATTATCCTGAGGAAAAGGTCCGCACAAATGAAGAAAACGCCTGTGAGGCACATTTCGTGCAAAATACTCAACGAGAAGCGAATGGTCGATTCGTTATCTCTATCCCTCTCAAGAAACCTGTAGAGGTATTGGGTGATTCATGGCAAATCGCTCAGAAAAGATTCTTATCAGTAGAGAATATTTCAGATTCTGCAAGTAGTAAGGCTACCACGCGTAGCATCTTGCCTGAAATATCCCAGATTTCAGATTCTACAAGTAGTAAGGCTACCAATCGTAGCAGCTTGTCTGAAATTTCCCAGATAGTTGACCCGCTGGGTCTGTCAAGCCTTTGGTGGCACGGTCCCACCTGGCTAAGCGAAGGTGAGGCATCTTGGCCTACTTCCATGTTCAATATTTCAGATTCTACAAGTGGTAAGGCTACCAATCGTAGCAGCTTGTCTGAAATATCCCATATTTCAAATTCTACAAGTGGTGAGGCTACCAAGCGTAGCATCTTGTCTGAAAGATCGCAGATATTTGACCCGCTGGGTCTGTTAAGCCTTTGGTGGCATGGTCCCACCTGGCTAAGCGAAGGCGAGGCATCTTGGCCTACTTCCAAACATGTTCGTGCTGAGCTTCCAGAATTCAAAAAAGAAGTTCAGAGTCTTCCTGTAACCTCTGTTGAACCATTTCCGTTCAATCAGTATTCAAGCTTCGCTCGCTTACAACGAGTTACAGCTTATTGTTTTGTCACAAAGGCAGTGCACCTTGAATTGGTCGCTGATCTTTCTACTGAAACCTTCTTAATGGCTTTTCGCCGGTTTGTGGCTCGTCGAAGCAAACCGCTCCATGTCTATTCTGACAATGGCACTAACTTTGTAGGCGCTAATTCCGAGTTAATCGAATTAGGCAATTTTCTCGCGGAGCAAAACCCTTCTATTTCCGAATCAGTCGCGAGCGACGGAGTAGCTTGGCATTTTATACCCGCACACAGTCCCCACTTTGGCGGATTGTGGGAGGCCGGAATTAAGTCCTCCAAACATCATCTACGGCGCGTTATAGGTAACGCTAGTCTAAATTACGATGAATTTTGCACTTTGCTGGCACAGGTGGAAGCGACCTTAAACTCCCGACCCCTGTCTCCTTTGTCCTCTGATCCAAACGACCTTCAGCCTTTGACTCCTGCTCATTTCCTGATTGGTCGTCCGTTGGTGTCACTGCCTGATCCCAACGTTACTGAGATAGCCGAGTCTCGGCTGTCTAAATACCAGAGAATACAACAACTTCACCAGAATGTGTGGAAGAGATGGAGTAAAGAGTACATCTCGGAACTCCAACAGCGCACCAAATGGCGCACGCATCTTTCGGACCTCCAGCCTGGTTCCATGGTCCTCATCAAGGATGACAATCTACCCCCTCTGAAGTGGAGGTTAGGCCGGGTCACCGAGCTGCACCCTGGCCTTGACGGCGTTACGCGTGTGGCGTCAGTGAACACTGTGTCAGGAATCGTGAAACGATCCTTCGCCAAATTGTGCCCGCTACCTAGTGTTGTGAACTAGTGCGTTAGCGTTCAGCGCAGTGTTCGTAAGGCCTTTTGGCTCCCCATTGTTCGGGTTTTCTTGTACTCGATTAAGATCCATGTACTATTATGCTTTGTATATATGTGTGTTCATGTTGCATGTTTTACTCTAGCTGTTACATGTCAACTCTGTACTGTTTTATTTGAAAGGTTACCCTTTCCAAGGCGGGCGGTATGTTAAGGACTTTATAAACTTTTGCCGTCTCTCTTGCATTCTGAATTCATACTGTGCGCAGTAGACTGCCGGGCGGGCTTCCGATTCTAAAAACTCACTTACAAATCCGTCTGTCAGCGAGACAGCACGCGAAAAGGTCCGCTCTGCGAAAGTAATTATTGTTCACATGTTTAAATGTTAAACTGTTCGTGTAAATTTATAGCAAATAAATTACCTACTTTGCTTTCAACGAGTGTATAATTCAGTGAAGAAATAAAATCAATACAGTCCATTAA
Organism: Agriotes lineatus; assembly: GCA_940337035.1. Lineage (NCBI taxonomy): Eukaryota > Metazoa > Arthropoda > Insecta > Coleoptera > Elateridae > Agriotes > Agriotes lineatus. Next base: position 94,836,247 of record OW679197.1, read on the forward strand.
CGTCCAAGGCGAGCTAGCAATCAGGAATTTTCCAAAATAACGGAAAACTGAGAGGCTCCCCAACAATTGTAGTGAAACGTCATACGGCTGTCAACATGAACGCACATATGAACATACAGTAGCAAACTGGTGAAATGAAAGAATTAGTGATGGGCCTATCCGGAATAAATAATCGGAAAGTTTCCGATTGTTCAAAAAATCGGAAGGTTCTTATTATTTCGGAACTTTTCGGAATTCGATTATTTTACTGTTCGGTACACAAAATGAGAAAACGAAATGCCAATTTGAACTGAACGGAATACGGAATGTTGTATTGACTCACTTGACTGCTATATGCTGGTTGGCGAATGTCGACGGGTCGCGCCGTGTGCGCACGTGTATGATACGTGAATGGCACTAATGGCAGTGGTATTTCGTAGATTAATTATTAGATAGTATACCTACAGACTTCAAATTCAAGTATTGTTTTATACTATCTATTATGTACTTTATGTGCTATTAAACTTTAAAATATCACTACCATTTTCCGAAAGTCTATTAACGTAACTACTGTAATAATTTGAAAAAATATTTTATTTCCTCATATCCCACTGTGCGACTCAAACTCATAAATTGTTTTTTAGGATACTGCATTGCTAACTAGCGTCTACATAGTTACAAACGAGTCCGGTAGATAAAATTTACAGGCCTAGAGCAGTAGTAATAGAACTACTACTGGTTTAGGCCGGTAAATTTTATCTACCGGACTCGTTTGTAACAATGTAAACGCTAGTTACCAATGCAGTATCCTAAAAAATCTTATACGATACACGACCGGTAGAATTCTTATAGCCTTGCCAAACATACAGGTCTCGCCCTACGGTTCGACCTGTAAAGTATTGGCGCTGCCATAAAAATGTTGCTACCGGTCTAATAACGTAAATAGCTATTACTGACCGTCCTACAAACCCAAACAATAGATGCCAACGCAGATAAGGGCTTACGGCGCGACGGCGAGTGCTCTCATCGTAAATTTGCACGCACTTCATCTTCCTTCCGCTTGTTGTTATTTGGCTCGTTTTCCCTTGCTTGCATTTACGGAATGTAAAATAATCGGATGATATTCCGATTTTATAAACATTCCGAAATGGAAAATTCCGATTATTGAAATCATCCGATTATGCCCATCACTAGAAAGAATGCTACACTTGCTAAGCGAGACGTCGTATTCGCTGGGGAGTGGGGATTAAACTTGCGCAGTAAAATAGGTTTCCCACTATGCTTCTGTTTGTCGCGCATTTTTGTCACCGGCCACATTTCGGCACGCTTACGCTGTAAGTTTGTTGATTTTTCCTCAAGTTATATTGGTGCTTTGGCGGGCCGCGCAAAAAGTTGCAAAGGGCCGCATGCGGCCCGCGGGCCGCAGGTTGCCGACCCCTGGTGTAAAGCACACTTTAAGAGGAACAAAGACCGAAGAGTATGTGTGAAACGGAATCTGCAGGGCCTGGATATTTAACATTTAAACACGACTCTTAATAGAAAGAAATGGAAAACAATAACTAAGTAAGGTCTCCTAGGCCTATAATGCTGAACCATATTTGCAGATTAAGGTTGTGTGGTAATATTTAAGTATTATTATATCTACATTCTGCTTTGTCTGGTAGCTGTACTTGCAGCCTGCAGGGTAATTCAAAGTCATAGAATACTAAAAAGAATTTTAAAAAAGACTTTCATAATCAATTGCGATAAAATCTGTAACTTTGCTTACAACTAATTACGCTTATTAGTTAGCTTTAAAAATAGCATATTCAACGAGAACCTGAAATTAAATCAAGGAATTTACAGTATTATATATTACCCCAACGTACTTTATGCTCGTTTTGAATTATCCTACACAATGTTGTTATATTTTAGCATGTTAATGGTTTTATCCAATTAAATACAATACAAATTGTTTATGCAATGAATGGATTTATTTTATTTCAACAACGTTACAGGTACTTCAAATGTATTTGCCTAATGAAGATTATCTCTTTGTTTTGCCACCAATGTCATAATTTGCTTAACGCTTTGTATGATATAATTCCTTACAACTTCTATTAACTTGCTATCAGCTAAATCCTAAACCCGATCTAATGTTGTGTCCGGAGGCAAGTCAGGTATAATGCTATCGCGTTCATTAGACGCCTTTGTCATTAGATTAGCGCTGCACCCTTCGTCATTCGGAATTGCAGTTCTCCAACCCTAAAACGTAATCTCAATCGTAAGTAAGTTCTTCGAGTGCTAATGCTTATTCATTGAAGTTCATTCTATTTTTTACCTTAAACGCCGCTCAGACGAGCGGATTTTTCTTCTTTCAGCGACTTCAGGAAGCTTCAATATTTAATGGCATAGCAATGCACGCTCGCCTTGCAAATTAATAAAATATTTATTTTCGAGCATTAGACGGAAAACGAGTTTCATCCTCGTTAACGGAAGCTGCAAGTATAAAACAATAGAAACCAAAGCCAATTTGAAGCATTCCAAGGCAGGGAAAAAGGCCGACAAAAAGGAAGCAAAGGTTGCGCGCTCCATCAAGATACTCCACAAATTACAACACAATAGTACAGGGGGGATTTCCAGGTGAAGCTGGACACGGCAGGAACAGAAGAGGATAACACAGCTGCTTTATGAGGCAGCTAATTGGGATTCATTACACCGGCCAGGGTCCTGCGGGTTCGGTGCATTTGCCGATTACGCCCGACTTATTCATCTCACTTACTGTGATTTATAAACTTTATTAGGGTTGCTTCTGAATTGGACCACTCATTTCAGAAGAATATTTATGAGCTTTCCCTAAGTTTGGGTTGTTATTGATTATTTTCATTTATTATCGCCAATTAACGTTTTCGCGCCTAAGTCAGGCTCATTAATACAGGGAGCTTTGGATAATAATGGAATCCAACAGATGCGATCCTTGAGCGAACATGCCACGGTCGGAAACATTGATAAACTACTGATAGACAATTTGCAGCTCCTCACATTTACTCTCTTGATTTCCAACGAACATAAAAAAATAAATTGAATAAGCCCACTGCAGGACTATACAGGGTGCCCAGTTTTAGAGTATCTGATTTATCTTAAGAGAACATAGGTCGCTTAGGTTGGGGCAAACTTAAGTAATCTAGTGTTGGTTCATATCCTAATCAATCGATGTAATGGTTTTAAATGGCCGCCAGACTTAACAAAGTTGAGAACGACAATATTTTGCATTCAATGTTTTCGTTGATTGACTAGATGACACCATTGACATGCCACACATATATAGAAATAATTTCACTGGAGTTATCCATCCAATCAATTTTTTTTAGAAATTATCAAGAACAAGTTTCGATAAATCGTCGAAGTAATTATCACAGAATCATGAAAAACTGACTTTTTGTAGAAATATTTCGCAACAAATTTCCTGTCAGTTACAGTATTAAGCGTTGGCTGGATTGATTAGCCAGCTTCTTATTATTACATTTCTTAGGAGTTACTATAAAATAGAATAGGTAACAAACGAATACCGGATTTGGACCGTGTCATTATTGAGGTTGAAGGACTCAAAGTTTAGTCCACTTTCGTAAGGAGCTTCATCAGAAGAGTTTCGCCTCTGGCGTGGTTTACACGTTGAGTTACCCTGGTCTTTCGTTTTTCTCCTGCCCATAAAATAGAGTATATAAAAATCCTATAAATTGTATAAAAAGTAAGTTGGGAGAAAAATTTCAAACGTTCAAACTTAAGTGAGTGAAACTTTGAGAATATGCTGTAGCTCAGTGGCTAAGCTTTAGTGAGTACTATTTTTTTAAGTTAATTAACTCATTGCGGCCTTACCTTAGTTATTTTGATAAAGTAAACCCTGTTAACGCAGATGTCCTGCATAGTGAGGCATAATTAGTGATTTAATTATTTCACTGTTTACGCGGCGCACGTAAAGTAACCTACTAGCTTAAAATTATGAATCGAACGCGAATAAACTTCTATAAAATTATGGAATCACAAATTACACAATTATTTAAAGACAATACTATAGCATAAGAAAAAACGACGGTAATGGTTCTAAACGTCCGAGCGATATCTCCTATAGAATTAAACATAAAAAGTTGCCATAAAATGATGCTTTTGAACAAAAACGAGGCAAAAGATTAAAATCCAAAATTTAAGAATTTTTCAGGTATTCTATTTAAATGTTTGCCTACGTCATATTTTCACATATATTATTTAAGGTTATCCCGATGGGGCCACAATTATATATAACAGCAATGAGATAACATGAACAAAAAAATAACACTTATTGCTTGAGTAAGAAAGAGATAAACATAATAGTAAATATTCGAGTAGGCATGACGCTTATTTTAATTATGATATAAGTCAACTAAACACGCCTACTAAAATAATTTTATCGTATGGTCATGTCTTTCTTACTCAAGCATTCTATTTTGTTGTTCATGTTATCTTATTGCTAAAACAAATTAAGCTGTCGATAGTCAAAATCGATTAGAAAAAAGTTATCGCTAAAAAACCGCTAAAAATGACCGATTTTTCAATTGTGTTTAACTTTAAAAAAACCTATATAACGTTGAAATTTTCAGAAAGCATAGTACTCGATGAGCAGAAAACGCACGATTTTAAAATTTGCAAAAATGTTGATTATTTTTTTGCATAAATAATTTTTTTCGAAAAAATACGTTTTCGCAGAAATTGATTTACTCAGCTTGCAGAAGTCGTACAGCAATCAGCATAGGTTTATTTTGTTCCTTAAGAGTTATACTACCACACACAATATGAGCAGAAATTTTTTGCATTTACAAATATGTGCAAATTTAATTTGAAAAGTGATCTTTTTTATGCGCACGAAATGTTGAATATTTGTGTCAATTTTAATTGTACCCAAATTACAGTTAGAACAATATAAAGATCGGTCATTTTAGCGGTTTTTTAGCGATAACTTTTTTCTAATGAATCGATTTTGACCATCGACAGCTTAATTTATTTGTTTTTTTTAATTACAGAAGCCTATTTTTTGTGGAAAAAAATCATCGCTTGTTTGCTCTTTTATATGCAAAAAACCGTTTTTTTCATTACTTTGACAGCAATTTTGAATCACTTCTCCACTGATTCAGCTGTTACTTTTTAGTTCATTCAATTCTAAGTGATTTTTTCTATAAAACTACATGCTCACTTTTCAGGTAGTATTTTTGTCAAGTAAATATCTAATTTGACTGGCCTATAAGGGATATGTCAATATTGCTATTGCCGGTCATCCCGCTGTCACCTATGACGCTGTAATTATACTGCAAATCCTACCGGCAATAAAAACCGAACAGTTTATATGAACACACATATAATCTAAAACCTAAAAAGAATACACATTGTCAATACATAAAGGTTACACTGTAAACAATGTAATATAGCTAAAGTAAATTTCTACTAGCTTATTGCTATCTCCACTAGCTTTGATACACGTTTTAAATGCAACTATTAACGGCTGACGCTAAGTCAAAAGACAAACTGCGCGCCAATATTTTAAACTCACGCACAATTCTACTGAAGCCGACTGGGTTTAATCGCAGGCCGCGATCGTAGCTGCTTGCTGACTAGGCGATATCTCACCCTCCGAACAATGGTTGGATCAGCATTGACCACTGTAAGCGTAAGGTTGCTTGTTAAAGAATGACGCAATATTTCGTAATACACGAACTGGGTTTCCAGTTAAATGATGCATTATCGAATCAATCGGTTACTATAGCTTTAAATCACTGAAGTTTTTTACTTCTTGTGTTGCCAGTAAAACCTCTATTTGCCTTCTAGTAACGGCGTCGGTTGTATCAAGTGCACACATTTCTTGACGCTAATTCGCACCCCACGGGGTAATTGCCGCTTCCTGCTGTACCTCGGGAATGCTTCGCGTGGCCTCCCTTTTTTGCTTCGGCGACACACACAGTTCGCTTGTTGGCGAGCTACTGCCCCCGCGTCTCTCTGGCGCGCACGGTTTGCTTCTCTATTGATGACCGCAACTATTGCAATCAGCTGCTTTGCCCGCACAATCTCACTCGCGAAAGCTCGTAGGTTTTAAATACACAATGTGTCTTAAGCTAATTGATACATTGTAGAAAATATAGTTTATTTCTATACCTAGCAGATGTTACAGCACGAAAACGTTATTACGACACTAACAATTAGCCAGTTTGTTACACGACGAAAACCGCGTTAACGGCATTAATAATCAGCCCCTCAAGCGTGCAAAGCATAACTCATACGCTTGAGAGCCAAACCTGTTACCTACAAAATCACTGAGACAAAATCGGGAATCTTGCCAAATACTCAGCCCTAGCCTTCGTTACAAGATGTGCTGTAACAAAATGCGCCGACTATTGGATACTCAGTGAAGAAAGGTCGTGGTTCTTTACTATCTGAAAGTTAGGACTGTGCTCTGACACAAAGGGGTTAAAGATGTTAAATGACGAAACACCACCATTTTCTTGACTAAATCGGGAAACAACAATAACAACACAGGTGAGATTGCTTGAAATTGGAAGTGGGCACCTTTACCTTGCTACTTCTCCCTTGCCGAGTTTGGTTGGCGAAGACGTACAGTATCGATTTACGTTACAACAAAACTTACTCAATGAGCAGCTGTTCAACTCCTTACAATTGAAACAGTACACATAAAACGCATACAAGAATCACGAACACAAATGAAAAACAGAAGTACTGGACCATGAACTCTATTAGAATAAATAAATATATATATAGGTAACAATAAACATGAAATTGAGTAGTTAGAATTTAAAAGTACTCAAAAAGGTTAGTTAGGTTAGATATCGCAATACGTTAACTTAATTACAAGTGGTAAGCTTGACTGTAAACAACAATAATGTGGGTCAAGGCAAACGAAACTGCCACCAGTTACGTTAAACAACAAAAGAATGCATGGGTAAACAATTAAATTTTCCCAAACAGCAAAGCACAACGTTAATAACAAATGTGCTGATCGTTCAACACTCAACGAGGCCTTCACTTGTAATTATACACAATAAAACTTTACCTGGAGAACATCAGCTGGCTGCATAATTACGGGCGATACTGTATGTAGCGCCGCTTCCCAAACAAACTGCCGGAAAGAACGAACGACAGCGAAATCACAGGTGATGACGTGGTGCGGGCACAGCCTCGAAGATGCTGGCAACAACTAAGGGTGGCATGATGCAATAGAGTCCCCCGAACGACGAAGTCGACGTAACGATAACACGGGGTACACCCCTCGACGTGCGAGTTTCGATAACACGACGTTAAATTCAAATTAGCGTTGGGTTCAATAGAAAGAGTTCGTTAGGATCCGTATAAACGATATATTCAACGGCCTCGCAACCCTCGACGATAAGAACTCTTGACCCCACTAATTAATGCTTCACATGCACTTCAAACGGAAAGCTCACCTCCACCAACGCCGGACATTTCTTGCCAAACGAAACAGTTCGAAAACGCTAAATTGGTACAACAAACAACACGATACACCCAAAACACACACCTATTCACAACGAAAATTACGAAAGTTCGAGCAGCGTCCTCAGGCCGCAAAGCGATGCAAGCCGGGGGCTGAAGAAGCCAAAAATGTTTGTTCTAGTTCAACACCCTTTAGCGAAGTGAAGTTCCTGCCAAGCGGCAAGCGTTAAGAATGACATAGCGCAGACGCGGCTTATCTACGTCCTTGTTCCACTCGTAACGTTTAAGAATAAAACGGATCGAAATACTGAAACAACTTTACTTAACCAGGGGATTCACACGTAAAATTACAACCGCCGGTTCGGCGTCAAGAACCACTTAAGACGTGATAGTGCAAGATGACATCATCCATGCATAAGGCAAGGGCAGAACAAAGCTGCTTTGATAAGCGGCTTACTAAAAATTTAAAAGAACAAAGAAACTACTGCTTGCAGGGTCAAGGTTTGATAACACGTTAGCAACGAAAAATTAAGTCTCTGTGAATATGCAAGAACTGTAATGCGTTAATTTTTTAAATGAACAACGCGGAAATAAGGTTTATGGAAATGAATTTTGATCACATTATTACTGAATTACGAATTTTGCTGGCGTGACTCGTGAAAATGCTAGAATTTAGGGCCGAAGTATCAAAAGTAACTGCTTTAATAGAATTGTTCTAACACAGACTAATAGTTAAATGCAAAGGAGATTCAAAACACTAAGGTGGCACCAACTGGACCGTTACTGCTTGTAACAAAGTTATGCTAAATTTGGTCGACAAGGCTTCCAAATGGTTACATTTATGGAACGGTAACACACACAACTCTCTGAACGACGAGAGTAATTACCGACCGTCTCTTCCTTATGCGTAAAGCGCAGTTGCAGCGTTAACCCTCCAACTAGCCTAAGAAATCATCTTGTTGAGATAAAAAAAGTATTTATATTAATTCACCAATTTCACTTCAAATGTTCTTTACATATTTTTTTTATTGTTTATTACAGAACAAGGTACACTAGTCCAACAGAGTATCTACGTTGCTAGTTGTAAACGTAATTAGTTCTAATTTAGAACTTAATTAAGTACATTTGTGTACAACTTAGCAGGAACAGCCAAGAAGTTGTATTAAGTAGAAGTCTAATTGACCTTAATAGCTTTTATTGTATTAATATTTTTTTGAATAAATAGTGTTTAAATATATTGCGCACAAAGAAGCTTTTAGCACGTTTGATATTATTATATAAGTTTACAACATTTTAGCAGAGCTGTATATTGCTATACTCCAGAGTTGAATTTGAAGGTTTCAGAGAGCTCGAAATAAGACACATAACTTGAAAACATGTGGAACGGCCTTAAACTTCAATTTGAACTTCAAACAATTTTTCAAGATGCAATAAATTCTTGGACCCAGCTAAATAAAATTATTTATGCTAATAAATTTCAGATTTACAGTGGCAAAAGCAATTTTTGGGGAATTTTGCTTGGACATCAGTTATGTGTTATATAATTCGAACGGTAATTACATTTCAGTTAGAAATAAACAATTCGACAGTTTCATTTCAAGCTTGAAGTATTTGAAGAGGTCTCAAAAATGTAATAATTCTATGTAATTGTCAAACTCGACTGGTTGCTGAGATTCCACGGTTTAAAATCTGCAAATCTACACAGGTACTAATGCACGAGGAACTGTTTCTGCTGAATTGTCACAAATTGGAAATGCTTCCGGCCATCGGGCGGAACGATCAATGCATATGAAAATTTAACGAAATCCTTTTGAAGGAGAAAGAGAGCCTGCTCAGTCGCTGCGAATATTATCGAAGCGCTTCTCTGACAATCACAACTTCGTTAAATAACTAAAATTTTGCTAAGCCGTCAAAAGAGAATACTAGATTTTCAGTGGCCAACCTAGTTTCAGTGCAATGGTGCTTTTAAGGTTTATTTATGTCCAATGTAATAAACTGTCGACCAACGAAGGATACTTTTATACACCAATTTACCTATTAACACCACCTTTTAAATAGCACGAAAAGTGTTATTCAATCGCGTAGGTCTTGTAAATAATATTTAGCTGTTGTTTATCCGTTATATTTACTTGTAGCATCAACAGTTTAAACTACGGAAACTGTACTCTCATGATTTATTCAAAGATATACGTCTCTTGTAGAGAAGGGAATAGCATAAATTATTCCTAACGGCTTGGTTAAACCTATGCAGGTAGAAAGTAGAAAGTTCCTCTTTATAGACAGTTTTTATACCAAGAGCAGTCTAGGCACTTAAAGATTTTTCTATCACATTTTTGTTATGACGCTAAAACATCTGTCCTTACCTTTATGGATAATTATGTTCATTCGATGCTGAAATTAATTTTATATGGGGGTAAGTTTATATTCTAAAATAAAAACGAAATACTCATGCTCAAATTTTTTGTCAATTTCAGACACCACGTGCAGTTATATTATCTGTGCAAGTTTTATGAATACATATTTTATTTAATAACTACAGATAACGTATGTTTCATAAGTTTTGGCACAAAATAAAAAGTCAAATATTTTTAACACAGCCAACTTTTATTAGAAATTATTTTTTTCTTAAAATAAGTGGACTATCTGAGAACATAATTTAATTATTTAATTATACATACGTAACGGCCCGTGCTGTTTCACGTGGCGCAATTCTTTTCGGACACCTCTCATAGTGGTCTGGGCGGCAGCAACATAAAAAAAATTGCACACCACACTAAAATTTTGTCAGAAAATTTTGCTTCTTTTGTAAATCTCTCATTGTCTGGACATCCCTCTATATTATCAGTATAAAATTCATTGATGCCTTTGATTTCTGAGTTCCCCAAAATAAAGTATTTCTTAGCGTGCATCGCAATCAACTTGTTGTTTGCAAAATGAATACGCCGAAGATTACAGAAACATCGGGGTATTCGGGCTAGTTGGTTAGCGGTGTATTTTAGACATTTTTCTCTTTTGTGGTATTTTTGGCCACTTCTGGCCAAAATTCTAAAAATAGTGGTGGCAGAAGCCCGATCCTCCATGGCTAGTTTCCTTACACACACACCAACCTTATTATTAGCAATTCTTGCCGCTCTTCTGCACGGCGTGGGGGGGGGGGGGGGTTGAACAGCCTTGTTCTTCCAATTTTCGGAAGGTTCGTTCAAGGGATACCCTGTTCACATTCCGATATGGTTCGATATACGGTCCTACCTGATATATCTTGATTTCAAAAAATACGCACTATTTCAGCTTTAGGCGTTTGCCCAACTAAATTATAAATACTTTTTCCAATTTCCAATTTGTATGACATTTTTCGCAAACTCACTAACGATACCCAGCCGGGGTCGGTAGCTCAGTGGTAAGCATCCTAACTACTGATCTAAGGGTCGCGAGTTCGATTCCCGGTCCCGGTGAGGTTTTCAAAAATAAAAAATGCAGATGAAAGCTTACAGAATGCCATCATTCGGAAGTGATGTAAAGCCGTGGGTCCCATGTTACTACGATGTGTAGCATGTAAAAGATCCCTTGCTAGGGTTGGAACTCCTTAGTCTCGGCAAAATTCTAAGTAGGACTTTGACCATATGACCAAAGCAGTCGGTGTCTAGACCTTGTCCATTAACTAACAAACAAACAACTAACGATACCCATATGTCAAATTGAAGCCTAGTAAACAAACATACTTTTGTTTGCAAAGCCATCTCGATAAGTAGCATAGGTATCTCATTTAAGCCACCTTGATTTTTTTACAAAACTTATGAAACATACGTTATTAGACATCTTTATAATTAAGTAGCAAATATAACGGATAGAGTAGATTCCAGGAAAACCAATAACTCCTAGAAGGCGCGTCGGCAGGTGGCGGATAGTGAAACCGACAAATATACCGGGCAGAACAAAAATCAATTACCTTCAGGGACCAATAGGCTTGATGAAGAGCAGATGTAACCAACAAACCAACAAAACTGGTCTAAGGTGACGAGAGAGGTTATTTCGTGAAACTGCTCTGCCTCAGACTGCTACAGGTGTAACGAAAGTATTCTAATAACGACTATATTACTGCGATACAATATGCTAGGAGAATCCAGAGAATTACACTGAGACCCGAGGTGATAAAATGTGAGCATTTGGAATGTACACGTTCTAAAAAGGGCACGCCGCTAAACTACCTAATTGGACAAAATGTATTTGAAAACTAACCAAGGTAACTGCATATGCTTCTCAGGTAGTAAGAATCTGACATTTACCGTAGTTGCCATTGTAATGACAGCAATATTGCAGAAGGTAAGAGTAGATTTAAAAGCTATCAATGAACAAATTATAAGAATTAAACTTGTTGTTGTTCTAGTTCCGAGGCTACACGTGGTTCTATGAGCATAGTTTCTGTTCCATCTACAAGTAGGTAGCTGGCCCGGTTTGTAGATGGCCCACCTTTATCCGGGCTTGGAACCGGCAGCAACGCCACTGAGCTTAGGCGACAAAAAATTCGTAAAACGGAGAAAGAAAGAATGGAACAACCACCGAGCAGAAGAAAATAGACTAATCAAAATAGCAAGAAAAAATAAGGCGGAAGGTAAGAGACACCCCGGCAAACCACAGAAAAGATGGATAGCGAGCTCGCATCTAGCTCTATAGAAACACCGTAACACCTGAAGAAGAAGAAGAAGAAGAAACTTGATGCTAGACCTCATAACATAAATATAGTTTAAATGTACGTCGGAACTAGTAGCGAATATCCCCAACAAAGAACAATTACATGTGGTGGATTCGATGAATTAGAAGATATATCGCTAAGCGAACACAGTATTGTTGTCGTGTCGTTGGCAAATATGGAACAGTACCAAAAAATAATAGAGATCGACTAGCCCAATTTATCACTGAAATAAGTTGAGAATCAGAAGACTATGACGCTGACTATACAGTGTGTCCCAGATAAGGAGGGCGAGTATGAGCATCTATGTAATTGTAAGAGATACAAATTTGGTTAAATGGCAAGAAAGTTGGGCAATTAAACGACAAAAAAGGGACTTCTAGAAACTCTTCATATGATTTTTCGTTTTTGAATTATCTCAAAAAACCCGAATTTTGGGATCTTCTATTTTATTTTTTTCTGCCGTTAATATTAAAGTTAGAGCGAATCTGATTAAACTATTACGTAATACATTTTTTTTATCCGACGTTTCTTCTTCGAGAAACCATCATTAACATCATTTCTTTAAATACGGACCTGATTTTCTGATGCCAAATTTGTGAAGCCCTTTTTATTCTGAATTCAAAAATGTATCACACATAGGGCCTGTTGCAGAAAGCAATGTTAAGTCTGGTGTTAGCTAACGCGACGTCAAAGTGAACAAAAACGAATCAAATCTCAAATGCTTATGGTAACTAATACATTAGTAAACAAATTTTGATGCGATTTTGTTCACTTTGACGCGATGTTAGCTAACACCAGACTTAACTTTGCTTTCTGCAACCGGCCCATTATGGTTTAATTACGTTGCGAGCTTTTGGAGACCACCACTCAGACATTTTTGGATACAGACCTGTGTCCTAGAGCATTTCATACGTAGTTTTAGCTGTTTGTAATTAAAAAAAAATAATGAACCACACTGGATGTTTTTAATTCTTCATAGTTACGTTTGGTCTTGGAATACAATTAATTTTCAATAGTCAGTAATTCATTTATTGATTATTTTTCTTAGTTATAAACAATAATTAAAATTAGAAATAAAAATCATTCAGTGGGGCTCATTACTTTTTTCTTTAAATTACAAACCTTAAAACAACGTATGAAATGCTCTAGGACACAGGTACGTATCAAAAAATTTAATGTTAATGGTCAAAAAGGACTCGAAACGTAATTAAAAAATAATGTGTGGCACATCGTTGAATTCAGAATAAAAAGGGCTTCACAAATTTGGCATCAGAAAATCAGGTCTGTATTTAAAAAAATGAAGTTAATGGTTTCTCGAAGACGAAATGTTGGATAAAAGATTTGATAACGTAATCATTAAGTCCACTAGTAGATGATATAAAGAAGTTAAATCAGTTTCGCTCTAACTTTAATATTAACGTCAGAAAAACATAACATAGAAAATAAAAAAATGGTTTTTTGAGATAATTCAATACTAAAAGATCGTATCAAGGATTTGTAAGCGTCATTTTGTTAGCCCTTTAATTGCGCAACTTTCTTCTCATTTAACCTTTAAATGCCGGTGCTAATGCCATCAACGTACATGCCGGATAGGGGTCTCCAAAGGACCCCATTACAAACAAATGTCTGGGCATGCATTTAAAAGTTATTTTTAGAGATAAAACACAATCATGGGTTTTGATGAAAAAAACCTTTATTTAAATCTTCATAGACATTAAGAAAACAGTATCTTACGTTTAAAACAAAATGAAAGTAAAACAATTCTAAACATGTATTTAAAAAAATTATTACCTAGTCTGAACTGCACATTGAGCAAACCAATTTTTGTTCTTTTTTTCTATGGATTGCACACACAAACTTTTTACAAATGTCACATCTCGTGTTGATTTTTTTGTCACATTTACGTGGACACTGGTAACATCTAGCACGTTTTCTGGCCCCTGCTTCTTGTTGAAGTTCATTTCTGCTTGGTAAGTTTTCGGATACAATTCCACAATCTTGTAAGGCTCTGCGTACATTTACCTTGTGATTTTTAAATTCGGCTCTTTTTTTCATATTGTTTTTAGCAAGGTCGTCGCCTAATTGTAACAGAAAAAAACGACGGCGCGAGCAATTTTTCTTTTGCCAATCAGGATTTTTTTCGATGTGCAACGCAAATGTGTTTAGACCACCAATATCGACCATATTCATAAAAAGTCTAAAGGGCCAACGAGCTGTTCTTCTCGCACATGAATATTCGCGTATTAGTTTATCGGCATTATCAACCGCACCTTTTGTTGCGTTATATTCTAAAATCATAATCGGTTTATTTTTATTTTAGGGGCAAAAATTTGTCATCGTCGTGTTGAGTTGAAAGAACGTGAACCATTCTATTTTTTTTAGGAATATATGAAACAATGGCGAGATCTTCAGTAAAGGCAAACATTGATGATTCCGGAGGTCTGGAGGTTATACTAAGCTGGGGCGGTGTATCTGGTTTATTTTTTCTAAGGGTTCCCAGAAGAGTTAATTTTTGTGTCAATAGGTAGTTCGCAAGTGGAACGCTTGTAAAAAAAATATCTGTTGTAATTCCGCGCCAGCTGTCTTTGTATGGTTCTACCAAATCGGATACTACACGAAACCCCTGATTTCTTTCTGGTTTCCCAGTTGAAAGCTTTCCCGTGTACACCTGAAGATTACATAAGTATGATGTTTTGACATCTGCAGCTGCCCAGATTTTAATACCGTATCGACCCGGTTTTGATTTTATGTACTGTCTAAACGGACACTTACCCCTAAAGCACACCAACTGTTCGTCAACTGTAATGTTTTCATATGGTTCAAAAGCCTTTTTACAATTATCTACGAACATGTCCAAAACTTCTCGAATTGCCGCCATTTTGTCAAGATTTTTTCTCTCTTCTCGTGTAGATTTGTCGTCGAATCGTAAAAAACAAGCTATTTGCTCAAATCTGTCTCTAGACATAGCAGCCGTAAAAAATGATCTACGTATTGAAGTGTCAGCACACCACATTTCTCGAGTCGATTCTTTTCTACACCTTAGTGCACCAGCTTTTAGCAGAATACCTATAAAACTATCTAATTCGCCTTTTTCAACAGGAGTCCACTGTTTCTTCGTGTTTGGGTGTTTTTCATTCCAGTTATTGTAATATCTTGCAGCTTCCTCATTAGTGTAATGACAAATCAAGTCTTTCATTTCTGTAGTAAAAAACAAGTTAAAAAATTCGAGGGGTGTATTTGCCTTGTTACTATATTTGGTAAGACCTGGACGTGCATTTATAATGTTTCTTTTCAGTCTTTTGCTTCTAACAAATGACCGAGTTTTCCACTTCAAACCAGATTTTGCGTTGTAATTTGGCGTTTCGAAGTCTTGAACTGTTTCTTGTGGTTCAGGTTCTTGATCTGAATCTTCTTCACTCTGTATCTCTACGTTGTCTTCAATTTCCGAAGCACTTTCTTTCACATCTTCATAGTCTACATCTGATTCTGTCAAATTTTCGAATTCCAGTTCCGAGTCCGAACTCTCTAAATTTAAATTATCTATTAGCGCTTCATGCTCGCGTTGTGTTAGTGGTTTACGCCTTTTTGAAAAGTCCATATTAACCAAAATCTGTAAAAAATATTCACTTTTTTAATATCAAATTTGGTACCACTTAATGCCGATGCGGGGTCGTCGCGAGACCCCACTTACCTAATTGCCTTATAACTCGACACTTTCACAACAGCGGCTTAAACCAAACTAACACGTGTTTTTACAGGTGTTACCAAGCACATAGCTTGAGGCGCTGTTGCCAGATTTTTTTTATTCCTCAGATATTGCAGAAAATATAGCGCTGGGGTCCCGCGAGGACCCCTAACAGGCATTTAAAGGTTAACCAAATTTGTATCTCTTATAATTAACTGGCCCCCTTATCTTGGACACGCTATCTACTTGGAAAATCCGTAGAGATCAAACAAAAAATTAGATTGACTACATCATGCCATATAGACGCTGGAGATCATCTTTGTTAACAAATACAACAAACTAGAAAACGAAATACAGCATACGCTTTCGCCTTCCACTAACAAATAAAACAAACAGGACCACAATTTGCATCCGATCCAGCACCACAGAACGTACAGGACAACATAAAACATTTGAAAATACAAGCAGCTTAAGTGCAAAAATGCAATATAGCAATGAAACCTAAAGATTGGATATTGGAAAGCGACTAGTTCAAAATGGTATTCATAGTTATCAAGAAAGAGATATTTCGGCTATGCACGGAGGATAAAGAAAAATATTAGTCGATGATGTGCCAAGGGATAGAAGCACATACACAAAGTTACCAGCCTATAGACCTCATAAAAAAATTGAGTTTATAAACAAAAAATTCACATTAAAAGCTTGGTCCATCAAAGATTTATACTGATATTTAAAGAATGACACAAAATAACCAGCAGATAAATTAATACATTACTGCCATAACTTATACAGCGCATAACAAAACTATCGCGCATATGTTGAGAATGAAGATAGAGCACCTAACATGCACAGAAATGAAGTTAAAGCAGCAATTAAAAAACGTAAACGAAAAAAAAAACAATAGGACCCGATAAAGTGGCAGTAGAACTCCTACAGACAGCAGGGAAAACAGGAATATAATTTCGGCACAACCTATATACAATAATCTGGTTCACCAAACAACGACTTCAGCAATGAAAGAGTTCTATGATATTTACCTAGAACTCACATAAAAGGAAATATTAAGAAGTGCGATAACTACAGAGCCATTGCCCTTATATGCTACGGGAGCAAAATTATGTTAAAAAAATAATAAACTGAAGATTCAAACATCTACGAAGAGTAAATAATGAAAAAAAGCTTTTGAAAATTGGTATGAAGGTGTATCTATAAATGGCAAAATAAATTACAACCTATCATTTGCCTTGATATCAAGCAGTAAATAGAGCATTCTAACTCTTTCATAGAAGGTGGACAACGAAAACAAAGAAAAATATGGAAGATGGGGATTAGAATTCAATACAGACAAAACTAAATACATGAATATTGGGGGTATAATAGAAACCAACCTTGACTTGATAAATAAACTGGAAATTCAGATATACCAAGTGTATCAATACTTGGAATAAAAATTCCAAACGATGGAAGACTAGATGACGAAATAACACAAGAAATGTTCAAGAAAGACAAGCTGTTGGAAGACTATTTCAGTGCAAGACAACCACTAAAAAGAAAAACTCGTAAATATATAATACCATAACAACAAGTATTACAACATATGGCAGTAAAGTATGGGAAGTAGGCGTTGGTCAGCGAGAATTTCTAAACTAGCTAAAGTTCGAAACCATAGAGTAAGGGAGATAATGAATGCTCCAACAACGATAATTTATGAAATAGGAGCAGAACAGTTAGTGTGGTATGGACATATGCAAAGAATGGATCAAGAAAGAGACACTAAAAAGATGTTGCAATGGAGACCTCCAAGAAGACGAAAAAGAGGACCACCCAGAAAAAGCTGGAAGAAGCAAATACGGAATGATAGAGAAATAGCTTGATAAAAAATCGGAAAACGTCGACGGACGTTATAAACTATTCATATATTACAAGTAGATATTCTCGCTTGTCATAGT
The DNA here is from genome assembly GCA_940337035.1 of Agriotes lineatus. Classification (NCBI taxonomy): domain Eukaryota; kingdom Metazoa; phylum Arthropoda; class Insecta; order Coleoptera; family Elateridae; genus Agriotes; species Agriotes lineatus. The sequence goes on from OW679197.1 coordinate 94,854,017, forward strand.
TGGAATCTGCTTTGCAGTAACCAAAAGCTTCTTTGGATTTAAGAGAAACCGGCATCCAGGATTCCTGCGAACTTCTTGTTTTCTTCCTTGTCATATATTCCGACGAAACTGCCCCGGAAATACGGAATGTCATGTCTGCGTTTGGAATTATTATATTTTGCATAGTATTCTGTAACATCTTATATTTAAACGAGAGTTGTGGGTAAAATAGTATCAAGGGACTTTTAGCTCTTAATGCAGCCCGAAAGAGGCAGCCAAATATTAGTTTTTCGAAAACCTATTAACAGACTTGTGTTTTATTTTTCACGTTTAAAATTAGGTTATTAGCAGCATTCAAAAGGCTGCATATCAGGTAGGATAAGCATTTTGGTAATGCGTAGATCTATTAACCATATTATGGTTATGACGGCTGATGCTATTAGACCAACGATTTACTTTTCAGTAAGAATTGTGGTTTCTTGAATCATTTTCTTTTGTCTAACGTAGCTTCTGTATGTATTAACATGTAACATACTGAGTCGTTCTAAATTTAGCCACCGAGTTTAGCATTTATGTGCTTATCTTAAACTGATTGCATGATCTAACTCCAGGCTCTTTTGAATTGCTGAGCCTGATTTAATATATAGACATCCAGAAAGCTATTTCCTTTCATATTGTTTGTTTTATACTGTTACTGTTTAGTGATTAAAGCCCCTTTATTGTTTTGTACTACTAATTTAGGTTCTATTTGACCTACGGATACGTGCTCGTGTTTTACTTACCTTATCTAAACTATAAAGAAAGTATTGTAATCGCGAAAAGATCACTTTTCGAGATTTCATCAGATCTTCACATTTCAGGGTCTCTAGATGACGAAAAACTGGTTTTCTCAAATCCCACTGTCTGTCTACCTGTCCGTCTATATGTCTGACTGTCTTTTGCAAGCTTAGCTCAAAAAACTATTTGTTGGGAAGACAATATTTGCATGCGGATTATATGCCTTCTCGTCATCAAGCCGAGAAAATATAAGATATATACAGGATGCTCACCTTAAAAAATAGAGTTTTGCCGTTTTTGCTTTGACTCAAAAAATATACAGGATTGAGAGCATTAAAAAATATAATTAGTTTGCTGAGAAATAGATAAAAATAATAATTTGCATATAGTTCACGCTTTATTCTTGCCGTAAATGGGACCCAACAGATATAGTGTATATGTTGTAAAAAATACAAAAGGGGGAAACCATAATGCGGTTTTGTGCAATCAGCCGTATAACACAGATGCGAGAATTCTTGTGGGGCCGCATGCGCAAATTTGCAGATTGCTGGCAAGTAGTGAAATCTTATTAGCAGACTGGTTCGCAGGAGCTAAAGTTCGAAACCCACAGCCGGTAATGCTTTTTATTTGAATATTGGTGTAATTTACATTACCAAGTGCTTGCTTTTATTGTTTCAATATTATTCAGTCCACTTGCGAGGGAAGGTCTCAGTAAAGCTCTATATAGATCTCTTTCAAATATAGATATGTGTAAGCTATAGATCGGACTTTACTTTTGTTATACTGTTTCTGTTGCTGCTGTTGAAGACTGGCGTTTTTTGTAGCTTTCATTATTTTCATTTAATTATTAATCTTAAGAGCCATGACCTGATCCTTACAATGACAACAAATACCCCAGAGTTTTGAGGTAGTACGAGTTCTGAACGTCTCTCCTATAAATTAGAATAAAGATAAATACGTTTTTGTAATTTTATTGAAATATTGAAGATGTTAGGTAGTTGAAATATTTCGCTAATTAAATCCTTTGTCTGGTGAAATGTATAGGTTGGAAAAAATAAGGTCCTACAGTATTTGCTGAAGCAGGGGGAGATTTCTAGTGCACATGTTGGCGAACGTTTGTTCTTTGCAAGTTCTAAGCAACTCAATTTTTAATTCAAAAAGCAATGAACTGCAATAGTTGACATCTTCAAACTAGTAAAAGTGTAGTGTCAAGGTAACAAAAGTTTTGCATTTGTGATTTTTCAAAATTGAAAGCGTATTGACAGACATGTTTTAGGGCACGGTTTGGCAAACTGTAAGAGAGCTGTAGCTAGAAAACTCCATGCAGAACGTTTCCCACATCGACGTACACAAAATTATAAAACGTTTGAGAGACTTCATTTTCAATAAAGGGAAACAGAATAGTTTACGCCAACAACAAAAATAGCGGCAGACTACGAAGCAGAAGTACATTAAAATTTAAAGGGTCTGTTTTGAAAAACGTTGCGGCCAATAACTTTATCCGTATCACTTACAAAGAGTGCAAGCATTGTCAGCAGCTAATTTTCTACCACGAGAAGTATTTGTGTTTGGTTTTTGAAACGATGTAGCAGTGATCTAGTTTTTTTAAGCAGTGTCTAGTTCTACTAATGCTATGATATGAAAGATACTACCTTCATATCATAGCAGGAAAGTGGAAAACCAGACATCGTTCTATTTTATATTGATAGAAAGTCAGGTGTGAACGCCTTGGATGGTAAGTTGTGCGCAGTACACTGAACTTCCAGAAGAACAGGAATATAGGCCGTGGTAATACATTAGCGCATGTTACACATTGCACCAGTATATTTTGTAGCGTTGACTGTAAAACATTTTGGGATGGAACTAGTACTGAACTTGCATGATAGATTATTGACTAACAAAAGAGTGCTGATCAAAATTTGCAATATGATCACTAAGGAACTTGGAATGTGCATCCTGGTTAAAGAAGAGTCTAAGCAGGCCATCCTTAAAAGCAAGTGTAGATGGTGCAATTCCTTCTCTCACCGAAAGGACCTAAATACATCAATTTATTACAATATCGGTAAAAACCCAGCGTGTAATAAATGTGTAATAAAAAAACTCATGTTCAATGTACGGCCCCTAATTTTTAAATTAATATTTCATCTTCAAAAATGGAAACCCCTTAATATCATTAACAAAATCAAAGTGGTAGAGTAGCTGACGAGAATTCCAATGCATAAAACTTTTTTAAAAGCAACAATTGAATAAAGCTTCTTGGCTCTAAGATCTTGCACTCGTTATTTTTTAGCCCTGAGAAATGCAAGTGTCACAAAAATGATTGCAGAGTCGAATAACAGTCTCGTAAATCAGTTTTATTGTTTTCTGATACGCTGTTGTAGCTGTTGGTTGGATATTACGGAATGGCCTGGCATTGAGCACTCGATATCGTAAATGCTGCTGGACGAGTCGCATTGGATCTGCGATTAAGTCGTCTAACTAAAGAAAGCAGAGTTTATTACAGTGACGACTGCGCCTCGTTTTTGTGTTTCCAATAAAAAGCTAACTCTATTAGGAGTTAGGGGTTGGTGGGGGAGTAACGCGACAGATGCGGCAGCACTAAGCCAGAAGACTTCATGCGCCACGATGCTTAATCCATGGATTTATTCTCTCAGGTTATCTGGACCGTATATCTTTGGAGGACCGCGGTCTGCCCCGGCATACTAATAGTAATGCTACAGATTGTACTGATAAATAGTTACCACAGCCAATGTACGGTATTTATGGCGGGATTTGTGACGCTAAACTTGCTCGACTTGTTTGCAATTCAACATTTCCCAAATAATATATACACAAGTTCCGGCCAACCGCTCGCCAACTATTCCAATCGAAGCAATCAGAGCGAGCTTTTAATTAAGCAAGGGCCGATTTACATCCGCCGCTTTTTTAGGACAAAATTTATTTCTGTAAATGAGAAAGCAGTCGCCTTGGCAAACCCCGAGATTCCGACTCATTTCATCTCAATTTCTTTGTCACGATCCCCATTTTTTTGGCGAAGTCAGAGCTGCCAACTTTAGAACTGCAGTAAAAAACTTCGTCCTCTGGGAAACAAGGAGGTTCTGAAATAAGACATGATTCCTCTTCTTCCTAAGTTTTAAACAAAGACCAAGATTCCTTTAATTTGATCTCTTACCGCTGTTTCCTGCAAGAAACTTTCCTAATTTCATTGAGTGGAAATGGCGGTTAACAAATCTAATTTTACATACTCTAATCCCGCCAACATGCCCCAACTGTGCTTTACATGTGCCGCCCGTTTAGCTCCAATCTAAGTTTCCGAGCAATTATACACGCCCTTTTACACTTTGCTGCTCAGGCGCTTCATATCGTCCACTGCCCCCAATTTCTTCTAATTTTCCTGTCCTCTGCGAGCTCGAAATAAACAGGAATTAAAGAACAAGAAAAATGATTAAGACGAGGCCGTGAAGGGCGGTTTAATGTTAAGAGTGGATTCGTGTCCAGCTGCATGAAGGCCTCTTAAAACTACGTTTTATGATTAGTTAATCGGGTATCACGTAGTGACTTGAGAGTTAAGGGAGTAAAGAGTGGCGTGTTAAGTGAGTGGGCGCATGAATATGAATGTGTGCATGCAAGAGAACGGCAACGAAACCGAGCAGAAAATCAGGCTGTCGCTGAAACGAGTGCCTGGAGAGGCTGCAGACCGTCCTTTCTCCACTTAAACACACCCCTTTAGCCAACGGTGACATTGATAAAGAGCGTTATTATACAGAATTACAGATTAACTCTGCCATGTTAGTGGCTGCACCGCTTAGTATTTTAACCTCTATCTGATATGCACGATACAGTAGGATGCTACCTGCTTACCAATGAAAATGTACGCGCACATTTTCCGGTCCATTGCATAAACAAGACGCCAGATAATTGCAGCTCCTTGAAAAAACATTTTATGACTAAGGATGCGTAACCCACATCCCTGATTGCATTTATTTTTATAGTTCAGAAAAACTACTGAAAAAAATCCTTAGCTAAAAAACTGTAATATAACCTATATTACTTGTTTTAACGTATACAGAAAAACGTGATGAATGCCATTTATTTATTTATTTATTTCGTACTCCACCAACAGCCGTTAGGCCAATTATAGGCGTCGTTGTACATTTATGGGGACTTCCAACCCCACTAACAGCTGTCATAATGTTATTATGACATCCGGGAGCAACTATTTCCGTGGCAGCCGTACCATGAGGCGCCGGTAAAAGCAGCCATGGAACTCCCATCCAAGTTCTGACCAGAAAGAGCGTTGCTTAACTCTACTGATCGAACGTGGAGGCTTGTTCAAGCCATACCAGACATAAGGCTATAAAAGTCCAAAGAAAACGAAAATATAGCTCTACATATTTAAACGTATTTGTCTTCAAAATTTGCATTTTTTTTAAATAAATGTATGCGAGTTCTAAGCATATGTTTCGAAATTTCGCATATGTATTTGGTTTTCCCATTTCTGCTTCTGAATCAAAAGCTAGTATATCGGTCTCGAGTTTTGAGTTTTTCATAGAAGATTACTCAATAGAATCACTTAGATATTCTTGTACAATAGTTATAATTATTCTAGTTTAAAAATAATTGCTGCAGTATTTCTCAGACAAACAAAATTGTCAAGGACCATCGCCTACTGTTACGAAATAGAGTCAATTCGTATTCAAAGAAGCTTTTTGAGCAATTGACCTGGTTTTGTGATTATCCCATATTGACGATTTTTTAATAGAAGTGCTACTTACTCTGGCAGCTATTTTGTTTTCTTCCTTGCGATTGCAATTTCGTTTTTCTGCTGTTTTTGGAATTATCACATAACATCATTAGTTCAGAGATAAGACCAATCTCTCTGAACGGTCACTCCAAACCTAAACAGGCAGGGGTTTCAGGGAGCTAGTTCTCGCAGGGTACTCTTACTACACCCTGGACGACTGCATTGACCTGCAGGGCAAATTAAGTGGGAATAACATCCGAACCCAGAAGTGACGCGGCGGTTGCCAACAGCGTCTGACACAGATGATGGCTGATAATCATAACCCTTCTCAACCCCCATTGAACCAGCGTTAGGTTAAGGTCCAAAACCTTCTATGAACGAAATCCAGACGAAACGGCTCTCAGTCCCCCAACACATTGAAGATTCTAACCATGGCAGCGGTTAGAAAAATAACAGAGGAATGGCTACCAACAGGTAACAACCTTTTGGATTTGTTCTTATAATATCCAATCCTGCTTTGAGATGATAAAACGTGTGAATTAGAACAACCACTAAAAAAGATAAAATACAGTGCCATAAATAAAAACAACGCGGGAAGAAAATAACAACGGAAGAGGAGAAATGGTGGCTAGCCGAACCAGAGCTAGTTATACTTAATGAGGGGAATTACTCGGCATTCATACTACCGCAGAGTAAGTCAGATATCGACATTGCCTTCTACACGTCCAATTTAGTAAGGCAAGTCAAACGCTGGACGGTAGTAGAGGAAGAGAACTTTAGTGACCATCAAGCCATAACTTCCAACATTCAACTATATGAACAGGGCAAAAAAAGACTGAAATGAAGAAGAAACGCCACAGAGGATAGAAGTTTAAAACGAGTCTATAACAACAATTACCAGAAGACAGAAGAAGAGATATATGCAATAAAGAACAGCGACAACGCTCCTGAATCATGCACACAGATACTAAGTGAGACATATGAGGTCTAACACTTAAAAAAGAGGTTTAAACCTAGACGACCAGTATGTTAGTGGACGGAAAAGGTAGTAGAACTGGAATACAGAATTTGCACAGAAAAAACCAGCACTGATAAAAGAAATAAAAACAACACGGCATCGCAGCCTGAAAAATAGAGACTATGAAGAGTAGAGGGAAAGGCAATAAAAGCAATAAATGGAAGAGCATTGGTTAAAATGTATGAGGTAGATAGAAACATCTCGGATGAAGGGGTATAAAATAGCTTGGGATAAGCTGGACGTCGGAATAGAACTAACGTATGCAAAAAAATAAAGGTGGCTGAGAGGTTATTTTCTAGACAAAATGTGTGACAACTGGAACAAATAATCCCCGAAACGGAAGAAACTGCATCCATATTCACGGTAGAAAGATGAAGAATGGAAAATTTTTTCGATCTGACAGGATATGAGTAGAGATAAGCAAGTACGCAATTCTACACGATACCGTCTGCAGACATTGAATGAATTGCTGAACGAGGAAAAGTTCCCGGAAAGGTGGAACTGCAAGCAATTAGTTTTACTGGTAAAGGGTGGACAGAGAGAAAACGCGGAGGAAGCGTATACGCTCTATATGGTCTATAGACCGCTGTGTATACTGGACACATTAGGGAAACTATTAGAACAGTTAGTGAGCAATAGATTACAACTTTGGGAACGCCTACTGTGTTCTGTAGTTATATAGTTATATAAACACCTCTACTATAGTGTGAAATAAATTTTATCAATTCCTTAATATAAGAAACATGGCGGCAATTTGGTGTAATGCCAATATTTCAAACTCTAAAACTGCATGGAGGTTTCTAGTGTGTCTGGCAATTTATCATACATCATGTGTTGTACACTCTAGTGAAATACTTCTAAAATTCTGCTTTCCGGTTTCTTTTTTTTTCGGATATTGACGACATGATTCGTTGAATGATCTTTCTAAGGATGCCTTGCTTGGGTTTAAATATTAGTAGTTAAAACCATAAAATTTGATGCTCCTTGTTGTGATGTTGCTAAACTGTTTTGACACTATTACACTGTCTGATCTAATTACATTCACATTTTGAGCAACGTGTTACAACATAAAAGTTCCTTAAGACCAGAACCACCATGTGAAGGCGTCGCTTGCTACAAATGGAGAAGCTGATTTTCCTTTTAGAAGTGTGAAATCGTATGTTTTGATTACTAGAAAAGTTACGCAACCCCAGCAGTATGTAACAAGTAACTGCACAGCTAGATACAATCGTAAAAAAGGGGGTGCGACAATACGCCAGAGGAGTAACTAATCAAATAGAAGGTGTTGTTTCCCTAGAATGTCACACGTTTTTCTCTCAATCTGCATTAACCTCAACAGAACTTGTGAAAGGAAGTGTAAAACGTTACGCTGCTTCATAAAGACGATGCGTGATTCTTGATCTTCACCAACGGATACCCATTTTGCTATCATCACCACGTGTTATAAGAAATACACCCAAAAGCATAAAAAACAGAAGGTAACTTTACAAGTTATCCAGTGAATAAAGGAAACATTTATTAACATGTACAAGTTAAAATTAGCCCTGAATTCTAGAAAAAGTCATCGTAGTAATCCAACCATATTTGTATCTAGCTAATGCGGGAGTATATAGTTATTAAAACCACAGGCAAAGGAAATTCCTTGAAGAGGTTAATTTTGCACTAAAATAGTTTTCAGAACGCCAATGAGAAAGCTACATCCAGTTCGAAATGGAGGAAGCACTCGTATATGGGCGTGGTTGGCGACACACATAACATCTAGCAATTATAGATAATTCTACACGGGCTGGATGAAAAACGTACTGGTTTGACTGCAAGGACTACCCTTACTGCGTGAGACGTTGTTCACGCATACCAATGATGGGAGGAGGGAATGAAACTGGCCTTTGAGGATGCAGGAGACACAGATACTACATGGAAGGGGATGATACCAATTTCGCTCAAAAATCTCGGCATTGTGAGACGAATAGCTGCAATATCCACAAAATGTGATTTTAAGTGGGAGTCTATTGACGACACTTGCTACGAGATTCACCTTTCGTTATTCGTCATTCATTAGGGAGCCTCCCAGGTTGATCCCGTGGTTGGCCGTAATTGACGAAATTACTTCACCACAAAAGTGGCTTCCAAGTTTTACGTTACTTACGTTAACCGCGCCACAACCACAGAGAAGCTTCGGACTCAACGCGAGGTCATGCTGTGATCATTTAGAGCAACGGATGGTACTTCCCCAGGAGCTACAAAGATGCTGTTAATGGCAGTAGAAAATTACAACGAACAGCTTCTCCTGTGAAGTCGCGCACATGTATTCGGAGGACTATCCCGATACATTGTCAGCGGTCCGCAACAGGCTGGCGTCATACTTTTAAAACTTCGCAACGCCAATTGAAATATACAAAAGTATTCAGGCAGGGCCAGCGTAGATCGAAATGAACGGGAACTAACTAGCTTCCGTAAGTGGCGTGAACAATATAAACTAACATAACACACAGCATCGAGTTACTGCAAACTTTCTTTAAATAGATGGCCAAGCGGTGTAACTCATCAAATAAAGGTAGCACGTCTACCGCTTAGTTTGGTTACCATTAGTTTTTCTTTAATGTTTTACTATGTAATTCATTGTTAGCCTGTTAACGACATTGCTTGGAGTTAGTTTTTAAACTAGTTCATCTTTCCAGAGTAATATCGCCAGCTTTAAATTCTATTTTTTCCTTTGCTAAACTCTTACATGGCTGCTTTCTGTATTGTAAATATATAAATATATATACCGAGCGATTATAAATGACTGTAGGTCGAGAATGTGTTGGAGATTTCCTGTTTTGTGCGTTTGCCGCTTTAATGTGTGTATTATATATAATATGGTGCTGGAATAATGACAATGAAATGGCGAAGGATTTTATTTTTCCAAGGCTGGACCTACAATTATTTATAATGACTGTTTATACATACAGGTTTTATTTGTTCTTTTACTTTTCGCCATTAATAGTTTTTCTAACTAGTGCTATCTTTATTTCAATTCTGCGGTATTAGGAATTTTCTATTTCATTTTCAATTATTAATCTATAAGTTATAGATTTGTCTTCCATTATAAGCACTTTTCTTACATTATTATTCACTCAGTACACACATGGTATTTTGCACCTACTACAATCACAGCTGCTATTGGAATCTGTTTCCTGTTAATATACGCTGTGCCCGCTAGGATATTTCGAAAGCACAGTCCGAGAACAATACTAGCATACACAACTTCTAGCCTCTTTTACTTCTCTACTTCCAGCACCGTTCTTGCTATACAAACTTGCTGCTGCATATCTGTTAATATGTCCCCAATCCATCGTGTAATAGTATCGTTGGACATAGGCATACACTGCATTTGTATGGCAAGATTTTCTCTTTATCGGCTTTGGCGTTTTTCATTATTCCGATCAGAAGTATCAGAATAGGACCTTAATGTTTAATGCCTATTTTTCAATACAAAGAAATCTCAAAAAATTAGTCAGCAGGAAACTATATTCATGTTCGCAATGTAGCAATACATTAATTTAAATCATTAAATTTACAAATATTAACAACACTACGATTATGAGCATCTTAACAAAACAAGTTTGATTGCCAGAACAAGGCGATAAGCCATGTTTTGCGGTACTCCAACGAGTTTTGTTGAATGCCATAATCAAACATGTATTGTTCAATATTTTATGTTTATCGGTGGAGTTTTCATTTTATTCTTGCTCATGGGGGGAAATTCTGATTATAAAACATGACAGAAAATTTGACGTAACTTTCATTGTCTGGACTAAGTATAACAAACTGGGGACTTTTCAATTAATGTACATAACTCATAAACATGTTTTTATTGTTTGTTTAAATTAACTCAGGTTAAGGGTGTTCTCTGTTTTGTAAAAAAGAGTGCTGTAAAAAGGTTTTTGTTTCCTCTTGACGTATTAAGCGGTCATTACTGTCGTCTGAACTGACTCGGTAAATGAGTATCTACAGGCCAGCTGCCTGTAAAGTGTTACTGTCGTCTGAACTGACCGGTAAAAGAGTCTTTACAGGCCTGTAAAATGCTGCCATCTCGACTTTACAAGCACCTTGTTTTCTAATACTCACATCCCTCATTAATCACTAATATTAATTTTATGATGTTGCGCAAGAGGAAATAAAACGTAGCCTTTACTGGGGCTCGCTGGATTACAGGGCTCGCTCCTACGTCGCTCTCCCTGCAAATTATCCGACTCGCCCATAAAAGCTAATTTACTAAGCTTGCCACGTAAATAACTATTAACTATACACAAATTAATTTGGTAGTCCATACACACACCGATGAGAATCTAGTAATTTACGATACGATACGAGTGCGTAAAGCTAGTCTTTAGTCAAGAGTGGGTGCAATATTTTATCTACTATAGAATCTAGAAAACACGGTAAATATAAAAAATATTTTAAATGTAAATTAGCTAGCAACCCGTCGTAATTTTGCGTGGTTAATAATTGTAAAACACATTGCTACTGATAACGTGTTTAATGAAATCATTTTAAACAGGTTGCTTCAGTCGACGTGAACTAATTTTTTTAATTGATTTATTGTATATTTACAATCTGTTGCTCATGAACAATAAGTAAATGGTATGATATTTGACTAACCTAACTAACTAACTATATACAGAATTGCTTAGAACTTGCGTATAAAATTCAATGCTAACAGAAAATCCGATCTGACTACGATCTCACTTAACGCGATAAGCAAAAACTTTAGAAGATGTTCGCTTATGACACCTTCATAGGGGAAAAGGCATATTGATAATAATGGAACTAAACCGCAAACGCTGTTTCGCAGCTGCATTACTTACTTATTAACACATCAACAACTGCGGAGCTGAAAGAATTACCAACCCCTTTCTCCACTGTGCGTGCCAAATGCAGTGGCGGTGATTATTTTTAATTAACTTAACACTAATACGTCTCGGTCATTTATAGCTGCAGATATGTCTTACATGTTTTGCTCTAAGTTAATGAATGGTTTCTTTCCATTATTTGGCAGAAATCTGGTGCCTACGATTTCCTAAATATGGACAACCTTCCGATTAATCAAAGTGGATCTTGCATAATCTAAATGAAACGAGTTTTCTGTAAATAAGTACAATGCCCAAAGTTTAAAAGACACTTACTGGAGTGCAATACAAGTATTAAGCTTTTATTGCAAAATGAGTTGTTAATCAGCTGGTTAATAAAATTTGACATTTAATAAGAATAAGATTAACAAAGTTTTACATTTTATTTCTCTTTGAAATTATGTTAAGTTTACACGAATATAAATGAATTCAGGGCACCTTTCGTGTCGTTCTCGTGTTAAAATCAATTACTGTAGTTTGGTTTACATACTATTCATAAATATATATTACCTCCTTCATAGACACCTTCAAATGCATTGCATAATTTTCAGAAATTGCTGAGAAAAGTGTGCAGGTTTCCGCCGTGCATCCGATTATTGGACGTATAATAGTTGTTGTATACCTTTATTTTAGTCACATTGCTCGGCAGCTTATTTTTCAGAAAAAAAGTAATAACGAGGTAAGTAAGAAGAGTTCTCCTACAGACTGCAGTAATTACAGAACTATTGCGCTAATTCGACATGCAAGTAAAGTCCTACTGAACATCCTCCATAAACCTCTGAAGGTTTTTCTCCTACCACAAACACCAGATGAACAAACTGGCTTTATACCAGGCAAAGGCACTAGAGAACAGATCTTAAACGTCCGTCAATTGATAGAGAAAGCACAAGAGTTTGGTGTAACGATGTATCTCTTCTTTGTAGACTACTCAAAGGCATTCGACTGTGTAAATTGGAACCTTCTTTGGAACATACTAAAATAAATGGGCACCCCGAACCATCTGGTACGACTGATCCAAGAATTATATGAAAATAATCAAGCCGACATAAGAATCAATACAGTCAGGTCAAATAAATTCTCTACTAAAGCCGGAGTCAGACAGGGTTGCATCTTATCACCAATTCTATTTAAATATACATATATAGCGAGTACATCATGCGAAAGGTGCTGGACGGGTGGCGAGGTGGAGTGTCGATAGGGGGAAGGAAGATCAGTAATCTTAGGTATGCAGACGATACACTTATTATAGCATCGTGTGAAGAAGAACTGGAAGAGGTAAGGGATAGGTTGAAAACCATTAGAGAGAGATACGGACTAAAACTAAACGTTAATAAAACAAAAGTTATGATAATAGATCGTGTGCATAACAACCAACCACAGATTCAAAATGTCGCAGGTTATGAAACGGTAGAGAAGTTTAACTATCTTGGTTCGCTGATCACAAATACCGGTGAATGCGGACAAGAAATCAAAAGACGTTTCGCGATAGCAAGAACGGCCACAACAAAGCTGACAAAAATCTGGAAAAACTCAGCTATAACAAAATCCACGAAGTTAAGGCTCGTCCCTTCACTCATCTTCCCTATCGCGATGTATGCAGCAGAAACATGGACCTTGAAAAAAGCAGACATACAAAGAATTAATGCATTTGAAATGTGGTTATATATACGTGTCTTGCGTATACCGTGGGCAGCACACCGGACCAATCTCTCCATACTAAATAAACTTAATATTGAATCCCGACTGTCCACGAAAGTCAGCCAATCTTTTCTTCGATACTTCGGTCACATATCCCAAAGGAAGAATTCTATGGAGAGTTTCCTTGTACAAGGAAAGATTGAGGGACATAGATTAAGGGGTCGATCACCTAAAAGATGGGTTGACCAAGTTGGAGCGCTGACAGGACATACCTTGCACGATGCTATACACTTAGCTGAAGATCGCAAGGCGTGGGCAACAACAGTGTTAACTACCTAATAATACCACCAAACCCCTTCGTGGGGTAAAGGATAGAAGAAGAAGAAAAAAAGTACATATATTTATGAATGGTTCTCTACGGTAATTCTTTAAAACAATTATTAAGTTGTAGCTTCTAAGATAGTTCAATTTTACAAACAGAGCATAAATTAGTATAAGGCTTCCGTATTTCTCTATTTTATTTGGTACATATGACACAACACTAATCTCTAGCACATCAATACCTGATATCTTGTAAATACATTAAGTATTAGTAATAGTATTTAAGTTTGTTAGACGTAAAGCAACATAAAAAACTATTTTTAATACTGTTAATTCATTACCGCATTTATGTATTGTATTATCTGTAACCTCATTTACCTTGCGGTGTAGAGGCTGGTGCTTTATTCGCTGACATCTGGCGGTACAATGCTCAACTTCCCTGGACTCGGGATACTGAGTAGGAGCGCGCTTTGGTGCTTGCGCAGCAACCACTGTGTGAGGTATGTGTCACAGTAATGTGTTGACCTTGTTACTCTATCTCTTAGGTCTGTGGTTATGAGTAGAGCACAGTTAATTTGGTGACCAACGGTGAATGGTCCCACCGAGCCCCCGACCCCCGCGGGATTCGAACCGAGGACTTGCTTAATGCAACGTATTTATATAAGGCTAATTCGGTCACACTTTGAAAATCTGTATCCTACTTTTGTATCTTCTTTGTGTCGCTTGACTTTCTTACTCTTTTTATTTACTACTTCTATTTCAAATGTGTAAATAATTTTTTGTGAAAATCTATTTATAGTTCCAACAACAATAAATATAACAGTTACAACTGCAGAGGACGTAGCACATTGGAAAAGCTTTTTCACAATACGATTTTTAATACACTCTGTGTTGACAAATTTCTAGAATAAAACACTTGTAACACATTTTGATTACCACATGTGTTTTGTCAAATGTGACTTATCATGATTTTTTTCTGCATTAAACAGCAGAAAAATTACTGTATCAAATTTACTACAGCATACAGAAGAAATAAAAAAAGCAGTACAAAAAGAAACTGTATTAGTTACAGCTTTTTAAATTAGGTTCCGACTGTTGGCTCCTACCCGCTGGATTATATAATATGATTCAATTGTGTTACATAAATTTTTCTAAAAAAAATACTGCAGCTACATATTATTTTTGTGCTCCAAGTTTCGCCATTAGATTTTGGTATTTGGATTGGTTCTTCGTGGGTGCTTTGCTTGTGTGGATTCTGGGCTTGAAACGGGTATTTTGGGACACATATAGAGTCCAGATCTATTAGACGGATCATTCATTACAAGTTGTTAACCATCCTGGCCATAAAAATCCATCATCGATTCCGCTTATTTTGGGGAGGAGTGCATTTTCTTCGTCCTGGGAGCATAATTTGATTTTGGGTCACATCGCTTGGGGATCCTGCAAGCACCCTCTACCTGCTGCATCATAGCTGTAAGAGCCCGCTTGGAGGCTATTAATTCAACCACTGCAGAAGCCCGATCTCTCAGATACGTAATTATGACTAAAGTAGATAAATTAAAACTATTCCCAGTCTGTAATTTACATTTCAATTGTTTGACTTTTAATTGCGTCTATAATTGTGCTAATTATTTGGGGTGCATATCTCGCTTAAGTAATGCCTTTATCTAAGTAGATTTGTTGTAATTAAAGATTATAATATTTGGTAATAACATGATTTAAAGAACTGCACGCAGTCTTCCCTGAGTCCATCCGACAGGCCCTCAAGTATACTCTTGTTGCGTTGCAAAATTTGAAGATTTAAGAATAATATAGCTAACAAAATACCTAAGATTCAGTTTAATCGTTTAGGGAATTGTTGTACTTGCGACTCTATAAAGATTAAATAGTTTTGATGAGCGCAGATACTTTCAAAGAACCAAACTCATATTGTAAGAAGCAATTCACGTTATCCATTTGTACTTATCTAGACACTAATAAAGCGAAATATATTATGCCGGAGTAACACGCAAATACAATTGAATGGACTCAAAAGCATCATTTTTTGTCCTATTTTACAGGCAATATCAAGGATTAATCCAGACTACAAGTTTTCCAATAAAAATGTAACAAACCGCCTTTCCAATTTTGCCTTGTTGCATATGAAATTTAAAATCGCGTAGGTAACGCAATGGAATACTTCAGCCTGATTGACGTGCTGACGGGGAAACTACCGATATGGAATAAGTATGATTTAACGCGTGGTCTGGCGAGTGATTTGATGGTAATCCCATTTCATGCTACATTAGTACACACTAATCTAATATAGCATAAAGACTTAGAACATCCTGCTGTTAGCTAATATTGCATTGTGTGTGGCGTACTTCTATTAGAATCTTTGAAACATTTCTTTTCGTGAACATTGATATTTTCTAATGCTTAGAGTTAGAAATAATTAAATTTTATCTGAAGTACAAACCAAATGAGAATTTTAGGGTACCTTGAGAACTATGTATTAAAGTAGTCTTTATCACTACAAACAGGTAACATGGTTGTTAAAAAATTAATTCACTCATTCATAACCTGTAACCCTCCTTGCCGTTGGGTGTCGCGTATCATTCATACGGAGCGGAAGTGCAATGTGGATAATGAACCAAAAACGACTTACATTACTCTCGCCTACCTTCAAAGATACTACACACTCAACAACCGTTAACCTAACTTACAGATAACTTAACTCGAGTTCAAATTAATTCCCACTTCGGGAAAATTCTCGCTTACAACCGCATTTAAACCTAAATCCACCTGGTTGATAAGCAGACTGTTGAGCCACTTAACCGCTATGGTGGATCTATTATAAAATGAGAATTATAATATTGACTGTTTGATTTGCTTCAATTTAGGAATCCAGTTTCTTGGAATTATTTATTCTACGGAAACACTTAGTAACCTGCTTGAAAAAATTTAGATATTGACGTGAAGGTGTTTGCTCAGTACCAAGCGCATTTTAATTGTTACCAATGGTGCAACTACATATGTCTATATTGACTAATGGGATGTTACTAATGGTAATTTTAATTAAAATCTAGTTGGTAAATCGCATGGTCCACAACACTCGAGTTGATGACGGTAGCCAGCTATTTTTAGACGAAGCTGAGCTAGCACATTGAGATGAGCACTTAATCTGTGGTGGTAGTTAGACTATGGTTGTTTATTTCCTGTTTAACACTCACTATGCTTAGTTTGTGGCTGATAACTATGTTAGGCACGAACCAGGGGCGTTCACGATCATTCGTAGCACTTTGAAATCGTGTATGTCGGTAATCAATTTGAACGCAGATTCCCATAACTGAATTCCATATATCCATATGAGTTTTAAAATGGTTTTGTAGATTAAAAGTTTATTCCCGTGCTTTGGTTGGGATTTTTTCCAATAATCCAACAGATACAGTTCTGTACAAAATTAAAGGGTTGACACTAAAATTATAATTACCTTTACAAACACATAATCTAATTAAATTAAATTGCAATATATTTTTTTAATGTTTTCTACTGTATTTAATCATGATATTCACAAGTAATAAAGTTTTTCCTTCGAAACTGGTGTAACTACCATTGTCAATGTTTAAAGATGCATATTTCGGTAAACTAAATATTTCGCAACTTCTAGAATTCACTGCAGTATTTTCAAACAATATGTAAAGAATTTTTCAAGGAAGTATGGGAGGGGGGGGGGTTGTTCTTTGCAAATGCGCTAGATTTCTTGTTGCTCTTCAAAATGAGTATTGGGTAGCTTCTATTGTAGTTCTTTTAAGTAGCCTTATTGCTTGTTTTTTGCCTTCTTTTAACAGATGGTCTTTCGTAGTTTTTCTGATTTAGACTTGCTATGGGCGGATATTGCAATATACCATGGCTTTCTTAATTTTCAGTTCTCACTAATTTTGTGTCTTAGCATAGAACAGGTGCTTTTAATTTTGAATTCCTCCATATGGGTATAGAGCCCCACGCTGCTTGCTGTATTATTACCTTGATAAGTACTACAGTTAATTTTAGGTCAAACGGGTTCTAAGGACAATTGTACTGACAGGTAACTTTTGAAGTCAAGGTGATAACTCCAAGAAGATTGTTCTAGACTAAATTCTGCCTTGGGAAAGTTAGCGGGTGCAGCTTGACTAACTGAAATGAAATACATCAGGTGTTTTTACCTGCGAAGTCGAAAATTAAAGGTACAAGGAACCTGGGTAGTATATTTTAGAAACCTATATAACGAAAACGTGACGACAGCGAGAGAAGAACAACACCTACAGAATCAAACCATTACCACAAAATTAACAGTGGAACAAATTATTGAAGCTCTAAAAAAATTTAAAAACTGAAAATCACCTGGGCCAGATCAAATCCCAAACGAACTCTTAAAATACGGAGGATAGGATTTAAACTAAGAACTAAGAAAACTGTTTCAATTAATAATTTATAATGGTACCATCCCAAAAGCATGGAGAAACAGCATTACAATACCCATATTCAAGAAGAGAAGCAAAAAGAATCCCCATAACTCTGTACCTGAGAATTAAAAAGGCCAATCTCCAAAAATTGCACTTTTAAGTCATAAATATTTTTAGTATCTAGAGGATTGACTCTATTCATATAAGAAAGGCAAATCTCCTTAACTAAAGCGTTTTTAATATAAAAAGTATTTGAAACGGCTGATTATCTTAATCCTAAAAAGGGGAAAGTGTTAACATTGGCCCTTTATTATAGTGTAAGCCTAGACTAACTTGGGCCAATTTCCTGAAGTAAACAAATATAAGAGATTGGCCTTTTAAAAGCCTTCTGTCAAGTCGGAATGCAAACCTAACCTGCAAATTATCAGGGTGTACTTTAAAGCAGGTGTTGCTTGGTTAAAATGTTTCGTAATAGAACAAAAAAGATATTATCCATGGTTCTGAATGAAATATCCACTCCAGGTAAGTCATGGTTTAAAATAAATCCCTGTATTATGGTTAATATTACATTCAGGCGTAGTTGAAAACAATGCATTCAGAGATGAGTCATCCGAAGTTGCAGTAACAACTAACATTGAATTTACACCAATAACTTCATCTAGTCATGTAAGTTCAAATTCTTTTACAATAAGTCAGCTGATTAGAGTTTAATTTTTCAAAATTTCTGCAGAACACAGCTGAAATTCAACCCATAGAAAATGCAGTTTACGAAGAACTCTCCTCTTACAACAATCCGCTACCCTTGACAGAGTACTACGTCAATTTCGATTATAGTGAACTTGATGCGGCAGTAAATTCTCAGCATTATAGAGAAGCTGAAGATTGCTCCGATGATCAAGATCTAGATTATGTTCCCGACGCAGATATGGCTGAAAGTAGTGACGAAAGCGAACCAAGCAATTTATCGCATGATAAACATAATGACGAAAATATAGGACAAGAAGAAAATATTGAGCAAGAAATTCCTGACAGGAAGAACGACGATCGCGAAAACGTACACCAAATGATAATCAATGGAAACAAAATATAAAAATACTAAATAAAGAAAAAGGCAAAGAATACAAAACAGTAAAGGGAAAAATTTAAAAGAGCGAAAATACTACAGCAACCGTGTAATTGTAAACGAAAATGTTATAACTTACTAAACGTAGAACAAAGAAATAACATGTTCCAGACATTCTATGGATTGTCTAGATATGGACAAGACCAATTTATTTCTAAAACTGTTGAGGAAAATTTATGAAAAGGTACCAAATGATCCGAAAATCAGTAAGAGAAAATTTTCAAGGAAGTACTTCTTGAGGAATCAGAATAGATTAAAACTGCAGGTATGTCAAAAATTTATATCAATACGCTGATCTTACACTCAAAAAGGTTAGGGTAATTATTGAAAAGAGAAGAGTTAGTTATGGAAACATCTGTGAAAGCGATAAACGTGATAAGCACGGAAACAATCCCAAAATAAGTGATAGCAGAAAAGACATCATTACAGAACATATAGCCCTGCATATACCAGCCATTACTCTAGAGAAAGGTCAGCAAAAAAGTACTTGAGTCCAGATTTAAACATTGCCTTAATGTATTGATTATACAGCAAGTACTGTGAGGACCAAAAGCTCAAACCAAAAAAAGAATGTCAGTATCGCAAAATGTTCACTGAAGAATTCAATCTTTCCTTTCATCGCCCTGCCACCGACACCTGTGCTAAATGTGACAGACTGAATTTGGCATTAAAATCGTTTTCTAATTCTACTGAACTAACAAATGAAGACAATTTAAGAAAATTAGAATTAGAAGAAGAGAAAGTAGAACATCTAAATTTGGCCGAAGGAGCATATAACGAAAAGTCTAAGGATAAAGAAAGAAGCAGGCAAGATCCAACTTTATTAACTGGCTCGTTTGATTTAGAAAAATGCCTACCGACTCCTTACTTAAGAAATGGACTATCCTTTTACAAGCGTCAATTGTGGGTATTCAATCTCACCATCTACCACACGACAACTTTAGGAAGCAACGGTACATGTTTCTTATGGAACGAAGCTGTCGCTGGTTGCGGAGGTCAAGAAATTGCTTCTTGTATGAGAAAATTTGTACTGTCTCTACCTTCACAAGTTGAAACCTTCTACAGTGATTGTTGCTCTGGCCAGAAGCGGAACATTTATATGGCAACGATGTTTTGTTCTCTTATGATAGAGCTATCATCAAGCAGCAACTGCTGACATCGAAGTTCCTCATGATTGGTGCAACTTTATAAAAACAGTCTATAGGAAAAAGCCCTTAGATGTGATTGAAATGTCACAAACAGACTTCCCGAATTTTTCAGATTTGTTGACCTCAATACTAGTGCACCGAAAAAAAATGAAGAAGTGCCATGGATGCGCATCAATGGATGAAGTTTGCAAAACATAATGAATTTCAGTTTTATTATAAAACAAGTTTTAATGAAAACGAACAATTTAAAAAAGTAGATTTAAGGCGAGGGTCTGCTAGAAACCGTAAAAATTCTTCAACCTATGAGTTGAAACAAATTCACTCGGAGCCTCTTCCACTTGCTGATGTTAAAGTGACCCATTTGCATGACCTATTACTTTACGTAAGTGACTACAATAAACCATTTTACAGAAACCTCAAAAGGTCGTCAGGTCCAAATTCTGAAGAGTATCCGGGTTCACCTGAAGATGAAACAAATCAAGATTAAGTGTTTTTGATGCTTTTTATTTTTGTCGTACTTTTTGGTTGAATAAGATCGTTTGCATTTTTGTTTGGAACTGTATTGTTTTATTACAGTAATCATTTAAACCAAAATATACAGGGCCAATATCCATTAAAATACATATAACATTTTTTTTGAAATTCCAGAAGGGGCCAATCTCCATTTAAACCTTTGAAAAATAAGAAACACTCAATACAAAATTGTAGAACATCATATTTAGATGCAATTAATATAAAACAGATTATGGTAAATGATAACATCAGCACTCCAATGAAACATAATAAGACATTAGCATTTCATCTTTTCAGATCTCAGAACAGCAGAAATGGAATCTGGCTCTTTTAATTCTCAGGTAGAGAACTATAGGGCAATTACGCTGCTAAATAGCACAGTGAAACTATTTACAACTATTCTTAAATCAACTATTGCCAATACAACACAACTATCAGAAGAACAGCAGGGATTCCGGAATAATCGAAGCACAATAGACGCCATATTCACGCTCCGCCAAATTGTCGAAAAATCCATCGAGTACGATAAACCGACATTTATGTGTTGCATCAATTTTAGAAAAGCGTTCGACCGAATTAAATTAGACGACGTTCTAGAAATTTTTGAAGAAAACCGTGTCCCAGGGGAATTAATAGAGGTCATAAAACAACTGAACATTCATAACAAAACAAGCATACGAGTTAATAACATATTAACTGAAGCAATAGATGTATCCACCGGAATCAGACAAGGAGACTCATTGAGCCCTCTACTTTTTAATCTAGTGATGGACAAGGTAATAAACGGAGTAAAAACAATTAACGGTGGATACAAAATGGGAAAGCAAGAACTAAAGCTAATTTGCTATGCAGACGATGCTGTGATACTCGCTGAAAATGAAGATGATCTACAAAGAATACTACATTGTTTCTACCTGGCCACCCGAAACTATAACAAATATCAGTAGACAAAACAAACTCCCTGGTCATATCTAAGGAACTTAGAAGATGCAAGTTGACAATTAATGACAA
Organism: Agriotes lineatus; assembly: GCA_940337035.1. Classification (NCBI taxonomy): domain Eukaryota; kingdom Metazoa; phylum Arthropoda; class Insecta; order Coleoptera; family Elateridae; genus Agriotes; species Agriotes lineatus. Next base: position 94,875,605 of record OW679197.1, read on the forward strand.
ACCGATAGAACAAGTAATGCGTTTTAATTATTTGGGAATAGAAATCTCAAACGACAGGAATATATCACACGAAGTCAAATTGCAAATTAATAAAGCAGCAAAGGTGACAGGATGCCTATCTAACGTAATATGGAGAAACAATGATATGAACATCGAAGCAAAGGTCAGAATCTATAAAACCTGCGTCCGGCCTGTAATGACATATGCTGCAGAAGCAAGAGCGGACACCACAGTTATCAAAAGAAAACTCCGAACCACAGAAATGAAAATTTTAAGAACAATAACGAGGATATACACTCTACGATAGGATAGCAAACCAAACTATCACAGAACGGTGCAATGTACAAGACGTCGTAAGATCGGCAAGAGTACGAAGAAGAGAGTGGAACGCACACGTATCCAGAATGCCTAATAATCGACTCCCTAAAATAGCAAGGGATAGCAAGCCTGAAAAATCACGACCTGTAGGAAGGCCAGCGAAACTATGGAAGGAAAGTTGGTCTTCTGTGTCGCAAGAACAATAATTTTGGATTAAACAGGTCTTAGACCTATTAAAAGAAGAAGAAGAAAAGGTAAAAGTGTTTGACCAAAGGCAGCCTAGCCAAACTCAGAGTAGTCATGGTGAGAGTTATTTTGGGAACACGTGATAGAAACGAAACGAATGGATAAGCAACAACATAATTATATAGCGAAAGTAGTAACAGAATCGAAAGAGAGATGGACTGGACCAATGGCGAGGATGTAAAATGACAAATTGACCAAAGAGTGATAGCTTTGAAATCATAAACTGAGAAAAGGTTTGTTCGCCGTCCACAGGCAAGATCGAAAGACGACATAAAAGAGGCAATAGAAACCAAGTGAAGAAACCGAAAAACCCGGAAAATATAAATGAAGATCTTTGTCCAACAATGAGCAGCAAAGAGGGAAGAACAGGAAAGCTAAAGTTTTTTTCCGGTTGGTTGGGCAGTCCTCTTGAAAGATGTTGAAAATTCTTGCAATGCAGTACTTTGAACAATTTTCTGTCTTCTGCTCTTGAAAAACGCAAGCCACATTGTAAATGCTTTGTATTACAATCTCCCCCTGCCATGAATCGCCACTATCGTCGTATTTTTTGATACCATGATTTGGTGAGCATGGCAGCAACTGTTGTTGAATGTTTGACAACAGCATTTGTTTTCTAGAGTTTTTAGCCAATAGATAAATTTTTATCTCCCAGCAGCCATATACGAATTTTTAGACTCCTTTCAAAAATTAGATTCTCACTATAGGAAATAAAAATTGTTCATTTTTGAGCGGCATATACGATAGGCGCTAGAGTAGATCGCTCTTGTATGGAATATTTTTGTTATTATTTCGAATATGTTGGGCAAAGAATCGGTGCTCCACGTAATAGCTATCAAAATAGAGAAACATCGAGAAAACTGTATAAATGAAAGCATTTGAAAACGTATCTTAATGTCGTTATAAAATTCGTAAGGTCGTAGAAGCTAATTTTGATTTTCTAATATATTTGTTATACGTATAAATAAATTTAACTTTTATAATATATTACTAATATAGTAGCTGTAAATACAGTAATAAGGCAGCCTTAAAATACGAATAAAAAACCTTGCCGTATGATATAACGCAGCTAAACGCAGCACATTAGTTGATACTCTCTAATGACCACTGTAACCACGACAAAATAACTTTAGGCTACTCTCCTTATTAGGCAAGCTTACTAGCAACCCAGTGAGACAAATGTCTCATTTAAAAAAACAAAAAAGACCGCTTTGCAAATAGAACGCGTATTCACCACATGTACGTATATGACGTCATTGTTGGTAGCAAACTACCAGTCGCATTCGCCTTGATAAAATTTGCCTAGAATCTAACCTAAAAAGTTAGGATTAGGATAATTAAGATAATAATTAGTGTTATAGACTGAAATTCGGTTCCTGACCTGACATGACCATTCCAAACATATAACTTTAATAACTTTTTTCTCTATCTCTTACGGTTTGGCTGCTGAAACAGCGTCCCAGACAGACAAGTCTATTAGATAAAGGATATAAAAAAATATGTTCCTAGATTCTCTCAGGACATTTTAAGTACGTTGCCGTATTTCTGTTTTTAAACTTTGCTATTTAATTTCATCTAAACTTACCTCCTATTATTTTTTTAGAAAGTCGAAAATTATGGCTTTTTAATCAAATAACATTTTAAAATGAACTAATGTTCCGATCATTGCTGTTTTTTTAATTTTAATGCTGCATTGTTTTACGAAAATATTTAACACCATTACTGATACCTTTTTGTAATAGAGGAATACGTATAACACAATTTCAGCAAATTTTATGTACACTTTAGGCTACAGCAAAAACCTCAAATTTATTATTTCTTAAAGTTGTGAAAGCTGCACTTTCTGGCAATAAATATATCTTTAAATGATTATTACTGATATCTACAGTCAGATACAGTATATGATAAATATCTGCAAACGGCTTTACTCAGAACTACCCAGGCTGGTGGGCGTTGTGACACTAAACAACTTTAAAAATCAAAGAAACTTAGTGTAAAGATATCTTAGCGCGTCTGATAATACTGCGAATAAGAACTAAATGCTCCACCCACGTCGTCATAATGGTCTGTTCGAATCTATGCGAAGCAGCGCCATTAGAGGCGTTTCCACTTTTTGTTTTTTTCCTGCTTTCTACTAATCCTGCTGGACCCCATTTCGTCAAGGGTAAAGCCTTAACTATGTGTAAATCATTACTTTTATCTATTCCGTGGTTAAAGCAAAAATAAACAAAGTTTTTTAAGGTGTTTACCCTGTATATGTTGGGTTCAAAATGTGCCCTTGTTCGTCAAGGGTAAAAACCCGATCTATGTGAAAAATATTACTTTCAGTTAAGTAATAGTTCTTGAGCTACAGAAAAAATTGGGAAAATATTTTTTTAAGGTGCTCACCTTGTATAGAGAGCAGACAATAAATAACAATGATTCGAGACAGTTTGCCAGTTTTAATAACCTTAAAATAGGGAACTCTTCTTCTTCTTAAAGAAAACAATGAGTATACCTGGACAGCTAGAGGATTACGTAGTATTATCGATTATATAATAGTCAACAGGAAGCTAACCAGCTTGGTGGAAGTTACACACGTATTTAGGGGCGCAAATATTGCATTTGATTACTATCTGGTCAAAAGTAGAATAGTACTTCCATAGCCTTGGGCAAAACAAAATCTGAAATAGAAGGAGGAAGAAACATAAAACCAATTTTTACAATATGAAAGTGTTAGATATTTATACCATACCAGAATAACGCAATACCGTCAGAATCTAAATACACAAACTGAAATAGAGGAGCAATAGATCAACTTGAAGAATATTATACACAAAATAGCATATGAGGCATTTGGTAAAAGAAGGAAGAATTACAAGAAAAATGTTCGAAGATTTGAAATGCGAAGATTAAAGGAGCAGTGTAAGAATAGGAACAAGCATATATTAACTACTTAGCAAATAGAACAGGAAATGAAAAGTTATATAAAGAGAAGCGAAACGTGGCTAAATGAATAACACTAAAAGATCATCATAAAAGCGATAGTGTTGATTATATCACAATACACAGAGGAACTAGAAACTGCACTTAAATGTATTAAAGATAGAAGATCGTCGTGAATAGATTCAATAAATGCAAAACTTGAATTTCGAATGCTACACCCAATCAATACGTGTTGAAAAGAACGGAAAATCGCGAAGGAGTGGTATCTGGCTAAAGTTAAATCGCCCTTTAAGGAACGAGATAGAACAGAAACAAACAATTACAGAGGTGTCAGTCTACTAAATGCAGAGTATACAGAATATGCAAGAATAGTAACAACAAGGATGCAAGCAATTACAGATATCCTTCTGGAGGCAGAACAAAATGGATTGTGTAAAGAACGGGGATGTATTGACACTATATTCACGACAAAAATAAATCGAGAAAAGAGACGAGAATAACATTTAGAAACGCACATAGCCTTCATTAACTACACATGCCTTTTGATAGGGTTATAAGACTGACAATGTGGGAAATACTAGTGACAAAAAGATTTCTAAAACATCTAAAAGACGCAGTAAAAAGTTTGTAGAAACACACCGCTATTGTAGACTGCAGCCCATACACATAAACCAGGAAGTTGGACAAGGATGCTGTCTGTCACCAATACTAGTCGATCTATATCTATATGGACGATCTAATAAACAAATGGAAACTGAAAACCCTACAAGCGATCCAGCTCGAACAAACAACAACTGTAAATACTTTACTCTTTGCCGACGATCAGGCAATTATTACAGTTTCAGAAGACTATTTACAAAGAGCGGTTCACTTCTTGAATAGTCTGTCAAAAGAGTACAATTGCGAAATATCAAAAATGGGGATAATGTCATTCATACGCAACGACTCATCAGACGATATCTGCATACAGCAAACCACACACTTAAATACTTAGTGTGTGATGTGACGTACGGCTACGATCCACACGTCATTAATAAAATACAGCTATTCAAAGAATGTGAAAAACAATTAGGAAAAGCATAGGGAAAACCAACTGAAATTCTACAAAGTGCTGGCTATACCAACTCTACTCTATGGCAGTGAAGCGTGTACAGTAGGATCTAAAGATATGAATAGAATTCAATCAGCTGAAATGAAGCTGTTACGATCAGTGAAAGGCTGTACAAGACTGGGCCGAATACAAAATGAAAACATCAGAGAATAACTTAATGTATCTTCAATACAAGAAAAAATTGAAGAATGCCAAAAAATATGGCACGAACATGTGTCTAGAATAGACGACAGTCGCTTCCCAAGATTAGTCTTGCAATATAACCCAAGACAAGGATCACTGTGGGACCACCCAGAAGAAGACGAACCGCTGACCCGCAACAGGCCAGGAGGCCTAATCCGTGAAGTTGACGATGACGACGACGACTTTCTATATATTTTACCGAAATTTTCTTGGTTGCATGCTAGGAAGGCATTTAATCCGCAAGCAAAATATCGTCTTCCTTCAACAAATAGTTTTTGAGTTGTACCGGAAACAGACAGACAGACGGATGCACAAACACACAGAAAGATGAACGGAATTTGGATTTTTTCAGAAGTAAACATCATCTTGTTCTCATTGGTCATGCGTGAAAGCGTCTGAATTGCAAATTCATGAGAAAGAATGAGTCGATTTTGAGAAATCAAGAATAAGAGGTGGGCAATTGCAAATTGTTTTTATTGCGGCCCACCTATAGAGATCATCACGCATTAAGTCAAACAGTTTTCAAAAATTAGGAAAGTCGAAGCGTTTTTCAAAGACAATTTTGTCGTGCATACTAATTGTCGCCGTATTTAGTAACTTTAATACTCAATGGTCTTTTTGTTTGGCATATTTGACTTAATTTTTTTTAACTCGGTATTGTTTGTTTAAAATGTAGCTTCAATTCAATATTTTTTGGTCATACATATCAACTTTTCCGAGCGAACACAAAGCAAGGTATTGTTACGTGTAATTTATCATTTAGATGCAGTCAAGAATTTTTCGTTTAAATACATACAGATGCAGTTGAGAAAATGTTTCGAGTGTGGCCTACAGTTCCTAAGTGTATATTTGGTTGTATTTCTCGTTTTTGAAAAATCTTGAATGTTTAGGGGATTATAGTAAAGTTTTCAAAATAGGTTGTGAGTACGATTTCCGGCGGCCATTTTATGAGACTGATTTGGTGAGACTTTTTCCTTCTGAAGCTGCATGTGAATTGGAGTTTTTACTTTATGTGGATAAAGTAATTCCAAAATTATTCGTGAATTCTGTTGATCATCCTTAGGAAATGCTTTGTGAAATTGGCAGAATTAAGCCAGTTATACTGGGATAATAATATATTTTTGCAAGATTACTCACTCAAGGCCACCTTGCAACTCTGGTATGTTCTTTGTAGTTCCGTGTGAACAGCGAATTTGAATATTGTATTTTAGGCCTTCTTTTTCGTTTCTGTTTTATTCGTACCCAATTCTGCATGTGCTCCCTCTGTGGCATTGATTTCGCTTGCTAAAGCACCTAGGGGACCAACCCCCACGCAGTTCTGACCACCCTTAACTCATGTGGTAGCCTTCGAATACACGAATTTTCCCCAGTGTGACAGCTCTCCGAAGTTTGAACCACAAGGTTTTTTCCCCAGTGCAATTGAAGGGAAAACCCTGTCGTACATAAGGTTGCACATTCGTTAGACAGCACCTCCGAGTATAGCTGCCCTGTATAGCTGCTCTGACAACGCCGCCGTGCCCTGCCATGCATCGCCAGGTATCTGCTAGCGATTTAGCCATCTCATCGTGCAAACTAAACATACAGTTCATGCTGTTGCAATGAAATTTTATGCGTTGTATCTTACCTTTTATGCTGACGATATTCCTCACCGTTTTATGCTGTGAAATTCTGTGTAACTGCAATGTTCACCTCGTGCATTATTTATACGGAATAGAATATTTTCAATTTATAGGTATTTAATATGTCTTAGATTGGCTGTATTGTTAGCATTTTGGTCGCGTTCAAGTGCCTCAACATTCTATAAATTTAGTTATCTTTTGCGAGGATTTACCGGGAAATTAAATAATGAAAAAAACTCCTTTGTAGCGTTGAAAATACACAGATTTTAAGTGTAAAACTCTCCTAGGCGAAATGGTCGATTAGGCCGCGGTTATATAAATTAATTGATCGTTGAAGCTATTTGATGAAAACTCCCGTTTGTCGTTATCGCAGTACTTGATTTTTAAGTCACACTATCCTTATAGTTGAGATACGTGTACTCCATCAAATTGCGAGTTAACTTCGTAGAGTTTTGTTTTTCACTTCAAATAAACAGATATTCTATCATAGATTTGTTTTACCTTCTTCGAGTATGGTGCAGGGTTTTGTACGTGTACAATGTACATGCTGTAAATAAATAATTAGGTTATTTCAAGCTATGGCGTTTTCTGTCTTTTATTAGCTTTATGAAACAGCTAAGTGGTTTAGGAACTTACACCGACACCTCCAATGCTTCTTTAGCAACATTGTCGCTGTGAAATTTTGCACTAAGCTTACAGGCAGGGGGTGAGTAGTTTAGCTTCTCTCCTTTAAAAAGTAATAAATATTGCATTCTCCGTTACAAACCAATTTACTTTTGTACTATGTGGGTAGCTACTAATTCCGTCTAGTCGTGGTGTAATGCGTCAAACAGGATATTTTCTCTCATTTAAAGGGCAGGTGGTGCTCTAATTATGCGTCATGTTTGTCACGCATCAAACGGTCTGAATGGTAGAGTGGAGATGTTCAAAGGAAGTCGATAATTGGTGATGCAACCTCAATTTATATCTACGATGAAAGCTCCTCAGTAATTATTTATAAACGTAATTGAATCGATATGTTTTGGAAGTCGCCCACATCAAACCCCTGCTAAAGCATTTGGAAACACTTTGGCTGGCCCGCATAACCTTTGAGCCGTTTTCACGAAGAACAGCTTAGCCGGTTTCAGTCGGACGTCAAGACTTTGAATCAGGCAATGTGTTTGGAACAGCATAAGAAAACTAATAAGAATGGGGAGCGTAATCACCGGTGGTAGTTAACATTCATTGGCATTACTCTAGTCCCATTAGCCGAACGCCAGATGTAAAAACCCGCTGAATATTTCAAGATCCAGGTCGGCGCGAATGTAAATCTGTTCCAGATGTAAATGAAATCCGTCGCTTGAGACTTCAACTACGATTCCTTGGAGAAATGTAACAGATCAGCGTCGCCTCTAACGGGGTCTGGATTATTTTTATCATTTTTCTTAAGAATATTCCGCAGTCTATCACATTTTTTACGATTCCTACTGGGATTTTGCTTTTTGCCTTTAATGTCATAAGATATACTTTGTCAAATGGTGAAATAAGAATGCGGAAAACTTAAAACGACTGGGAATTTCGCATCTCCTCTGCTTGACGGAAGCCATATTTATCATTTGCGTTTGATCACTCAACGGGAAGAAATAATACTAAGGATGCACCTCCTAGTGGTACTTCTAATAGCCTACATGAATTTGAATTTGCATTTGTTTAAAAGTGCAATAATCAATTTAAAGCTTCAATCCAAGCAAGAATAAAGCAGACTTGGATTCGCCAAAATCACTGAATTATTTAATACAATTTCCGAATCAGATCACGAGCCACCACTGCGTAAAATTCTGCTCAATAATAATTCGAAACTTTTGAACTGTGACTGGCAATGAAACGGGGAATATTATTTTAAATTGGTGTTATGAAACATTGATACCTCCATAGACATGCAGATTAAAACTGAAAGCTTCGATCAGTATTCTGGTGCGATACTGCAAAATTCCGATCGCATACTGAACACCTCAATGAACCTGAGTTATAGAGGAATTTAGAAAATTACTCTTAAATTTTGATTTCAATGCATCCGCTCGTACGACACTATGGAAAAGCTTTCGGAGCTGCCCTGAATTGCAAACGAAATATCTCTCTATGCAGTTCGGCAAACATATTAAACGCGGAATTTGTTTGTGCACAGATGAACTGCGATTCGTTTACTTTTCCAGCAGTTTCTGATAAAATAACAAAAATAGGCGCAAGTTTGCACTAGTCGCTACTGTACATTGGCAAATATTTGAGGTTGCGTTTATTTTTATATCAAGCTGCAAAGCAATACACTCGTTTGTACCTTCCGTCGCTGCATTTTTAAGGCTGAAGGAGAGATTGTTTTGGAAGCCGACAACACAAAGCAGATTACAACAATAATTGAATCTCGGTTCAGCTAGAGACAATTAATTTTCAAATAATGCTCGAAACAGAAGGTTCTTTATAGGTTAAGCTTATATTAAAGTTTCGCTTGAATTATAACCCATTTATACATAGTAGCTTTACAAAGCGAAATTAAATAAATAGGCTGCCGCTAATGCATTAATTCCAATTTGTAGGAAAAAGCGCCGGGACAAATTAATAATACAAACAGCCATCGAAAAGAGAACAAGAAAAATAATTAGGTTTCAATTAAATTTACCCTAAAATCCCTAATGGCTATTAAACTGTGAATTTGCTTCCCTGGGACCGCTATTTTTCCCCGGATTAAAAAAAATCAGCAGTCGTTAAGCTTTTCTCAATGGCTATCGTTTTCAAATACTGCAGCAGTGTAATAATTAAAATTTAATGGTACTAATTAAGTAAAACAATCGCATATGGACAAATCGTTTAATACTTCAGTGCTCTAAAGTATGATATTAATGTTTAAAACGGAAGTTCGAACGATTCGCACATGTAATTTCACCCCTATAATGCCTTTAGTTTTCACGTCTTATTTTTTATAGGTAGTGAAACAATTACATATTCTAGAATAATACAAGTATTTCTTTACATCACAGAATCTGTAAAATATTAAGAAACAAGGTTAATAAAGTGATTATGGACATTGGTTCGAAAAAGCACTAATTTATTTACCTATAAATTTAAATTATGTATAGCTTTGTAGCTGGTTGCATAGGCGCCTGCTCCAAGAACTAGTCAAACAATCTCGAAAGTTAAGTAACGCTCGCGGCGGTCGGCACTCCGATGGGTGTTCTACCTAGAGTGGTAGTAACTTTGCAGCCAACCGTGCCTCGGGGAGCACATTAAGCCGTCGTCCCCAGTTGTCATTTCGGTGACAGTCATTAGGTTACGTTAAAAGTACTCGCGTAACCTGAAAACTCTGACAGCAGGGTTACTTTCTATCACAAGCCATACGATACAAAAAAATTTACGGCTTTGTGTCTATATTTTCCGAAAGTGCTACTATGCCCCAGTAAACATTGTCAGACTTTGTTTTTAAATTTAGCTACTAAATTAATACTTGTCATTTTAATTTAGTTAACACAGTAATGAAGTACACAAGCGCATAAAATGGTTATGATGTAGCTGTAAAAAACACTAAAATTTGCCTAAATTAATTAAGCGTATTGAATTTTCCAATTATATTCGAACAAAAACTACAACAACCACGTTTAGTATTTAAAGGATATATTAAATGGATCTAGCAAGAAATATTTATACACAGTGGGCCAAAAAAAAACGGTACAAAATTAAAATACTCATATTTTCAATACTAATTAGTGAATTCATATATTTCTTCGAAAAACGAAATGCTTGCACTTTGGAGATTAAAAATATATCTTATTTGGAATAATACAACGTTTCAATTCGATTTTATTTTACTTTAATAAAGGTCATACAAAAACGAGAGTTGTTAATAAAGTCTCGTCGCTTTAATGTAAAATTATATCTGTAACAAAATTAGTAGACGATGACTTTTGTTTTATTTGTTTGGTCAATGTCAGTTTGTATCTGTCATTTTAGTTTTAATTGTTGCTTTAATCGTTAGTCCTGACGAAAATGGTAATCTTAACTAAAAGCGCAAATCGCTTTGACGGTTTGGCACTGGCGAAGACGATTACAAATAATTGTTTATAAAAATGGTGAAAGTATGGAACCACATTTTTAAATACCATATTTAATAACTATTTAGATAATTTCTGTTATTAGCATTGAATTGCCTTAAGTTTGAAATAATAAACTTTTCCAAAAAACGGAATTTTTTGTATAACTTTGTTTAACCACGCACAACTTTAAATTAGCATTGTTACTGTGTAGTAAAGGTGCTTCACTTCCATCTATAAACATTGAGCTTTTTGATGATGTAATAGTCATTTGAAAATATTAATGACTTATGAATAATCGAGGCTATAATACCTGCACCGCTTTTTTGGACCACTGTGTATATATTGAGATGGTATTTAGCCCGTTACTCAACTCTGCTTGCATAGATAAATAAAGCAAGTCAATAAAGCACAGAGCTGGGGTAAATCAGGCAACTGCAAGAAGTTACATCAGAAATTTTAATTCATAACTACATTGGTAAAGCATTGCCGATATTAAATGGAATTACTTCAGAATAAATAGCAATAAGGCAGAGCTCAATTCGTAAATTAGAGTGACAGAAATTTCAATTAGCATAAATTACGAGGTTGGTGCAAAGTAAAGCCAATCAAAATTCAACAAGTCTATCACCAAAGGGTTTATTACATGCTTGTTAAATAAATTTATATGTCAGTATAATTGAATAAATACAGTTCTCTGAACTTTTTAAATATAGGTAAGAAGGACAGAAGGTTCTTAATACAGTGCAAAGAGAGCACAATACTAGATCTAATAAGGCTATAAAAAATAGAACCGTAATATTTGAAGAATGGTGAAAAGCAGACAATTATTATAAAATACAAGAAATTCACACAACAGGTGTTTAAAAAAATAAAACATAGTGAGTAGCGCTATAACCTAGTTTAAATACGAACGTGAACAAACAATAATTTTAGAATTAAGATTTTGTACATTTTTATAATATAAGTTAAAATTTTGTTTATAAGTGACTGATTTGTACTTGGTTAACATCCACAATTATGAATTTACATATGCAATTGTTGTTAACTACCTAAGGAGAAACAATTGAATAAAAATTGTTTCATGACAGTCGAATTTGTCTCTCCATATTAATTGAGTTTTAAGCCATTTACAATTGAAATAAATTAAAAATTATTATACCATCGTGATCAGGAGTTTCTAGTGTATATGTGAGAATGTGGATGTGAAAATCCATCACCTAAAAATTATTTTCATCTGCGACCACCTTCCGAACCACTTCGCCACCGACGAGAAGTTTACGATCATCAGATTTTGAGCACAATTGAGGTCAGGCGTTTGAAATTTTGGTAGCACCACGTCCGCACGCCGTGTAGTAGTACACCGCAGCAGTTACAGCATCCAAGGGTTCCGCTTCCAGCAGCGAGCATCAGGAGAAGCTGTTCCGAGCCAGTTCCCGCAGCCTAAAAAAGGTCAGGTTAGTATTGCAAAGCAAATATCCGTGCTAGAGTTTTGAAGCTTACCATCAGGAATGAGTCCTATAAGAGGAAGCCTATCCCAGCCTTACAATACTTCAAAAAAGAGCATGAGGTCCAGAAATTGTAAAAATATAAGTTGAGGTTATGTTTTTTCACAGAAAGGACGCGTTCAAAACAATTGAATTCGCAGGAAGCCGCGAACGATCTAAAAACAAAACACGACTAGTGACGCTTAATAAAGCGCGAGATTTAAATTACCTGATCATTTGTTCATAGATTTGCCTTTGAATGAACTTGTAAATACACCAGAAACAAACCGCACGAAAATTCAATTTGTTGATAGATAAATTGACAGCGTAGTGAGTCTGCGCGTTGCTGCTTTTTAATTTCACAGCCCTGTGGCATAACACGGGAGTTTAAATATGAACATGTCGGTGAACCTAACTTGCAGATTTGAGTCTTCATGCCTACTGAAAGCTAGCCATAAATAACTTTACTTGCAGATGTGCGAATTACTATAAGGGGAAAACACTACAATCAATGAACCCATCTATAAAATTATTTATTTGTTTTAATCAGTCTTGTACGTGATGTAAGTATTAAGCTTATTAAAAATTACAATAGTTTTGTACAATATACCGGGTGTTCATTCTCAAAGTCGCACATAGGCAATTAACATTAGTGCATTCACTCCTTCTTCATTGAAATAATTCATTTTTCTGTAGATAATTTTAACAGACATTGACAGAAGATAACTGATATACGCCAACTAATTACCATTTTTTTTATAAATGCTATCGAACTTGAAAAGCAAGACATAGCATATTTAAAAATTCCTAAGCTTTAAATTAGTATTTTAAAATAAAAATCGCAATTTCAATATTATTATTGGTATCATTTGACGCATAAGAATTTTATCTTTCCATTGATACCATTACCTTCCCTATAAGTTGAATTGGTGAGCAGGAATCGGCAAAAACCTTCAATACAATGTTAATTGCCTAGGTTCGACTTTAAGGACGGACACCCAGTATATATATATTGCCGTGATACCCCTTAAATTTACACCCCCCTTTTTTTTATCGCTAATTACTTAATGGCTTATTAAGCCCTCGCACAAAAGGGGATGCCTAAATGGAATTTACACCTTACCTGTACTTTTATTTTAGCTTACGAAGCACAGCCTTGGGATACCACAAACAGCTCTTATTTGTTTAGTAAATAATCTGCATGTGACTCAATTTGAAATGCAATAATCTCAGGGTTATAGAAATTTATTCAGATTAATTGATCTTATTTCGCGGGTTCCTAGGGTTTGATGGTCAAAGAGACGATTGCTTTAATTTAATATTATCCTCAAATCAATCCTTACACTTTTCTAACGGCAGTAAACCAAAACTTTCGGGCAATTCATGCAGCAGAATAACTTATATAACGTTACCAAATGCGAAATACGGTCCTGGACTCCCTGCTGTGCGCCGGCGCGAATCGATCGTGAATCGATTCGAGATTTGCAAATTTCAATGGCGGCGCTCGTGGTGTCATCAACAGGTGTTGTCGTCCGCGGCTTGGTGATTCTTTGTTTAGTTGACCTCACTCGTGGTTTGTGCCCCGCAGGATCGTAGACGCTTGTATGACGAGGTAAGTTGACTTAATTTTTCTCGCGTAGAAACAAACAACACTTACAAAAAACATTCGTTTTATTTTCAACGCTTGTCAAAAAAAAAAACAACAACGTGATACAAATTTTTCGGCTTATGACATAACAACCCGCATATCAGCAGATAAGCCAAGCAAAGTCCCCCTCAAGGGCGCGAAAAGGCTTATATACAAGGGTTGAAACCCCCCATACTCGGGCTAAATCTTTCTAATTGGATCGTAACATGCCACATGGCGCAAATTTCCGTTAGGTCATTTAGGTTCAGTTTTGCGTCAAATGGCCGTTACAAACACGTCTAAATTGGCGGGAAATTTTGACAAAGATTCGTTACTGTCTAGATCTTGAAATATTGCTTGTCACCAGAATATATGGCAGGAAATAGCCCCCATTAACAAATGCTGTATCTATTGTGTAATTTCGCGGGCTTTTCTCTGCACGCCACGCTCACACAAATAAAGCGGGAAAATTAACCTAGTAACTAATTAAATGATTACAAAACTACATCTACATATTTCGCTAACTTAATTACATGTACTGGTTTCTCTAACTAATATACACCCTTGGCACACGTTTTGGAGGACCGCTGACACACCCACCCCCGTCCTAATGCGTTTGGATTCCTGACAAACAACGGCACCTGGTGATCTTGTTATATTCATTTGGAGGAACGCCACCTGCAACGGCACCTAGGCCCTGCTCGTTCCTGGTGTTGATATCCCAGTTTAACTCAAGTGTTTAGTGTTGCCACAGGTATGATTAACTTTTGTTGATGTTTCCAACTATTACACGTGGCTATTGTTATTTCAGGAGAATTCGCCCTTGATTGGAACTGCTCCATGTTCTCCTGTGGCCTGCGGTCTGCATCCGAGCGTTCGCAACCAGTTGCTCGAGTCGTCCAGCTTCCCTGCCTGCTATAGTGCCTGGAACCTGTGCAGTTCTATGTGCAGATGGTCCTTCCAGCTTGATGTCTACGTGGGATTACGGCAAACACACTGTATTACCCGTTCACCGGAAATACACTTGTCGCACTATATCACAGGTGTATTGCACCTCCTGCGTGCACTTGCCCATTTATAATTTTGGTGTAATCGAATGCTCGTTTAATGGATTGATTTGAGACTATATTTGCATTATTGTGTATTAGTTAATGACAATCTAACCCTTTGGCCTTGCTAAGAACTATTAAATTGTATTTGTTTATGACCACTGACGTTTAAATTACTGTTATAATCCTTTCACATTGAGTCACATGCCAGCAGTGTTTATATTCATTGTTTAATTTGAAACATATCGTTTTAACCTAGTACTATTTGCTAACAAAATTAAAATGTTTGTTCTTAAAAGGCTGTAATAATTCGTGACCTGTAAATAACACAGCAATATATATAAATGAATGTTCATTTTATTTGTACCGTATGCGTCCCTATACCATTGATCCAAGTGCTATGAATCTTTGGAGAGTTGTGCTCACACCGCGAAGGTTAGTAGTGAATTAGTACAACCAACAGCGACATTTCAGTTCGTGTGTGGCATAACAAGTGGTGTTGATTGTGAAATTCCAATTGCCAGTCAACATTAGATAATAGATATAACATGCATCTTCCTTGCTTTTGCCAAGTGAATTTGTAATAGTCGTCACAAAGCATTACTTTCGCTGTCAATTCAATTATACCACCCAAACGATAAGCGATTGGACGATCTACACCTGAAGTACGAAAGACAAGGGCATTGCGAGCTTCAGAAACATAAACTTTGTTAATATTAATTTTTATGAAAAAAACTTGAATTTTTAATTGTAGGATATACACTACAACCACCTTTATGTTGCTACGTCATTTGTTTTAAAAGTTATGATGTCATCGACTTTTTTTAAATTACAACCTGTATTTTTTGTTATTGATCGGTAGTACTTTTTATGTTGTTTTCAATGATATACAATTTTCAACATGTTAGATCTGAAAAAAATCCATAAAAATGGTCTTATAGTTTAAATATTAAAAACCAATAAAATGAGCAAAATAAATCTAGTTACCTACGTTTGGCTGAAAGTTATTGACGTCGCATTGGTTTGTATTTTGTAATTTACAAAAACAATTGAAAAATACAACTATAACTCCATTCAAAGTTAATCCACCGGTAACTAGATTTAATTTGTTCATTTCATTGATTTTTAATATTTAAACCGTAAGACCGTTTTTATTGATGTTCTTCAAATGTAATATATTGAAAATTTTATATCATTGAAAACAACATAAAAAGTACTACCAAAATCAGCAATAAAATATACAGGTTGTTATTGAAAAACAAAGTCGATGATGTCATAACTTTTAAAACAAATAATGTAGCAACATAAAAGTGGTTGTAGTGTATGTCCTACAATCAAAAACGCTGTACTTCTTCAATATTTTTTCGTAAAAATTTATATTAACAAAGTTAATGAATTTATCCGTTACTTGATTTCCACAGTGTATATAAAAATTAATGTTTCTTTGTTTGTCTAATATGCGTTCCTATACCATTCATCCGATTGGGATGAAACTTTGGTATGTTATTGTGCGCACCGCGATGGTTTCTGAACAACCATTTTACAATAGGTGGCGCTGGGGTCGAGATATTTCGATAAATTGTATTTATATTCCGATTTGGCTCATATTCAGAATATATAAAAGTTACGTGGAAAGAAATGTTTTTACAAAAAATGGACCCGATAGGTGGCGCTGGAGTCGTGATATCTACGAAAATGGGTATTTATGGTCTGATTTGGCTCATATTTAGAAGACGTGTGTTCAAAAACAAATTATTTTTGGGCAGAACAACGTTTGCCGGGTCAGCTAGTATGTAATAAAATTATCTTTACCGTCTGGGTTCCTGATTAAGAATGACCCCAGGGAATCTGGGTAACTTGTTCTTATATCTAGCATTTCCATGTATTACCTGATTTAATTATTTGTTTTTACGACCGACCAGAAAATATGCGGTTTCTGGATAATTTTTTAGCCAGAAAGTAACATTTTGCAGATCAAGATCGGAAAACGGGCATCACTGACCGGTATAAGCTTTTTCGTACTCCTGACTTTGAAATTCGTATTTCCCGGTCATTCCCGATGCGCCGAAAGTTACACTTCCCACGTTGCGGTGCTTTTTACTTTCCAACAAAAACTAGGGCAATTGTGCGACAAAGATAGATATACAAATTTACTAATGGCGGTACCTTACACTTTAGTGTGTTGATGAATAAAAGTTTAGTGATTTGTGCTGTCAACTCAGTAAAGTAGTAAAACACAATATTTTCAATTATTCGTTACAAAAAACATTGTACCTAGCTCTTTCGGGAAGAATTTTCCCGAATTCGCACTACATGCAGCACTGCCTTTGGTCGTGCTGCAAACAAAGTGCTCATTCGGAAAAATTATCTTCCCGAACTTGTTAGGTAAATAACTATTGCCGGTCCCTGATGCCTTCGTTGCTATGGAAACAAGTGTGTGCTATTGTTTGGATAAGTCAAATAAAGATACTAATGTCATATTCTTTTTGAGTTTTCAAACGTAAATTCACCAGTTTAAAAGTATGGACCCGGATGTTGTAAAAAAATTTGAATGATACATGACCGGAAAGTGTTTTGCAGGTCTCCCCAAGCTTGGTTGCAAAACACTACTTTCCGGTCTCGTAACATAAATTACTATTAGTTATCCCATCTATCAATTTGGACCGCACTCACACAATGTGCACTGCATGAAACAAGTTTGCCCTTCCGTTCCTGGAGCGTCTTCAAATGCAGACGACGGCAGTGGTCAGGCATAAAGACGATCAGAGCATGCTAAGAATCACCGGTTCGATTAGGCTGCCACAGACGAAAACGAAATACTCATTGCCAGCGTTGTAACATACAGGAACTGGAAGAAGAGCTCAGCCATGTACACGGGGAATAGTTAAGAGGAAGGGAGAACAGATTATACTAAATTCAGAACATTTGTTTTATTATAAAGGCAAAGATGAGTTATTCTAGAGTAAGTCGGCCTCATGGTGGACAAATGATTTCCATGCAAGCGTGAATCTTGGAATGAATAAAGCGTCTACACAGAGCACTTTATTATGCAAAGATTTTTATGGCAAACTTGGTAGAAGAGAAGACGGTGCTGAATGGACTATAGGACACCAAGCATTGGACAAAAGGATGAGAGATATGCTATTGCAGCATCAGCTATATGCAACGAACACCTTTTAAAAGGCAACTCACTAAAAATGGAGTAAGTATGTGTGCATCTAACTGGGGAATTCAAATGGTAAATTTTTACACCTCCCCTCGCCCTCACATAATTTCGACTGGTCGCCTAGTAATTATCACCTCTTTCTCCACCATAAGAACTTTTTAAAAACCGGGAATCTATTTTTCTACGACGACGACCTTCAACTGCGGTACAAAATTAGTTTTCGCCGCAGGTGGCCATCTTCTATGACGAAATTACACAGAAACTTGTGCCACGATGAGTGCTTCATTTTGAATAATGACTAAGTAGAGATATAGTATATTAGTGAGTTCTGTACTAGCTTTAAACGTGTGCTGTTGTGCCATGTGTTCGAGCGATATCAGTAACCTTTATCGTGTACTATGAAAAACAATATATTACTTTATCCAACACCTCCATATAATAACACTATTATTATGTTGATTTTGCATAAGTAATGTGATATATTACTCACTAGTGAGAGAATATTCAAAAAGTCAGTCACTAGTGAGAGAATGTAGAAAGATACCATGAATAATAAAGTTAGATTTAACACTATTTATTATTCAAATTGATATTTGGAACTCCGAGAGCCTCCTTGGAGAGGGGCGGAGCCCCGAAGGCCCCCTTGGAGTAGGGCGGAGCCCCAAGGGCTCTATTGGAGTAGGGCGGAGCCCTGAGGGCCCCCTTGGAGTAAAGCGGAGCCCCGAGGACTAATTGGAAAGGGGCGGAACCCCGAGGGCCCCATTGGAGTGGGGTGGAGCACCGAGGGCTTCCTCGGAGTGGAGCGGAGCCCCGAGGGCCCCCTTGGAGAGGGCGGAGCTCCAAGGGCTTCCTTTGAGTGGGGCGGAGCCCCTAGGGCCTCCTTGCAGAGGGGTGGAGCCCCGAAAACCCCATTGGAGTGGGGCGGAGCTTCGAGGGCCCCCTTGGAGTGGGGCGGAGCCCCAAGACCTCTTTGGAGAAGGGCGAGGCCCCGAGGGCCCCCTTGGAGAGGGGCGAAGCCCTGAAGGCCCCCTTGGAAAGGGGCAGAGCCCCGAAGGCCCCCTTCTTTTGTCAGGTGGATGACAGGGGGTGGCAGAGGCTGGGTGTGTAACAGAACGGAATGGCCCAACGTAATAGGCCTAAAAATGGTGGTAAATTAAATAGGGTAGACCGCGGAATAACGCGCGCAGCCCCGTTTATTTTTCAAATAAGTTTTCAAAATAATTACCTACATGAACAACATATGGAGGTGTTGGATAAAATTTTGTATTAAACTCGTGTGGAATTACACATTAGTCACTTGCGTGACTAATGTGTAACATTCCACACTCGTCTAATAAATAACTATTAATTCAGAGTGAGCTTAATTATTGAATTCCTGTGCATTGGCCCTAGGCATTGCCATAGGCCCAAATGGTCTAACAACACTAAATTGAGGCATTAATAAAAGCAATTCTCCACATACCAATCAGCAAGATATTATGACGAATACAATGTTGAATAACACACCTCCACAAATCCTGTCTACAAACTATGTTAGCAGTACTACGAAGCGTGAAAAAGAAGAAATTACAACTGAGTTCTCAGATCTTAGATTTCCAGTCATCAAATTTGCCAGGTTATTTAATAAAACAAACAATGCAATTGCTGTCTACGCAGGTAAGCCTGTAAAAGGTGATGAAGCTAATAATAGTAGATTATATTATAAGTGAGAGAAATGCATCATTATTTGCGAGTGAGAATTTTGAATCGCGAGTGCCCCAGCACGAGCGATACCATTTCTCACGAGCTTATAATGGCATTTCGCTCACGTGTGATATACGACGTTTTATCTTACAGTAGGAATTCTTGTGCCTAAATAGTTTGCGCAGTCAGAATATGTCGCGAAATAAATTTATAATTAGTCGCCTATGATTTGTAATATTCGTTTGACAGTACTGAAGTGTATTGGCAGTACTGAAGTGTATTGTCAGTCTATGTCAAATTTGAGGTTCGTAGGTTAGGTTTTGTTTGTTATTTGACACAGACTGACGCAAAACTTAACCTGAAAATTACGAATTTGACATAGCTTGACAGTGCTACCAATAATGCAGTAGTATAAATAATGAAAACTCACTTGTGAATAAAACTTCATTTTAGTCACTGAAAACAATTGTATAATGTATAGGCGCTACTGTAAGATAAAATATTTTTTCTCTCGATAAATTGAAGTACTGCACCATCAGTGTAAAACAAAGGCCCAAATCTTCTAATATACCTCAGTGCACATGCTGTCAATTATTTGGTCATACAAAAACTATTGCAAAAATCACTCCAGTCACTCCACGTTGTGTTAAATACAAACTCACTTTAATAATAAACCACTAGGGCATTCATTGGAAGCCTTGGAAGCAAGGTGTTCAATACTTGGGTGTATATTTGAACAAGATACTAAACTGGAAACTGCACGTCAGAAAAAAACTAAACGAATGCTATTCACGATAAAAGCAACTTAGCCAATAATAC
The DNA here is from genome assembly GCA_940337035.1 of Agriotes lineatus. NCBI lineage: Eukaryota > Metazoa > Arthropoda > Insecta > Coleoptera > Elateridae > Agriotes > Agriotes lineatus. The sequence goes on from OW679197.1 coordinate 94,895,893, forward strand.
ATAGAAAATTTTCGTTAAAACTAGAATGCGCTCTGCTTATTTATACATGTCTTCTAAGATCCTGTTAGATTAATAATGATGAACTGAGGCTCTTCAAAGGATTTGACCTCTCTACATGAATATAGTTAGACTAATATAATATATGTGTACAATTGTTATGACTAATCTCGTTCAATGCAAGTCCAATGTATTGAAATTTAGCTAACAATATCGTACAAATACCTTCGGCGTGAAATATGTACTGGTATATACAAGGACAACCAAACATGCCAACTGAAGGAAAGATAGGGCTTACATGCGCCGGGTTTGGCAAACTAAAGAGCATATTTACATCCGAGATCTCAATACGCATTAATCGAAAAATGTACATCCAATGTGTATTGGCAATCATACCCTATTGTTCGGAGACCCTCATATTGATACAGAGGTCAATCGATAAATTGAGGGTTGCACAACGTGCAATGGAGCACTAGTATATGCTTGGACTAACATTTAGAGATCCAAAATCACCTAGTACGTCACATCACCAAAGGTATTGATGTAATAGAACGTGTTACATGTCTGAAGTGGAACTGGGCTGGCCGTGCTACTATAATGTCGAATAGAAAATGAAGTAAGATAAGGTGAGGAAAGGTTGTCCTCTTGCTCAGTAGATGGACGGAATAAATTAAAGCAGGCCAGCAGTGGACACGATAGGCTACATGATGGTGATGATATAGAGGAAAATCCTCTTGTATAATTTAGATAAAGTAATGTTATAACAATAATGCTTAAGAAAGAGAGAGGAGTTCATAATTTTTATATTTTTTCTGGCTATCGTACAAAGCAGATTCGGGCGTTTTCATGTTAAAAGAGAATAGGTTTTCTGCTTTGTTACCTTTCAAAACAAAATTTTATTTTATGCATAGTAGATAGTTTTAGCATCGTTGCTAAGAAAAATGCTCTGTTTTCAGTTTTGAGTAAATACATAATTATATCTCTCTGCTAACAAAATTTATGAATTTGTGTTTAGTAAGCTTTTGGCGATAAGCAATTTCAGTTTCAGAGAAGCGTTTGTAAAAGACAATCGCTAGAAATCTTTTGAACGGTACTCATAGATCTATACTGTGACGTACTTTATAAATCTTAAAAATACGGAATTTAAAATTTAATACTTTCGAAAACCACTATTTATTCGAGACAGTATTAAATAGTGGGCGAAGTAGTAGTTCAACAAGTATTCTCACACGACCTGCGGAACTAATAAGAACACGGTAGGATACAACTCCTGATTATTGGTTTACCAGCATTCCCCTGTCGCTACACTGGCGTCTATTAAATGTGTATCAACTATCAATAACGAAAGTAAACAAGCAAGGTGAAAGGATTTCTCTATACTCTAGAGGTTAGAAACTACACCAAAGTGAGAGCTTTATAAATGATCACCGCATTTCAAAATTACACAGCACGGATCTAGGTATTACCCTCTAGGCCGAATTTAATGGGACCTTGTATATATTTTTGTTAATCTCGAGATGTTAAAAGGATACAAGCATTCAAATTAAATGTAAAAAATATACTTCGCTTTATAAAATAAAAAATGTACTTGATGAATGCAGGCTTCTTTTGATAACGTAGTACATGGAACACATTAAGATAATTATTTATAGTTGCTGCAAACTTCACCGAATTACTAATAAATAGTCGATTGGTTCGTACCTATTCATCGATTACAGTATGTAGTATTTGAATAAAAAGTAATAATATAAGAAACATGAGTTAGTTCACCGCCACGTACAAACCACATTCCAAGTGTAGTGGATATAATATCTAATAAACCTTTCAAACAGAAAACCAAACTACGATGTTCTTGATAGTAATGCTTGAAGAACGGCGTCTTTTACCTACTTACACTTTCTGAATTATCACTTTACTTTGCCCTGGGTTTGCTAGCCGATTCAGTCGGTATGCTTATGAGACTCTTATTTATATTCGCAGAGTGGCTAAGGGACACTAGCATCAAGATCTTTCTCGTTGACACCTGTAATGTTGTACTCACCAAGGTACATATGAATGACCAGAAAAACCCCAACAGTTTACACTAAAGGCATATAATCTGTGAACAAACACACACACACAGCAGAATACATATATGTACATGCAAAATACAGTGCTAACACGCTACATATATAAAAATGGTTCAAACAAATACGTAGATCATTAATTGGCGCAAAATTAAATAGCGTGCTGTCCCTTCTTGAACGGCGTGTAACTAGACACCGGTCTTTGAAGATAGTGCAGGTACGTTGCGATGACGTAACTGCGAAGCTCGATCAGCTAGTAATACCCCGTGTTAACAGCCACGAGGGTAATTAATGGCTCCAGATGTTGCAATAGAATTTCACTTGCACGGTGTATATAGCTAGCAACTAACCTTTTGGGTATTCCCGATGCTCTAACCGTCTGCTAGGGCAGGTGCTACTCCTATAACGCCGCAACTATAGCTGTCTTATAACCAGCCTGCAACTGCGACAGGATTAGACTCTTTTTGGGCACTGACTTCTCTTTCAGAGGCATAATGGGTCGACGGCGAATTATTGTCGACCACCACAGTATATGAGTTAAGGGCTGTTATTAGCCCTCTTCTTATTGCTGGTAATTCACGAGTTCGGTCAGCGAACTCGTAACGACCCTCGCTTGTTGGCAACCTCGGTGCGAATTTCCTGATCCGCACTCTTCAACCACTGGGGCGCGAATTCTACATCTTGCAGGCCTTCATTTCTTATCGGCCGGTTATTTTCGTGCGAAAACTGCACTGTCAACAAATTCCGTCACGAGCTCACGGTACACCACACTTATAGTTGTGGGCAGCGTATGCATTAAGTATCACTCTATATTAACCGACTACGTGTATAACTACAAGAGCACTTACTGTCAGGCTTTGTTGCTAATTAGCATATAATAAAAAGATATAATTTTAATAAATACAGGTGGCACGAATTAACCCGTTTCATGCTTATAAGAATTAAACTGACGGGATAAAGAAAACCACCACCGACATTTAATAGAAAAGTACGTTGATAAGGGCTAAGAAAGAGACATTGAAGTAATACTTGGGGAGCAAGATCGAGATTAGTTATACAGAATATAAACAACAACAAACAAACATAAAAGGCATGGCACTGCAACCAAAGAAACAAACATGGCAAGAGTTCGAAAAAGAAATGGGAGTAGCACCAATGAAGAACTGTTCTATAAGGTATTGCAAAAATATGAAATAAAGAAAAAAATCAACATGTAAACAGACGGTAAAGAATAATGGAGCGGTTCATAGAGCACTTCTGCCTATCTACTAAATACATAAAAAAGCATAACCCTAGAGGAAAGAATAAACTATAAGCAAGGCCAATAAAGGAGTAGTATAAACAGAAAAAGTTATAGATACAGTTAAATCCATTAAATAAGGAAAAATTCCAGTACATGAGAAGATAGTAATGAACATATTGAAACATGTAGGGTATAAGACATCGAAATGTTTAAAAAAAACTTTTAACGAACCATGGCACAGGATGAAAGTATCAGAAGAATGGGAAATTGCGATAGTAGTAGGTACTAACCCGGCGAAAAAGCCACTAAGCCGAAGAAGGCCGCCGTCGACAAGAAACCTAAAGGAAAGAAAGGAGCCGCAGCTTCCCCGTCCGCTGCCACCGAAAAGATGGCCGCCAAGTCCAAATTCTTCTCGAAAGCGAAAAAGACTGACAGAGTGCCCACTATGAAGTTTAAAGCACCGAAACCCAAGAAGCCGGAGGCCCCAAGAAGGCAGCAGCGAGAAAGAAGTATTACGTCGTCGTAACGTGCAAAACATTATTATTATTATTATCTGCAAAGAAATTTCGATAAATGCCACACTACTGCAACGTTATGTAACGAGAGGGATTTACAGATTTTGGGTTATTTTAATCAAGAGCTTTGGAGAATAGTTTTTGAGGGTTTTGGGCTTTCGTAGAGGTATGTGTAGTAACCCCACGTTCAATTCCAACGTTCAAAATGGAACAATTTCCTGCCCAGAATTTGCGATAAAAGCCACACCACTACAACGTTATGTAACGAGAAGTTATTAAAGGCTTTACAACAGATTATTGAGCCCGTTTTCTTCTTCTACAAAGTGTTTTAAAGTTATTTTATATATTCGACTTAACGTGCTAATAACCGCTATGCATTTATAATTTCCACACTTTTTTTGTCCTTTTTTGAGACTCGTATCTGCAGGGTTAGGTGGTTACACTGTTGATTTAACATTTAAAAATTGAATGGCAAATGCTCCATTCTAACGAATGGCAAATAACCTCAAATATTTAATCCCAAACAAAGTTGTATGAAACACAGAATTTATTGTATTATATAACAACATAACCAAGAATCAACCAGTTTACCTCAGGTAAATTATTACAATGCTTTTATAAGATGCAAGTAGTTTACTAACCTGAAATTTGTTCTCAAATGTCAGAGGACGCCAACTCGCATTTGTTTTTTCTCTAAGGAACGCCGATCCCGCTTCAGGTCTCCGCGAAAGGACACTAAGCTTGCATTTGCTTTATGGAAATGTTTCAGCTGCTCCTGCCTGCTTTTGGATCGCGTACTAGAACTCCTCTACTCGTAGATCCTGCACCTTGCTGTCAAGTTCCGGCACCTTCAAATCTTGTTGAATCTTGGCTCGAAAGGCAATCTCGCATAGGCCACGGATGGAAAAGACGCCAAGCTTCTACCTGCTGCCTGGCGATATTTCAGTTGCTGCTGCCTACGTCTGGATCACGAACCAGGCCTCCTCTAGGTTCTGCATCTTGATGCAAGCTTCTCGTAGATCCCAAACTTGTTAAATCTTAGCTTCGAAGACGATCACTCATAGGTTAAGCTCCAGCTCCAATTTTCTCTGGAACTGCACTCCGGAATACTGACAAGTTAACCACAGCTGGTCTTCGCAAACAGGCAATTAAATAAAATGCACAACGGAGTATAAATTATACTTTTTAAAAGAATATTTATCAAAATCGGGGAACTAAACAACACACAAGCTTTTGGCTTGGCTTCTCCAACAAACAATATCAAACGAATTTTTGGATCACCATAGCAACATGATTTATAATTGTTTGTCTGTAAGTTTACATTCTTTGATCTTAATTTATAATTGTCTTTGTAGATGTCATTCAGGAAACTCTAACCTTACAAATAGTCGCATTTGTTCACTTTGAGTTAATAAACACTGATTAATTCTCAGCTGGCTTCTTACTGACTCTTTGCATGTCTGTGCATTCTTGAACTGCTTTTTACCCCCTTTAGCTGCGTCATCAATTGTTGGCATTCCGATATGGATATGGATGTGGCTGCATTAAACCTCTGTAACGTTTCAAAATGTCTTTGTACTAAAGCGACTTCATTATCGTGTCCTGACGTTACACAATTAACTTGTCAGTCATCAAATTTAGCTACGTTTGCCAAATTGAGCATAAATTTGAATACAAGCTGATCGAAACGTTCACGATACCGTTTTACAGTTATTGTGAATCAAGTTTTATGTAATTATCAATATTGACCAGTGACTCTTACTTTGCAATAAATACAATACCAATTCTGCGCCTATTTGAATTATTCATTAACATTCGTAGGTTAGCAATGCAACCAGAATTGCTGTAAGCATCATACCATTACATCCAGTATTTATTTTTGCATACACGTTTTGGAGTACATACATGTGCACTCGTATAGTTACACCTTATAGGTCCGCTGTCGTATTGCGATAGGTAACGCGCGTTAAAAAAACCGTTATCGAGAAGGCGTTGAACTAGATGTTCTCTTACGATTGCATATCGGTGACTATTCAATTCACCTGTCATCTGTCAAAAAGTGACCAATGAAAATCCAGAATTCTGACGTTTCTTGACCAATCAAAAAAATATCAGTGGATATATCTTCCTAGAAGGTATTCATGTGACTATTTTAAACAAATGTGATTTTTATTAGAAAAATTTAATATTAATTTTCTGTTACTATAGAAATTGCGTAGTTTGTTGCTATATTTACTGAAAATTAATTTGGAAAAGTAGTTTGGTTTATTAAATAGTCCCTCGAATACCATTCTTAGTCAAAGTTAAGTAGTTTATTTTTGCAGTGGTATCACTACTCATGTCCATTGCGCTCGGGATTAGGACTCGTGCTACCGCACTCGTCCTAATCGTACCAAAGCGCAATGGACATTTGTGACACCACCGCAAAAATAGTCGACATAACTTTAACTACTCATGGTATTATAAGTGATTATTGCATCGCTCTATCGAGAATTCAGCTCGCCGAGTCACTTGAGTTGTCAGTTGTCAAAGCGAGGTTACATTGTTTGTTTGTTTGTTTGTTAATGGACAAGGTCTAGGCATGCAGAGTACCAGGTACCTTAGACACCGACTGCTACGGTCATACGGTCAAAGTCCTACTTAGAATTTTGCCGAGACTAAGGAGTTCCAACCCTAGCAAGGGATTTTTTACATGCTACACATCGTAGTAACATGGGACCCACGGCTTTACATCACTTCCGAATGATGGCATTCTGTAGAGGATTTTATCTGCATTTTGTATTTTTGAAAACCTCGCCGGGACCGGGAATCGAACTCGCGACCCTACGATCAGTAGCTAGGATGCTTACAACTGAGCTACCGATCCCGACAAGTGAGGTTACATATACGCAAATTATTACTACATCGCTCTACCCAGAATTCAACGCGCTCGGTCACTTGAATTAAGTGAGATTGTGTGCATCCGCAATCCATGAAATAAGTTACGACATGACTTTAAAAAATACTGTTTGACAGAAGGCCACTTGATAACGGTTTTATTTGAACGCAGTTTAGGTCCCCATTAAGTCCAGTTCTAACCTTTTGGACTAAATAGCTTATTTTAACGATACAATATTCCTGCCTGATATCGTGTCCGATTTGAGTGCGCAATAGAGATGTTAGGTTCATCGCATATTTCTAATATCCTTCCATTTAGTGGAAAAACTCCCATATGGGGTCATTTGATTTTTCTAAACTACTCGTTTTGTGGTAAATATATGGCAAGGGTGAGACGTTTTAACTGCTGGAAATATAAATAATCTACTTCAGTCACAATGAATAGTAGGAATAGAATATTGATAAATGCACATATCACATCAGGATACCTTCTGAATGCATCTCATGCAAAAGGCTAATGTTGCGTAACTCTCTAAACTATGAACGGTATCTGTTATTGATGTGGAAATGCAACCGAAATTCTTCGTTGCATGAGTACGGTTTACAAGCGACGGATGTGTGCGAAAATGGCGAAGAAAATTTAAAGAAGAGGCTGAAAGCCAACGTGAAGGGTCGGATGAGTGACCAGGGGGATACTTTTTTTGAGGAGTGATAGGAAAAGTGCCACGATATGATAAGCACTTTATTCGAAATTGTGCGATTAGAGGGAAAGGTAGCTGAGCTATGTACTTACATTTTCTATATAATAAGCATAAGTATTCTTGGCTTTTTACTCTTGCTTAATCGAAAGTTGCAGATTTCTTAAATTATTTGTTATAAAAGCACTCCTTGGAGATTGAATTTTTTTCTGCTCCCTGTCATTTCCATCGTGTGCCATTCCTCGCATAAAAATAAAAGCACGTGTATACGTGGGTTAAAGGTCAACCAGCCTGTAGTAAGCAATCTAGATATATTTGCGATTCCTTTACAATTGCCGTAAGCACAGATCTGTGGCATCTAATACAAAGCTCTACTAGAATGTTATTTATTTTCCAACGAAAACATCTTTTTGCTACTAGTTAAGTAGGAAATACTTTTCAGAAATGTTTTGATAAAACACTATAGCAGATCTTTATTGTTGAAGTAAAGAAAAGAATGTCGATAAAAATGTGCATTGTAAAACATTTTGATAAGAAGATGCAGCTTATTAAAGTTGGAGTTGAAGTTATTTCAGATTAGTTTCAATTACTAGTTACATTATTTAAAGAATAACTGCCAAGAAAAGGAAATCGATGCAATTGTTCAAAGTGCGCATCAATGCATAGGTTTTTAACCGTCGCAGCATAAACTGACTTAATATTGCAAATATACCTGATTCTGTTTGAATGATTTTACAGGCGGCTAAAAATCTGGTAACTAGATCTTTTTCCGTTTCTACCGGCGTCAGACACACCAGACTTTTTAAATGTTTAGAAGTTTAGAACCGTCAAATGGGGTAACACGGATCATACAGGGTAAAGCGGATCACTAGTACACTTTTTCCTAATAATTATGCATCCCCAAAGTCACGCCACTGAATCGTGTGGGCGCATGTGGCCACTATATTTTGTTAGCGGTTGTCATAATATAACCTAGTTGAATCGTTCGAAATTAATTAATAAAAATTGCTGTCAGCCTTTGAGTTTTCCACAAGTGGTGAAAACAAACTGTTGTACAAGGTGAGTAGAAGTAGCTGTGAATCTGTTGAAAGCCATGTTTATGTAATAAACTTTCCGGAAAATAGTCATAATCTTAGTTTTGGTACAGTCCGGAAATTTATGTACATACAGTTTTTTAATGAAAAATTCTATTTTAATGGGGTAAAGCGGATTAGGATTTATTTAAATCCAGAATTTATCTTTCAGACGTAAAAGTGCCTTATCGCAAGAAGATTGGACCGCGTGGAAATCGGAATTACTTTATAGAATATCTCAAGAGGGCAGTGGCACCGGTACGTCGAGGTACTTTTAACTTGAGAAAAGCATCCGAACAGTTGGTTGAATGACAAAAACAATGAACTTTTGGCTTATGGTATTTCCGATGAAAATTTATAATGTGAGGTATATGGTGCAGCAATATTTAAATCGCAATGGAAAGCGGGAGGCAAGGTTCCGTGATAATTTACCCAGTTTAGACTGATTCAAAACTTTCATGCTGAGGCATCCAATAAAATTAGCTGAAAATACGAAACGAGTTCGAGCAGCTGTATCTTATGAAATTGTAGAATCATGTTTCAGTGAATTGATAGACTCTTTGAAAAATGTATTGCCGTCGAACATAATCAACTATGATGAGACGAACTTCTCTGATAATCCGGGTTCTGTGAATGTTGTAGCAAAGCGTGGGGTAAAACATGCCCGCAGTATAATAGACAATTCTAAATTTATCACCAGTGTTATGTTTGCCATACCAGGAGATGGAAATATTTATATCCTGGGTAGACAGAAGGTGGGTTTCTAGGTTCGAGATATAACCGTACCTTAATTGTTTTACCTTTCATGCTCAATCTAGATGGTCCCAATGTCATTATTGATGACAATTTATGTAGTCAGTTAACGATCAGGGCTATTGAGCAATGCGAAAATAATAACATTAGGTTTGTTCTCTTTCCACCAAATTCCACACACCTCCTTCAACCTTTAGATGTCGCATACTTCCATCCATTCAAAGGCGCATGGCGCGATGTCTTAGAAGAATGGAAGTTTAAAAATCGAGGAGTGTTCCCAAAAACAGTGTTTCCAAGTTTTTTGAATGAAACAATTGATAAAGTTGGAGTAAAAACAACGGCCAATGTTGAGTCAGGATTCAAGGCTTGTGGCATCGTTCCATTTATTCCGGATGCAGTTTTGAGAAAAATTGTAGTATAATACCACAGGAAGAACAACAAGATGTTGAAAGAGCAATGAAAACAAGGTGGTCCGTTACTATTGTGACACATCTCAATCAGATGCGATCTGGAGGTGAGCAGGCTCCAAAAAGAGGGAAAAAAGTTTATGTTTCAGCAGGAAATAGCATTGGAGCAGCTGATCTTCTACCAACATTAATTGAACCAAAGCCAGACGAACTCGAGTATGACAACCACTCGGAACAAGATACAGAAACAGACGACGACGAAGGGTTGAACGGATATCCGAAGAAAATGTTTATGAAGGAGAGGAAGATAATATGATAGAAAAAGAAAATTCAACCTCAACGTCAAAAGAAGATGACCCCCAAGATATGACCCAGAACTATAAGCGTAGGGGATTTTTTCATCATCAAGTTTGAAACAAATAAGAGAGATGAAATGTATATTGGTAAAATAGAACCTGAAAATGGCAATGAATACACAGTTAATGTGTTGAGAAAAAAAGGACAAAACCAATACTTTTTGTCTACCCATGTATCGAAGATGTTGCAATAGTAAAAAAGTGTCAAATAACTGAGAAAGTGGTTGGACGTGCTGGGAGGAGCAGAGAATTCATATTTAGAAATATTTTTGATTCAATTTTAGAATAGTCCGAAGTTCTGTGCGAAAAGTTAAAGGAATTTATAACTGATTATGTTGTAATTTTATTGTGGATTTCAATGAATTTTTGTGTAATATCATTTTGTCAAATTGTTATACACTTCATAATTCATTCATTTCCACACTGTCATACATTTATATAAGAGAATACTCTTATTTTCATTAAAATGTTTGTAAAACACCGATTCTACATTTATTTCGCATTGTTTTGTCGCTCTCTTTCTCCTTCAGTTTCCATGGAAACAATTTTAATTTTTTTTAAGTGGTCCGCTTTACCCGCAATACGTTCAAAGTGGTTTTAAAAGCAAATAATATAGGTGATCCGCTTTACCCCAAACTATGGGGTAAAGCGGATCACCTTTAAAAAATATATATAGGAGGTGGTAGGTGCGATACAAAAAAAAACTAATACGTGTAGCAGAAGAATGCACAAATAATATATTTTTTCTGCAGAATTTAAATACGTACCTTACAATGCAAAAATGGTAAAAAACTTGAACTTTTCGTCCGCTTTACGCCGTTTGACGGAACTGTGTAACTATCAAAGCAAAAATGTCAAGACTGCAAGGTATTTAACTCGAATAGTTCATTGAAGGCTGTACCCAGCACAGTTTTTAAGATGTCCCTCCTTAACGAAGCGTTTTACGATATATGTTTATATAAGTTCTTTGTTTATTGTAATTAACACGAATAATCTGTTCTTGAAATTTATTAAAATGTGTATGAACTGCATATCAATCAAATGTGGAGAACGGAATTGTTAAATTTCTCTTTTGTTTAAATAATAACACCATCTAACTGAAATGTTAAATTTTTTACCAGTGATGAAAAATCCGTTGTCATATTGTATGCAGTAAATTGTTTATAGGCAAATAAGAAGTTATCTCCTATCAACTTCAAACGAAGTACCTTCCTAATGAATCATTTCCGAAGCCCTTTTATCTTAACCCTTTCACTTATTCTTCATTGCCCGATTGTAATTTAAATAATTACAGCTTATTTTGAATACTGTATAAAGGTTGATTTCGGGAATATTAGCAAGCCCGCGCTCTTTGTTAAAATTCATATACCGACGTTTCCCACTCGTTCTAGTATAGTACAGTTTTGATCGATCATACGTGTGCGACTCGGCCCAGATGGCCTATGACATTACGTCGTAAATCCGAGTCTGGTAATGTAAGTCCTTCCTTCAGCAAACTCGTCGCTACATGTTTATCACGGCGTTCCCCTTTTTGAACTGAAGAAGCAGTTTTAATATTGCCTTAGAGCGAATCGGTAGCATGAGAGAAACAGGGAAAGCAAGCAAACGCGCCTCATACTCTTATTTCATTCAACCGCGTCTTCAAAATTAACCCAGCGGCAGCATTATGAAGTGGTTGATCTGTGTCAACTCGGCGGGAGCTTCGGCCGCGTGGGATGTCTCCAAAATTAATATGAAGCCATTGTTCGTATGCTTTTTGTGGTGTTTCGCTTCAAGAGACTCATGGCCTGGAGCCATTACCGTACGGTTGTGTGTGGTTGAACTTCTCTTAGCGGGTGTGTGTTATGGCCGAACCAATCTTCTCCATTGTATTGCACCATTGGGTGAGTAATTAACGCTTTGGCGGATTTCTACGAAAGAGGTTTTTCGACCTGCTAACTCTGGGGAACTGTGGTAATTAAGTGTGGGTTTACCCTCTTCCCAATGCTTGTCACACAGCCTTTTTGGAGTTTGCTTGATGACGTCGTTTCTACGGCCATCAATCTGCGCTGTCCTTTAACCATCTGCGGAGACTTCGACGAGACGGTGAGACCTTTCGGCTGCATGAATCAACAACATCCCTGGACATCCTTCAGGTACTGTAATCTACTTGCTTTTATTATCTGTGTACTTTAGAGCGTTTGTGAGACGCAATTGTGTTGACATTAAGGGGACGTAAACTATATGTAGCAACAACCATATTTGGAGCCGACGCCTGTGACCTACATTTAGAGTAAATTATCATTATTGTTGCGTCATATCATACAGAATTTTTTGTGTCTTGTTTACCACTGTTGTTTCAATGTAACCAATGTACTTTGTATGTCATACCTATCATCGGCACCCAGATTTTTAAAGTTACTAACCCCCAAGTATTCATGTCATACATTTACCGACATACCTACTTAAATTTTAATAGATTTACATTTGTTTTTAGCTTCCTGGATTTTTTAGTATGAGACTTGTGGGTTTTTATGTACATGTGTCACTCTCTCTTGGATTTATTAATTGCGAAGTGACCGGCGAAGTTAACAGGCCAGTAAAGGTGAGTCCCGAAGCAGCAGGAGGCCTCGTCAGAACGTCAATGTGAAGCGTCGGTCTTCTCGCTCCGAATTTCTACGAGTTCCGGCGGAAAATTACCCCCCCCCCCCATTCTATCAATGAAATTCGTAGAGCTCAGCCCTCCCCAACCGTCTGTTACAGCAATTTGAGGCGTGATTAGGTTGAGCTTTGTCTTTTTGAAGATTAAGGTGTCCAAACGACCCATTTAGACTATCCACAAAGTGCTTGCTGGTCGTAAAAGTCGTTTTGAGATTAACAAGTTCTATTAGGTAACGAAAGAATTCTAAGATCGTACTGCGTCACTGTTGAGGTAGAAGAACATTTCGACCACTTTTGTAAGTGGTAGAAGAGATGTGGTATATAACGAATTTCGGAAAACGATCGTATGCCTAAGAATTTGCTAAGTGGCAGGGCAAATAATAAGTTAAAGTTATGCTATTTTGCCATTCACCTAGACATTCGCTAAATTTCCATACTTAAAACGGTTGTGGAAAGCAGGTAAAAGAAATGTGCTCTCGGGAAATAGCCAGTATGTTACACCAAATTTTTGAGGTCATCGTTATCTTGAGCAGTTACGTACTAGAGGAAATTTTGTTTTAGCTTCTACATTATTTATGTTTTTAAGTGTAAATTATCGACTTATTATGTCTGATGTAGATGTATCCTTGATTACAAACACTCGAAGTGACTTAAAGGAAAAGATGCATAAACAATTAAATGTAGATAGTACGTATTGCAAGAAGAGTTAAGCACACTTGGAACCTTTGTTACTACAAAGAAATAATTTAACTACTCAGGAAAGACATATTGAAGTATTTAGAGGCGTTACATGTAATAACCGACAGTTGCAACAACATAAATTGTAATACAAAATCTAACCTTATGCAGCTGTTAAAATACCCGTTGGCTGCTGAACAATAGAGTAGAGTAGTGGTGGCTCAAATTCAAAATCCTTTATCTAATAGACTTGTCTGTCAGGGACGCTGGTCCGTCAGGGACGCTGTTTCAGCAGCCAAACCGTAAGAGATAGAGAAAAAAGTTATGAAAGTTATATGTTTGGAATGGTCATGTCAGGTCAGGAACCGAATTTCAGTCACGTGACACTTCCGGTTTTCGAGAAATCACGTGATTTCCGTCCGTCCGGGACGCTGGTCCGTCCGGGACGCTGTTTCAGCAGCCAAACCGTAAGAGATAGAGAAAAAAGTTATTAAATGAGACATTTGTCTCACTGGTTGCTAGTAGAAGAAAAATAGTTAAAATGACAATATTACCAACAGGCGCCAGGCTATGTAGGGTGACTTAGGATACCTCGATAGTACCACTCGAGGTGGTAAGACTAGGGTAATATAACCCTTAAAAAACAATGGTAGAGAAAACAAAGCCATATATTCAGCAATAACTTTTATATTTAATACATTAAGTCATTAAGTATATACATTTCAGCAAAATAATATATCAATTGTGGGCATACGCATGTAAAATGTTATAGTTGAAGCTACGTAGCAATCAGACAAATTAAAAATACAACACGAGTTTGTAATAGAAAAAAAAGAGCATTACATTGTCTTGCAGCTCAATATTAACTTTGTGACAATTATACAAAGTTTATACAGTATGTGGGAATTTTCAAATATCCATTTCGAACGAAATCATCATTAAACGTCTGCTATACGCTCTATTTTAATGTATTATTACAAACTTTTTACCGCAGCTGTTAAATGAAATTTTTTAAGTATTTAAGCTACTCAGATTCGTCAGTGCAGGCATTATTAATATTTAAGATTTGTCGAAGATCGCAATTAACGGAGCCCGGCACACTTAATACATGCCGCGTACACGTGCATATTTGCACGTTTATCACATATATTTTATGTTTTATTTACGTTTGTTGTTAAAACAATTATTTTGCCTTTACATTATTTGTTTTATGTATGTAGAATGCGCAAAAGTGTTTGATTAACAAGGTCCGTCAATTCGTCAAAAATTCTGCTACTTAATTTCATATTACCTATTTGAGTTTTGGGTTGTATATAAACTGTATAACTTATCGTTATTTAAGAATGAGGATTTACTCTTCCAATTTTTTGTTTCTTTAGAATTTATATATTTTACGAACTTTGCTGAGGATTCCGGAACAAGCAAAAGCACTATTTACTTGGTGTTTTCATTGCATTTTGTGTATTTATTCTATTCTATTTATTTTTTTTTCTTTTAAATCAAGTTGAATTGCGGTTGTATCAACATTTGTTAATGCTAACCATTTATTATCAGAATTGCAGAGGACTTCGGGGAAAACTAAATCAGCTGTACAGAGAAACTTTAAATTCCGATTATGACATTCTATGTTTGACGGAGACACGGCTTACGGCAGGAATTTGTGATGGGGAAATATTCGATCAATAATTATATAACATATATCGTTGTAACAGGAATCCAAACAATACTAACAAGAACAGAGGCGGTGGAGTATTGATGGCGGTGAGAAACAAATTCAAAGTACTGAAATTTTCATCTGTTGAAAATGTACATTTTGAGGCAGCGTATGTTTCTATCAAAACAAACAAAACAGCCCTTTTTATTACAAATGTGTATTTTCCACCAGATACAAGAGTCCATTATTACTTGCAGTTTTATTATTTTATCGAACAAAATTCAGATACTAATAGTAATAACAATAGGCTCTGTATAGTTGGCGATTTCAACCTTCAATATATATTTGGAAAAAAATCGGATTTCTCTTTATTTGACGCTAGACATAATCAGCTGTCCATCTTTGTTAATTTTCACTCGCTTAACCTTATAAATGACGCAAGGAACGTTAACAACAACACACTTGATTTGGTTATTGTTTCAGAAAATTGTTCAAATTTAAGTCACGTTGAGGGAGATGAATTTCCTTTAGTCGGTGCTGATTTACGAGTACAACATCCTCAACTAGTAGTAAAATTAGAGAATGTACGTCTTGGTGCAACGAGCATCAACTATACGGGATTTTATAACTTTAAAAAATGCTACTTTCTCAATCTTACTCTGGCAATCCGTGATGTTGATTGGCAGGCAGTATTGAACTGCATTGATGTCAATAAAGCGCTGGATTTATTTTACAATATTATATATAAAATATTTAACAATATTGTCTCTAGAATTAAGAAATCTGATGTAGAGCATAAAAAATACCTAGCATTCGCAGAGAATGCTATAAATGGCAATAAAAATTTTAATACATTCTGGACGTACGTTCAAAGAAAAAAAGAGACTAGCGGCAATGTCAAAACACATATTATATGAATGGCGTGGCCTTAAATGATGCTGAGGCTGCAGGTGTATTTGGCCATTTTTTTCAATCTGTTTACGTAAGTCCTACATACACATATGATATCGGGTCGTTGAATAATTTTGGTAATGACTTAGATTTATTTCATGTTCAGGAAATTACGAGTGACGATTTTAGAAAAGCAATAAAAAAACTTAAACTCAAGAAGGCCGCAGGTCCAGACATGATCCCTCCATATATTTTGAAGGCTTGTTCTGATTAGCTGGAATTACCTTTACTGCATATTTTCAACTTGGCTATCAGTGCTACGTCATTTCCAGATATATGGAAGGAGTCCATTGTTGTACCTTTGCATAAATCGGGCTGCAAGTCAGACGTGAATAATTATCGTCCTATTGATTTGCTTTCTGCCCCCGCTAAATTATTAGAACAAATAATGCATAATAAATTATTCAATCCTGTCAGACCAAATCAACTGTAACTAATCTCTCAGTATTTACTAATCACATATATAAAGCCTTGGAAGTTAAAAAACAAATAGCTGTCTTGTATACTGATTTTAAAAAAGCTTTGATAAGGTAGACCATACAATTTTGTTGGAAAAACTGGCCAGGTTTGGACTGTCCTGCAGCGCACTAAGGTTCTTTGCGTCGTACTAGGGGGCTCGCTCATTTATAGTAAAATTTAATGGTAATACATCTCGAAAATTTACTGCAAACTCTGGTGCGGCCCAGGTTTCAATTTGGAACCCTTGTTATTTTTAGTTGTTATAAATGATTTACCGGATGTTTTTACACATTCACAATCTTCTTTATTTGCCGATGATCAAAAAATGCTTTGCAAAATAAAATCTTCAAATGACTGTATATAAATACAAATTGATATAAACGAAGGATTTCACTGGAGCTGTATAAATAACCTTCCATTGAACATCTCTAAATGCTTCATCTTAACATTTAGCCGGAGTAGAAATACAATTAATTTTTCGTATAAAATTAATAATATCGTAATTAAACGAGTACAAGGAGTGAAGAACCTGGGATTGACGTATGACAGTTCATTATCTTTTAAAACTCATGTGCGGGACATTGCTGCTATCACTTATAGAAATTTAGGATTCATTATTAGACAATCTCGTCTTTTATGTTATGCTGAAAATCGATAAGATTTCTATAAGGTTGTCCATTGGCGTAATTCTTCTTCTTCTTCGTGTGTCGTTTCCTATCGAAATATCTGTTACTAACTCCGAGCCATTCACACAGGTTCTTAAAACAAGATGTTCTTTCTCTGACATTACCTTTACCGGTAATTTTACCTATTAGAAGGACCTGAAGAGGTTAGTATTTGTTGTTGAGCATGATATGTCTAAATATGCAAGTTTCTTCTTTCCTATGGTAATTTTCTCAGTGGTGTTATTTAGTTTTTTAGTAGTTTAACATTGGTGTTACCCTCTTGACTATACAATGAATTTTATAGGCTTTTGACATAGTGCCTGGTTTCTTATCCATAGAGTAGCACAGGAAAGACATAACATTTTATCATCCCTATTTTGAGCTCCTGGATAAGATCTTTTATCGCGTTGTTTATTCATTTGGATGAAGGCACTCCGTTATTGTTCTATACGTACCTAGTTTGAGCTGTTATTTTGCTCGAATAGATAGCTCTCCAGGTATTTAAATCAATGGATCCTCTCAATGAGAGTCCTTCGACATTTTGTTCTCTGTTGAGAACCATATCTATGATTTTTTATTTCAATTTACTAGATAACGGAAGATGTAGAGAGGTATAGAACTGGAGGCTAAAGCACAGCAGGTGGTAGAGGACTAATAAAGATAGTATGAGTAGTAGCGGTAATAGTATGAGTGCTATCTGAATGGCGCCCAATATTTTTCATCCTTAATGTGATCAGCTATTAGCTATTAGCTATTATAATTTAGGTCTAAAAGATCTGTTTTCCTCAAAAGCGCCTACAAAAAGTATTTATTGTCCTTACAGACGTAATGTGCAATTCCTGACTTACGTTTTACCTCCATACCTACTTCTTTATTATTTCTTTCTTAATTATGATTATTATTCACTTTTCCTTATTAATTAATTATTTATATTTACGTCAAGATTAGATTTACAAGAAGCAATTCTGAATCTCGCCTTGAGAATTGATATTTAGGAAGAAAAGGCTATTATTATTATTATTTTCAATGTATTGTAGTCCCCGATAGTTTTCATTATGGCAATTTCCTCCTTCTGAAAAGACAATTTAGTGTAGCTCAGAGGGGTTTGATTATTATTATTAGAGAAAACGAGGAACAATATAACGCAGCCCTGTTAAACCCCTGTTAAATTAAATACGTTCAAAGAGTCGCTCGTCGGTTTTAATCTTTGCCCTATAATGTGACTATAATAGTAGATTATGCACTAAGGGAGAGAAATTTCACTGAAGCAAAATAGCATTCTCTCCGAGTTGCATATACTATTTTTTTCACGTTGCAGGAAGATTAAAAACGAAAAACCCGTTTTCTTAAACGTCATTTATTGACATTTTAGTTACAATTATTTTAAAATTAGTAACCTATGGTAAATTTTAAAGTTGGTGGCACTGTAAGTCATTATGACAAGAGCTCACAATTATGTCAAATTCGAGGTTAGCAGGTTAGTTTTTGCGTCAGTTTGTGTCAAAACTGACGCAAAACCTAACCTGATAACCTCGAATTTGGCATAATTGTTGTGTCAGTGATAATGAAAACACCCTAGGGAATTTTTTTTCTTATTTAGTCTGTAGGGAGAAAATGTTCTACTTCTGTCACAATTTTGATGCTATAGAAACGGACTTCTACTCCCGGTCGTGGAAAAAGTAGCAATAATGCGGATTTCGCTGTTAGAAATAGAACCACATGTCTTACATTGTTAAAAACTGTTTCGATTACTATAAATAACTACATACGTTAATGTTGGGTCTAGATATCCTTATATCAAAAACGTGAATGGTGATTGAGTATCTCGTGTCCAGAGAACATTCCAAAATCAAGATTGGGTATTCCGTATCCATCCTTAGCATTTTTACTTTCCCATACCCATAGGTATAGGGAAGTCTTGGAATCATGAAAATTTTGGAAATTGAGATTTTCACAGAAATATCCGTTTTGGGCCTCTAGGAACCCAAAAAAGTGGTTTTTAAAAAATGTCTGTCTGTGTGTGGGTGTGTGTGTTCATCGACAAAATAAGCTTTTCAAAAAAATCCGAAACCGGAAGCGGAAGTTACGCATGTTTTTTTTGGTACGACTGTTTTCGTGATTAAAATTTTGAAAATTTTATCGCGGATAACGATAGAGGGTCATAAGACAAATCTGTTAGTTTTTTGCCGAACTCGCTAGGTTTAAAATGAAGGGCGCTATGATTTTTTGAAAATTTTGAGTTTAACGCCCTATTACTCAAAAACGGATGAATCGATTCAATTGATTTTTGTTTTCTGAATAGTATATGAAGACTAACATGAGGTGATATAAAAAGTGTTTTGAAAAATATTAAGGGGCCTAAATTACAAATTTTCAAAATTTTGGAAATTTTCTAAAAATCATTTCTCAGAAACTGCCCACATGAATTTGTTTAAACTGCATAGACTGATAGACCCCGAAAAGGGCTATCGATCTGTTTTTAAAGAATCTCATGAATTATCTGTGGCGCCCTCTACGAAGCTTTGAAGTTTGAAAATTTAAACCCCTTTAATTAATAAACAAAACAAGATAGGTAGCTGGGGTTTTCACTGAATTGCTCAGTACATAATGGAGCATATGAATATGCAAAAAAATATTACACTCGTGGATATATGTAAGCGCACCGGCCCCCTCCCCCCTCTATTTTTGAAAAATAATTTTTTTATTCTAACGGTTGTTATATTTTTGCGTCAAAGAATCTTTTTCCGCGAAAATAAAAAAATCGATTTTGTATGCCCTAGAAAATATAATTTCCAGGTACTTAGAAAATTTCACCTCAGTGCTACAGCCGTTTGGAGGAAAATAATACATAAACTGACAGTGGCGGCTTCTCCACTTGGCGCCATCTACAGAAGCTCGGTGGTCACGTTTTGAACTACACATCTTATAACATAAAATCGTAGCTCTCTTTGTTTGCGTGTAACTATGTTTGTTCGCTATCTCCTCCGAAGATACTGGACCGATTAAGTTGTACGATGGCTTAAAAGTTTGCTAATTTTCAGACTTAGATCGTAGGCCGGTTTTTATTTACAAAAAAGTGCGAAACAGTTATAATTTAATTAACTTCTCTAGGCAGCAGTATAATTTAATTAACTTCTCTAGGCAGCAGAGCGGAGCGCCTATCGCTGTCTACTATTAGCTCGGGTGCGCGCATTATTCAAACAGGAGAGTGTGGTTCTGCGGTAAGCGTGCTGGCCTATCACGCGGGAGCCCCGGGTTCGATCCCGTCGGATGCATCTTTTTTTTTTATTTATATTAATGAATCTCTCTTAATTTTGCGAACCGAAGCGTAGTTCGGGTGACTCACTAGTTCTTTTATATTTACCCGCAATTTACTTGAAAGTGTAAACGCTTATCACGGTGAAGACGTGAGTCATCGAGTTGAAATTTTGATATGTTGTAAAGACTGTTGAATAAAGACGATATGAACAGTTTCCAGTATGGGAAAGTCCAGGGAGGTAGTCACGTCCACTTTTTTACTTATACAGTGTGTCCCACTAACTATCACACATGGTTAAACTAACATTGGAAAACAATTCGACGATTAAGTATTGGCATCGAGATACGTGATTGGCCAAAAATGACAACTGTTAAATTAAATTCAACTTATTTTGGTTTTTTATCAATCGCGTACGTCGATGCGTACACATAAATTATTGATTCTTTCATAATTTCGCACTTTTGGTTTTTGTGTGTCTGAAACTCTGTATCTGCAGTCATGTATAATTCTCGGGAAGAGTACATGGCTCGTTAATTAGACGTAAGCTCTTTGGCCATCTCTTCGCCCATATTATGTTCAAGAGCTTCTTTATTATTGATGTTTTTGGTGAGGTTATGATTATCTACAAGAACTCCGTGTATCTGTACGCGTTTCATAACCATAATTTCGTTTGTATTTGTATATGCTTGACTCTGATGTCGAATTTGCTCAATTGCCGAAATGATTTTGGCCAAAGTTGCAACTGAACAAATTAACTTGGAAGTTGGGTAAATGTAGGTTTTACGCAATTCCCGACAACTTAGCGAATTCATTATCTGAGTCTAGCATATATAAATCGTAGCTATCGTGTTCGGTCTCCAGCTCTTCAGTCTGTTTACAGATTTTCGCATCACCCTCTGCCTAACATTGCGATTTCTATTTCTCATCTGATTATGTAGCATGGAAATCTGGTGCGATTGCTAAGCTTACAGATGCCTTTCTCGACTGTAAAGTTCAGTAATTCGTCTGCTATTCACTTTTGTTCTTTTTATTAACTCAGAAAAAATATTTGGCGACTGTTATTACTTTTGTAAAGAACTTTTGTATACCATTGCGTGTATGGGTTGTCTCTTAAGTAAAACTCTGCAACAATCTCTACCAAAATACATAAATCGTGCTAATAAATTAGCCCCCGTAATATTTCTTTGGCTTCATTACCATCATATGATAACAATCACGGTAAAGGTCGGTAAGTTCATGTCATACAAGCATAAAGTGGTCTAACCGACCGCGCCCAATATAGCACGATTGCACTGTTGTGATGCGTGTAGTTCATTCAGGTGAATGACATGACAAGCAATCGAATACCCTTCAGGATACTATATTTCGGCTAGCCATTTCCCTGGACTTTACACGTCCTTGATTAATATTGTGTACACTTTGTCACAGCGGATAATTAATAATGCAGTAGTGCAGCACTGAGATTATTAAAATCCAAACAAAAAATTGCTTTGTTGTCCTTTTCACAACCCAAACCACAAATTCTCTACACACAGCAGACGGCAAAGTTTTGTATTTTAACACAGTCACTAGGAAAATTGTTGATACTAAATGTGGCTTGCTAGATTGCATACAAATAAAGTTACCAGCTGTAGCGCAAAATATAAATTCTTACATTCCGTGACGTCTCTTTATTCCAAGGAGCGGGAATAAATATTTCTATTAAACGGCATTGCGGCATTCGAATTAGCATTCCAGTATACAAGGCATGCAAAACAACGGTAGTATAGCTACGGTTGGCTACACAGTGTTACTCGTATCAGTGGCGATGCCTTCTTCGATGTTACCGACGTAATCAGCGCACTCGCCTCGACCGCGGCTGATCTAATTAAAACATTGAATGCATAATGAAGAAGAATGTTAACCATTCTATGACATTATAATTTAGAATACGGTTTCAGGCACGTGATGATGTGAAAGCTCTAACTACATTAAGAGGAAAATGGACGTTCAGATCCAGCCACCTTCTGGGATGTGATTAAAAATTGCAATTTGCAGTATCTCAATTTCATGTGGCTTGATTTTAAGTTTTGCTTATTCAAGCATACTTTGGAGATTTAAACATTAACAGTTTTGATATATAAATTATTTCTGTATGTGATTAGAAAAATTAGATCAGAATTGTTATGTTTGTAGTTAATTTTCTGCACATAAAGTGTATTGTTGAAGCATTTTAAGTACTCTTTAGAACTATCTAATATATTTTCAATCATTAACATTCTGCAATTTTGTAAGGTTGTTCTAAGTTTTGCTTCTAGTGGTTTACCTTCTAGGCATTTAGTTCGTTCCCGGTTCTTGCCAAAAACAGGAAGCGTTATAAATTCCTTTAATATCAACTTCCAGTAGTCGTTAAAACTTGACTTTAAGACATTTAATTTAGTTTCAGCTAATAAGTTTTCCGTCCTAATTAATACTTTTATGGTTGACATTATAGTAGTGGAAATCATGTAATCATCAATTCAAAATCCAAGAACGATGTAATCATTTTGAAGTACATTTTGTTAACATTGAAAAGGTAAAAAATTAATTCGTTAGCTAATCTCTCAAGAAACAAAAACCCATAAACTGCTTGAGCACAATTTCCTACCGCGACTTGCTTCGCCGGAGACGGTGGTGCGGTACTTTGAGTTCTCCAAATAAATTAATTACATAAGACCGGTAGGGCGCCAACGAATTTTGACAATAACGACGAATGTCAGGCATACAACGAGAATTCGTAAACTCCAGCAGTCCAAATATTCTTAAAGAAAGCTCCAAACAATCATTGGTAGCACTGACAAATAATAAAAACCACAATTAATTATCACAGTATAATTGACATTTAAATATAACAGTACAATCGACAAATTATTTAAGGTACAAGCTTACTCAAGCACTCGTAGTAAACTTCCAAAATTGAGAGTGCGCTGCTAAATGCCGGAATGTCCAATACTGGGCAATCGCAGGAATGTCAACGATTAATACAAATGATAATACAATACAATTACAAACTCTTACATATTTCGACAATAATTTACCGGTAACTGCACAACAAATTAAAAAGCGGCTGAGCGGTCCTTAAGCGCCTTCCCCCAATGCTTCGGGAAAATCAACACTTAAATTACGCAAGCCGAAATTGCGGCTGCACATAAATAGTTTAGAATAAAGCCTGATAGCGGCTTCCGTGGAGCACCTCCCAAAATGCTTGTCGAGGATACAGGCAGGCTAAGGAATTTGGCAATCGAAGGTTAGCAAGGCAAGGTCGCACCCAGAAACCCAAAATAATTGCATGCAAACCTTTGCTAAACGACAAACAGTATAAAGTGGAACTTACCCCGGATGAACTGGGCAATTGGACATCGAAGGTTAGATGCCGCAAGGTGTGGAATAATCGCTCCAACATAATGTCCAAAATATAAAATACTCCGCTTTGCTGCGAGGCCCCAAAACTTCCATAAATACCAAAAACCGCACAGCGGCAGGACAAGAAGAATCACCAGCGCAAGCACCAAACACCTCCGCAACGCTCCGCCAAAGAAAAGGGCGCGTCCAGACAAAAGAATGCGAACATCGAGAGCGTTCCGGCCGCCTCGCGGTCAAGCTAGGCCAAGTAAAGCGTGTCGATAACGATAACAAGCGCCACAGAAAATGCAAATTATTGAAGGCGCAAAACCAGCGTTGCGGAACTAAAAAAAGTGCAGAAAAATCGTAAAAATTTATCAAGACTTTAACCTTTTCTTCTGAAGAATTTGAAACAATGTTCGTCGACGACCACGGCATAACCCGGATGATCCTTACAGATATTTGTTGTGTTGTTTCTAACACATTTTTAGTAACATCCACATAAACCAAGTATGTAAAAACTGTGCTCAGCTAATCTTTTATTGTATAAATAAATATGAATATGAAAAACTCATTTAAACAGATCAAAAATTCAGATACTATTTCCAGAAAAATTAAAAATGCGAAATTAAATATAAATAATGGCAAAAAGTAAACTATCTTGGATGCCAAGGAAAATGCCTGCAAGAAAATCTGCGACGAAATTGATCAAAACATATGGGGACAAGGCTACAAGATTATCAGCAAAAAGCTGAAAACACTGCCCAAAATACAACTCACCGATGAACAAATGAAAGAAGAAGCAAGTAAACTATTTCCAAAAATCCAAAGCCGAATGGTAACTGGAAGTAAGGGACCTGCCCGAAGACGAACCACCAAATTTCACCGCCGAAGAACTAAGAACTGCAAGCAAAATGAAAGGAAGAAAAGCACTTGGGCCCGACAACATTCCGGGAGAACTGACAAAAATCATAGCATACAGATAGCCGGAGTATTTTCTTGAGGTATACAGGGTGACAATGAGACCAAGGGCCATGCCTTTATCGCAGTTATTTAGGAATGAATTTGGTTGAAGTTTGATACAATAATACTAGACATAATTTCAGATTGAGATATAAATGTAATCAAAATGGCCGACTTCTCCTTTCACCGGAAATAAAACACTAACTTTGATTTTTAAATGGATTACCCTATATATTTTATGTTTTTCGCTACCTACGACTCAAATTGCATACGATACGATAGTGTTGCTGAATTTGCTTAGGTATTACACCAAAATATTAAAAAAATTCATTATTTAATGATTTTTCAATTTTAGATAAATATAAAGTAGTGCATGATGCATATCGTTAAATTGGTAATTACATTTTATATTTAACTAGCTGGCCCGGCAAACGTTGTTCTGCCCAAAAATAATTTGTCTCTGAAACCCCGTTTCACCACTATAGTTTTAATTTTATGTCATGTCCGTCGTCTTGAAGTAAATGCCATTTTCGCAATCAACGTCCCAAAAAACCTCAATAACGACACCCATATCGATTGTTTAGGCTTATTTACCCCATTTCACCCCCTAAGGGGTAGCGGACCGGACAGACGTTGTCCTGCCCGAACGTTGGTTTGCCTGGTATTAGCGGGTTCAGCAAACGTTTTTTCGATATTCGAATTTTCGATTTTTTTCATTTTAAAAAATATTGGAAGTTGGGGGGGGGGGGGTAAAATTTTGGGGTTATATGTTCTGATATGCGAGTAATTTTAAAAGAAATTTTAAAAAATCGTCAAAAAATAAAAAAGAAAGTCCTAGAACCCGATTGCAGCGCCACCTACCGGGTTCAATTGTGAATATAAACCATCCAGGGGGCTCACTCAAACACACACAAAAATTCATCAAAATCGGTTCAGCTGTTTAGGAGTTCAGTCACATACACATGTACAGAAAAATTATATATATAAAGATTTTCATTTTAAAAAATATTGCGGGGCGGTGGGGGGGTGAAATTTTGGGGGACCCGACAGACGTTGTCCTGTCCGAACGTTGGTTTGCCTGCTATTAGCAGGTTCAGCAAAGGTTTTTTCGATTTTCGAATTTTTGATTTTTTTTATTTTAAAAAATATTGAGGGTTGGTGGGGGGTAAAATTTTAGGGTTATATGTTCTGATATGCGAGATATCTTTTAAAAAAATTAAAAAAGAAATTTGTCAAAAAAAAATTCAAGAAATTCCTAGAACCCGATTGCAGCGCCACCTACCGGGTCCAATTGTGAATCTAAACCATTCAGGGACCCACTCAAATACACACAAAAAATTTCATCAAAATCGGTCCAGCCGTTTAGGAGGAGTTCAGTCACATACACACGTACAGAAGAATTATATATATAAAGATAGCAATATGGGTGTTAGTAGGTGCCATTTAAAAAAGTGACTTTCTTAAAAAACGTGTTTAGCAAATTTAATTCTTTTATTAAAGGTTTCTTATTGACCTTACTGATAAAATAGTTATTATTATGAGTTGCTAGAGTGAATTAGAACAGATTTTTCCAAGTTGCGGCCGTCTATTGTAAAAAATAAAATATAAAACAACATATTTTTGTTTGAAAAAATTAAAATTTGGCGATACTCTCCTAAGTAAATCAACTTGTGGATTCCGAGAAACGAAAAATATACAGGATGATCTATTTAAAAAATCAAAGTTTGTGTCATTTTCGGTGAAACCAAAAATCGGCCATGTTAACTATATCTATCCATCAATCAGAAATTATGTCTAGTATCTTCATGTAAAATTTTATCCAAGTCGATTCATAAATAAAGAAGATATAAGCATGGCCCTAGTCTCATTGTCTCAGTATAACAGACTGCTCAATAGAAGATAATTCTCTGAAACTGAAGAAATCTGAGTTGGTTTTACTTGAAAAACCAAAGAACAGCAAAAACGAACCGCAGACCTATCGTCCACTATGCATGTTAAACACTGCCGGTAAGTTGTTCGAATAACTAATATGCCAAAGATTAAACGAAGAGCTGGAATTGAATGCAGGATTGTCTAAGATGCAATTCGGATTCAGAAGAGGTCGGTCCACCGTTGATCTATGAAGGTAGTAAAAAACATAGCAAGGAAGGCCAACACCAGAAATCTTAGAACTAGAGATTTCTGTGCGGTGTTAACTTTAGATATCCAAAACGCTTTTAATAGTGCGCCGTGGACAGGAATAGTAAGCGACCTGAACGAGAGATATCCCCACACCTAATAAAGCTGATATGCAGCTACTTTACAAATAGAAAGATAAAAAATCGGACAAAACCACAAAACTGAATTAACATGTGGAGACCCACAGGGGTCCATAATTAGACCTCTACTATGTAACACATACTACGACACCATGCTGAAACTGGAAATGCCGCAAGAAGTACACTTAGTAGGATATGCGGATGACCTGACCGTAGTGGCATGTAAAAGATCCGGAAGAACAGTGGAATACCGATTAAATACTGCAATACTAAACATCCAACATCAAATAAGACGAAAAAAGCTGCAGTTAGCGCCCCACAAGGCCGGCAGGATGAAACACGCTGAGAACTGACAATTGAAGTAACGGAATAGAAGATTAAGGCTCTTAAATAGCTAGGGATCCGTTTTGATCATAATATGAAAATGACAAACCACATTGAAACCGCAACTAGGAAGACAGAAGAAACAGTTAAACAACTTTCTAGAATCTTGCCTAATCTAGGAGGGACGAGAAATAGTAGGAGAGGGATACTGGCATCAATAATATATTCTATAATGTTATGCGAAGCACCTATCTTGAGTGAAGCAATACGTTTTAAAAAATACAAGGAAATGTTGGAAAGGATACAAAGAAGAACGATGTAAAGGATATGTAGTGCATATTGCACTACATCCACACAGGCACTGCAAGTAATCGCTGTGGTTCCACCCATCCATCTCATGGTCTATGAAAGATGTCGAATACATAATAAAACGGAGGGGCAGACGATGAGGGAACTCAAAGAAGATACAATGAGGAACTGGCAGGAGAGGTGGGAAAGAATTCAAGACAAGGCAGAGCGGACAAAACAAACTCATATCAAATCTACGAGTGTGGAAAAACACTACACATGTGGTGAGAGGACACGGATGTTTTGCTGCATACCTAAAAAAAAATTAATTACACGAACTAGAAAACTGCATTTACTGTGGGGAAATATATACCGTTGAGCATACGGTGGTTTATTGCTCGAGCTGGATAAGAGAAACAACTGAAATTTAAACAGCCATAGGAGAAGCACCAACGAGCGAAAATCTAACAGTAAAAATGATAACGAGTAAGAAAGACTGGGAGGTGATAACAAATGGCTTAAAAAACCTTATAGGCCCAAAAGGACAGAGAAGAGAGGAATCGACAATAACAACATCGTACTCAGTGTTAGGGTTGTAAGGGAACTAAGGAAATAAGGAAGTTTCAAAAGGACCACTCTTTCCAGTTAGCCCATACGGCCCTGGCGACGCCATTTCAGAAAAAGATTGGCTCAGAGTTCACTCGTTACTAGCCTAATTGATGACTTCAATATTCATCGAAGGTGACCTGAAAATAACTGGTCTATTTGGAGATGGCTGAGACAAATAGGGAAAAGCCTAAATACATGATAAATACGTCAAAGAAAGTGCAAGGGGGACCAAAATATGACACCCAAGATGACAAAAGGCTACAGGTGAGCTTGCTTCTTAAATACTGTTAGATACTAGTTTAACCAGTCAGATTTTAGTAAATTATGAAACCAATTCACAAATGCTGATTCCGATATAAATGATTTTGTAGAATGAAGTCAAAGAGCTAAAAATACCCTTCGAAAATCTGTCTCACAACACCAGAAGTGTCAGGAATGTCAAGAATTAATATCCACAATTGGAAAAGTAAATCGCTCCTCTTATGTACTTTTAATTTCCAAAAATCATATACCAAAAGTAACCACCAATTACTAGTTTTTAAAAATTAAAATTAACAAACAAACGTCAGCAATCTAACATATTTATGCCATTATTGCTGAAAACCAACGAAGTAGCCATCTGAAGAGTCTAACTCTTTGCTGATAGTCTTCTGGTAATATTAGCTGGACTAGTTGGTAATTATGCAAGCCATTTTGCTACAAAAAGTGATGATCGGCTCTTTAGCTAACATCAAACATTCTGCCATTGGACCGAATACTTCGTTCTGGTTAATTTTCAACTACACTTAAGACATTTTCCTCAACCTGTGGTAACAATACTGAATGAGGACGGCCTCTGTCAGATACTGGAGTGGGTGTATTTCTTCTTAATCCCGTCGTCGAGCAGTAGAACTTGGATGTCTTCTGTTTGGATACCGTTCGGCATACAAAATAGCAGCAGCATAATCGGAAATCAAATGCATGTCTGTATAGTCCACAAAACTGAACTCCATGATGCTAATTTGGGAAGTCTAACAAAAAATTGATATCGACAACCACAAATACTAACAAACATACCAAAATAAAACTAAACTGAAGGTAATACTAGATTATGACAGATAATGAACACGAAGGCAGTTAAACACAGCGTTTTCTACAGCAAATTGTCACAGAAATATCATTAAAAGTCAAACTACTTAAAATACAAGAGTAAGTAAATGCTTAGGTATGTTTTAAAATGTGAAAATTGTATTTATTGCACATTGTTGCAACATTTTTGGAAAACTCAAGCATTGCAAAAACTTCAACTTCTGATGAAAATTCTAAGTAAACCAAGGGTATGTATTGTTGATTATAATACAGCTAAAAATCATTATTTCATACAAAATATGGCAAGATAAGCACCCCGAAATCTAACTTAGGACAGCCAATAACTCTTCATCTATGAGGCTAACACCAAATTGGTGTACGACTCTATTGCTCCATCTTTGATGCAGAATCGAATGCTATGTTTGTTTTCCGCCATTTGGGATTCACCCTGTATATACGAAGCTTATACAGCCTTTCATTGCAGTCATCTCTCGCAGCTTTTCAGCCATTTTCACCTATTATATGCATCTTCGTCAGTTAGGTTGCTGTTCTCCCTCTCCTTTAAGATTATTTCAACTCATTGTCTTTCTTCGTTTTACTTGTGTCGACTCAAAGATTTTTTAATATACTTATTCTGTTTTATTCTACACCTTCTACATGTCCACACCATATTAATTGTTTACGTTCCATTGCTTCGATCATGGATTGGTGTTCCACTACAATACGTTTTCTAATTTTCACATTTTCTACGTGGTCCATTTTAATCAGTAGGCAATATCTCCGCAAGTATCCCATCTCTACAGCGTTAATTCTGTGACATTATTTCACTTGGTACTCCTATGTCTGCCCCATACGTAACACACTTTTCGATTAGTGCCTTCTACGTGTGTTTTTTCAAAATGGTTCCATTTCAAAGCAAAGATCGGTCATTGTCCTGTTCTTCTTGGAATCCCTCTATGATATTTCCTGTATGCTGTCATAGTAACTCTTAAGCATTTATACTTGTTCACATTCTGTATATTTGCTGGGTCGATTTACAGATATTTATTTTTCTCCAACCACACGAATAAGACGCTATATTGTCGAATAATTTTGTATAAAAAGTAAGTCATTTCGGGATGTTCACCAATTACCTTGGCAACTGCACACTTTTCGATTCATATTTGCACTAGTACAAAAATGGACGCAAGATAGGGTTTTACATGGTAAATTTTAAATAAAACACAAACGCTTCGTGAATATTCGGCAATCGCCGTCGTTGTTGTTTAATTTCCCGGTATAATGATTGTTTATTTGCGCCATGACAGTTCTACAATATAACCTACAATGTTTGATTCTAAATAATAAGTCATATTACCGAATTTATGAGTAGTTGGAGAAAAAATAGTATGTTTCATTCGCACAAAAAATGCGTTTTCGGGACGCGTAAGACTCGCCGGACTCCGCTGCGCGTCGTCCGGCGATCTGTCTTACTTGTCCCGAAATCATGCATTTTTTGTACTAATGAAACAAATAACTATTTCCTTCTTCTCCTAATGCAACGTATTGCGTCTTTGCTATGTTATCATTAACCCCCATTTTTAATAT
The DNA here is from genome assembly GCA_940337035.1 of Agriotes lineatus. Classification (NCBI taxonomy): domain Eukaryota; kingdom Metazoa; phylum Arthropoda; class Insecta; order Coleoptera; family Elateridae; genus Agriotes; species Agriotes lineatus. The sequence goes on from OW679197.1 coordinate 94,926,641, forward strand.
TTCCCTATGAGCTTTCGAAGCATTTAGCTCATATTGTCTTCGTCTTCAGCTAAAGCTATCTGTTTATTAGTAAATATAGTAATGTATAGATATTACCACCGTCAACATTTAAAACCACTCAATAGCAATTACCTCTCCACATTCTTAAAACTTGTTGCAGCTGGAACTTAAACAGTGTTCCAGCTTTTAATAATTAATTTTGCTTCATATTTCTTGTTTCCACAGCCAACTTGTTATTTTTTCTCATTTCACGTATTTCAGCTTTAGTAGCATACAAATGTTTATTTCCCTCGTCGAAAACCCGAAGAACTGTAGTAGCCAAAAAATCACCTTCCAAGACTTCTTCAGATCTTTACGGTTCAAGGTCCCTGGATGACGAAAAACATGTGTTCTAAATTCCGTCTGTCTGTCGGTCTGTTGCCGGTCTAGCTCAAAAAGTATCTATTATAGTAATACGATATTTTACATGAGCTTTACATGCCTTCCTGAAATGGAAACGTGAACATTTCAATAAAATAATTAAATTTCCACTACTTTTCTTTAGCTCATGAACTATTACTCAAATGAAAGTAAAATTATGATTTGCCTCACGCTTTTATCCTTCACGAAAAACGGCATATTTTGGACCAAAAATATACAGGGTGGGCACCTTAAAGAATAAAATGTGGCTTATTATTGCTTCAACTGAAAAATAAATAAAAGCGATCATTTTTACATAGGTCAGGCTTTATTCTTGACGAAAATAGGAACCAATACATGCAAGACAAATGTTTAAAAAAATAACACGAGTGTCAACAGTAAATGCGTTGTATTTAAGGCAGCTGCGTCTAACCCATCGGAGGCGACCTCTGTGGGCGAGGCAGCGAACGCCTACTTTACTTCGGGCTACAGCGCCGATTATTGCAATTGCATTCGCAAGTTCGTTTGCAGGGGCTGAAGTTCGAATGCCGGTAGTGTTTTTTATTTGAATATGGTTGTAATTTGCATTACCAAGTGTATCCTTTTATTATCTCAGTGTTTATGACCATGAAGATATTTTGACTCTTTTGACTTTTCAAATTGTTTATTGTCACAACATCTACTTGCCAGGAAACTTCTGAGTAAAGCCCTTTACAGATTCTTTGAACCTACTGTTCCATGTAGCTGGGCTGGAACTGTTTCATTAAAGTGCTTTTCATTACAGGGTATCGTTTTCTAAGAAAAGTCTCTAGTGGTGTTTCCACGTGCATTTTAAAGTAACATGATTACATAATGCTCAGTAAATTAAAGTCATCACACCACCCCATCTCATTTCCCTTTGTACAAAAAAACTTTATAATGAAAGAATATTAACTTATCTCGTGCACACTTTAAGAAAGCCAGGTGTGTATTTCTTCAGAAATGATAACAGTAATAAGAACAAAAATATTACGGAGTTAATGAGGTCGAGTAAAACAGGAGTGGAGTAGCAAAGCAAGGAACAAGGGTTTACTTTTAACCACTGCAGCGGCATGAGGATCCGGGTCTGATTGCGTATAACTTTGCACTTTGTTAACTCGGCAGAAAGTGCACTGTTTCGGAATTATAATGGCGAAACTCCAGAATAGTAGGTCGCATTTCAGACCCTGGAAATGGTTTATAATCGCGCCTTAATATAAATGTTTTAGCACAAGCTAAGAGCCAAATAAATGACGACGGAATTATATTCTAATTTCCTCGAAGTGTTTGTCTAATTGAGATACGCAGCAGGGTTGAGTTTCTGCGACCTGAAAAGTCCATAATAATTTTCGGAATAGTTCCGCCAAGTTTATTTTAGTTACTGAAGCGTTTGTTTCGATTTCATTAACGGAATGTAACACAGCGCAATAACTAATCATAAATTTCTGAACCCTGTAATTTCCAGAACGCAGTTCAAATTATAACTTTTCGCGTTCCTGCTCAAAAGTTAGTACCTACCTGCTTTAATATTCATTGTCCTGAAAATTCATTTCCTTACGGAAATTATTTATTGACGACCATCTCTGAAAAATTTTTACAACTATTAATTAGTGTTTCCACCCGAAAACAATTTGAGAGCTGTTTGTGTGCGCCGTATTGGGTACCCCACAGTCACTGTAACCGACTACTGAACCCAGATTTTCCAACTTCCAGAATTCAATTAAAATTTAATTTAATGTTCCGCTTGATTGCCAAATTATGACAGAACGTCAGAATTAAGGAATGGTAATCTCAATCTCGATGTAGTGTAGCTGGAACATATACGTAGTACATGTATAATATAAAGTGTGCATGTCTGATATTTGCGATTACTAGAGAAGAAAATTTTCATATTATGTGTGTGTGTGAGATGTAACTGAAAATGTTTTTTTCTTGGTGACTACACGGAAGTTAGCAGCAATACTCATTACGAGGGCGGTTCACCAATTATTGTCCCTAGCATAGAAGCAAACGTTTGAGAAGAACGAAATAATTTTCTTTTTTTAACATAGTCCCCTGACAGGTTAATACATTTTAAGTAGCGGTGCTGAAGTGCTTGAATGCCTTTGGAAAAAAATTCTGTATTTTGTTCCGCCAGCCACTCATTTACGGCTGTCATCACTTCTTCGTCGTTCATGAAATGGGTTCCCCGAAGATGTTTTTTTAATTTTGGAAAAAGAAAATAGTCGCTAGGGGCCAAATCTGGCGAATAGGGAGGTTGCTCAAAAAATTCAAAGCCAGCGTTGTGAATGGCTGCCATTGAAATACAGATTTTGTAGGACGGGGCGTCATCCTGATGAAACAGAACACCTCGTCTCAATTTTCCTCTTCTCTTTTCCTTGATTGCTTCTCGAAGTTTTGGTATTAAATCTGCGTAATATTGGCCTGTTACGGTGTGCCCACGTGGTAAATAATCCACAAAAATAACTCCCTTAAAATCGCAAAAAACCGTTGTCATGATTTTGCCTGCCGAAGAAACAACACGAAATTTTCGAGGAGGTGGGGAACCCTTATGCCGCCATGCCATAATTTGGCGTTTCGACTCTGGGTCAAAGTGATGAACCCAAGTTTCATCCACTGTAAAGAATCTTTGTAAAAATTCATCGGAGTCTCTGTTAATGATTGCCAAATTGGTCTCTGCGGTAACGTGTCGGAGGCGTTTTTGATCTGCCGTTAGCATTTTTGGTACCCAACGTGCAGAGACTTTTGTGAGACCCAATTCTTCGTGCAAAATTTTTTCAACGCTCCCAACTGAAATGCCACATGTCTCTGCTATGGTTCTGACGGTAATTCTTCTATCATTCAGTACATATCATGGACCAAATTAATATTTTCCTTGGTAACCACAGTTTTTGGTGGTCCTGCACCTGGCGCGTGTTCACAGGACTCTCTCCTCAGTTTGAAATCTCGAGAACAATTTTTAATTACCTGGTATGAAACGCAGAATCACCCAATACTTCAGTCATGTCCTTATGAATTTCTTGCGGTGATAAACCTTTCTTACAGAGGTATTTTATAACAGCTCTTGTTTCAATTTTATCCATTTTGATAAAATTACAAACACCACAAGAGAACTGAACTAATATTTCGCATAAATGAAAAGATAGAGAGACGCAATTTTACATACACTAACGTGAATAAATGACACTTCGGATAAAAACAGTTTTTCATTTGTCAGTCAATGCCTACTATATTTGGGACAGTAAATGATGAACTATCCTCGTATACTGAGACCAATTTATTGTTATTTTGTAATTTATTTAGTAATTTTACGGGCGAAAGCGCCTAGCGTGTAGGCAACACACATGTCGAATTTAGCCGAGCGGCAGAGTGTTGCTTAAATACAGTTTTCAATATCATCTGCAATTCTTTCCGCCGAGGGACATTAATTGTCGCTAGATGGCGATAAAGTTTAGCATCGCTTCCGCTTTCGAAAATATGACACAAAGGTGAAACACTTCGATTTGCCGGTGGGAAAAATCTCGAATCATCGGGCCCTGTGGACATGGCAGAATTAAATTAATGTATTGCAGAAATTAACTGTTGCGTCAGGCGTATGTAGCATAGGCAATTTGGCCACTTTTTCCACCCACAACCATGGGAAAGTAAGTTGTTGTGTTAGCACATTTTTCGTGTACGTTAGTCAGATTATTTTCTGGTAAGCTAATTATTCTTTCTTGCTAAAATTGCTAATTTGGGATATCTACTTAGCCTTCAAGTTACGGGTTAAAACTGCCCCCGAATAAAGCAGAGACCTACTGCATGGCCGAGGGACGTGCCGTTTAGTACGAGGTTGCTTCCGTTCGCCCCGGTACCGTTCATGCAGCCCAAATAAGCCTGCTGTGTTGCCAGTAACCCTCACCTTTGTGCTGGATTTGGTTTGAACCTAATACCAATTTTGTTTTGTGATTTATTAATCCTATAGAATTCTTAACGGCCTTGCCGTTCGTTATTTAGTTGGGTAATTCATATACGGCTTAAACTTTAAAGTTAGCGGCTCCTCTATTTGAAACATTATACGATTTATCGAACTGTGGGTTTTCATTGGTTATGTGGTATTGTTACCTTGAGCAATTTATTGGTTTGTTCGCTCAAATAAACCAGGGAACATGGGCCTGAAAAAACCATTTGGCGCCCCACATAATTTCAACCCTTTTGTTTTGAAGGTAAGTCATCCACGCCCTTTCTCGGAGCTAGTGCGAGTGCATGTTCCGATTTACAATCGGCAATTACAAATACTTTCAATTATCAAAAATATTGGCAAAAAGTGCGCACTACAAGACAACAAGAAAATTATCGTAGATCACATTGTTATGGTAAGGCAAACTAGGAAAGTTGCTAGGGAATAGTATTTAACATTACTAGCTTGGTAAGAGGGTTTTTACTGGCGTATTGAAGGATATGACGGGCGAACCGCAGGCGAGCCAGTCACCTTCTTGAGCCAGTAAAACCTGTTACCTTGTGTGTATTGCTGAATATTTTATTTGTTCCTCACTTGTAAATAACTAGAAATTTACCATTTATTCAAAATGTCAAACTAACAAGCAACTAAATTCATCAATATGTCACATACTAAGGAAGACAACTCTGGCTTTGCACGCTATCATGTATCTATGAGCACGTAAAACTGACACGTCGTCTGCGTTGATTGTTTACAACAAGTCGGTCCATTCCATCTAAATTTACAACTAGAGGCGCTGCTATCGCATGTCAATGGAATCTAAAATGCAGGGTTTAACAATAAGATTTCTAAGTTGCCAGTCGATGTCATTGTCAAATGTTTGGTTACGCACGTGTTGTACCATTGATAAATAGTAAAGAGCTGTTTCATTGTTCCTTTAATGTTTAATATAAAATAAATAGTAAGTTTCAAATAACTTTGCATATTTTTTATGAACACATAAAGAACATAAAAACGTTAGCATCTTTCTTCTTAATGGTTTGAAAAGCAAATTGTATCCGTCAGTGTTTTGCAATAACTGCTAAGTATATTTAACCAATTTTTATAAAATTGTATCCCAATTTTGATAAATTTCTATCAAGAATGAGCCGATTGTGATCTCCATAGTCAAAATATGATTTTATAGGGTCTGTTAATAAAGATGCAAGAATTTTCATACTATTTCCTTCCCATGGCAAATATGGAATTATTTCTATTACAATGCTACTAGTGTTATATATTAAGGAAATTAAATATCGACTTAAATAGACATTACAAAGATAAAGAACTTCTGTCTTGCAGAAATTTTAAGCCTAATGGTGGCTTGCAAGTATTAGTAGTACTTTTGGAGAGACTCTAGCGACTCTAGGAAGTAAGCCTTCATAAGCCTTTTTTGCCAACCCCATGAATAAGGTCTAGGCATGCAGAGTACCACGTACCTTAGTCCTACTTACAATTTTACCGAGACTAAGGAGTTCCAATCCTAGCCAGGGGTCTTTTACATGCTACACATGGTAGTAACATGGAACCCACGGCTTTACATCACTTCCGAATGATGGCATTCTGTAGAGGTTTTCATTAAGGTCACTAAATACATAAAGGTACCGCCATTCCATTCCAAGATTTCGTTCCCCCAAATTAAAAAGGACAGAACATTATAAGAAAGTGAGAGTGAAAGTGAGACACTAATGACAGGAACCCCAAATTAAAAGAGACAAAATATATATGTTTGCACAGTTGGCGGTACCTTTATGTATTTAGTGACCTTAGTTTTCATCGGCATTTTTTTTATTTTTAAAAACCTCTCCGGGATCGGGAATTGAACTCTCGACCCTTAGATCAGTAGCCAGAATGCTTACCACTGAGCTATGGAGCCCGGCTTGCAAGTATTAACGCTAGTCATTGACAAATACAATAAATTCGTCCTTCCAATAGTGTGAACAATGTATTCTGCTAACATGACCACTGTAGAAGACATGTTCACCAAATACCTCGTTATTTGTCACTTCACATAAATTTTCAACATTCTGTTTGATTGAATTCAGTATTTTTGAAGTGCTGATAAGTATTTACAGTTTCCTGTAACACGCGATCTTGGTGACATCTGTTATAAAGCTTCGGTTGTCAGGAAGCAAACTTTTTAGGGCATTGAACAGACTTGTTATAAACAATCAACATAGACGACGAACTGACAGTGAACTTGTAAAGATTTTACAAGTTAGTAACTTGTTAAAATAAACTTTCTTGATTAATACAAGTGACTTGATAAATTGATGTTTAAAAGTAAGTAACAAATAAAAAATAACACTACGGTGGTTTTTCTCACAAATTAGTTGCGAATTTTTCAAGAAAAGAAAGACTGTATTTTACATTCTATACTAATTTTCATACTTACCACCTCACTTCACAACAAGTAGCAAATATGATAGTACTGCTCAGCCATGAACACTGGATAGCAAGCACTTTTTCGTAATGAGAAATTGCAAGTCAAAGTACTACATAAATTTGAATTATAAAATAGAAATATGCGAAACTTCAACCAACGAATTTTCAAAAGAGATGGAAAATATAAAGCCGCTTATTAATACATTCTTTGTGTTCAACGATATTTGACATTTTATGCAACAATATCGTACTAAGAGACACATACATATTACATCGCTAGAAATTGCCTAAAGTTGTTATTACTCAGTTATAAAGAATGAACACCAATTTCAATTTTGGCAACATCATGAGTATAGAATTACGTAACCGGTTTGTATTTCGCCATCGGCACAAAAGTTTTCAAGCCTGCCTGTTGGAAATGGACACTTTGCTACGTAGAAAACATGTAGAACTGACAAGTGCAATGGATCTTTCTTAAAAAGGTGATAGCTGCAAAACCAAAGGAGAACTAGAAGCTTGCAGTTACTGAAAAAAACAGCAAATTCCAAACCAGGGCAAGCTAGGTAGAAGAATTGCGAACATGGAGTGAAGAAAAATACAAAAGTCAAATTATAATTTGACACAGGATAAGTGTATGGAAGAAAGGAAAAGAAAAAATACAATTTATGAGGATGGCATATAAAGTTTACGTAAAAAGTAGGTATCTACTCGATTAATTTAGATGTAAATGTCAAACAGGTCAAATTTAAAATTGATTTACGGTTCCCTGAATACAAGTCGTTACTCGTCTTTATCCAACTGCAACTTTTATTTAATACAAGATTACAGCTTGAATGCTCAAGTAAGAGCCAAGTACACATTTTAGGTTGCGTTACGGTTAACGTAAAGACCAACAATTAAATTTTAAAATTAAATATATAAATTGCAGCTCTCAAAGGATCACCAATTCTAGGTAGTGGATGATTGCGCCAGTTAGAGGGGAAAGTTTGGAATACAAATACTGCTTGAAATTGTGCTATGACTCGAATAACTTAGAAGTCATTAAAGTTTTATTGGAGAAACATTCATCAATTTTTGAAGGGAAAATTTTTAAAATAAATGGTATTCAATATTCAATACCGGACAGCAGAATTCCAAATATAGTAAGGAATGGAGTTCCTAATAAAAACAGAGACTTGGCAGACTAATTAAGATATGTGCCAAAAGCTGGAGATCAACATTAGTAGGAAACCCACTCCATTAAGGTATATTAAAGATAAACGGGAGAAACCCTACTAAACACGTAGAAAGAAGAAGAAGAAGAAGAGGATTTATGGACGGTCCGACTCGGGGGGGGGGGGGATTTCTATCCTGTTATTGAATGTGCTAGCTGTCATTGTGACTCCAAGGGTTTTGCAAAAGCGAAAGGATTTACAGCTCTCCGACCATTCTATCTATTCTTTTTTTCGCCAGCCGAGTCATTGTGTCTCCGAGGGTGTTATAGATTGATTTATTTATTTATGTATTTATAAACAAAGGCCAGACCAACAGTGACTAATTTAAAAGCCATCCAATACTAGGTCGACGGTACATTACAATGAGTATAATTGTAACAAGTAGAATGTAAATCATAGATAACAATTAGTTATCTTATGTTAGAATTATTGAAAATGCATATCCAAGATAACAAACGAGTTTAACTGAAAGTTAGTACTGCCAAAACAAATATGGGTTGAGAAATGAATACGATGGGATTTTTATATGAAAACGTGAAATTATCGATATGTTATTGTGATAACCTCCAATAAATTTATGACGTGCTTTGCGATTTATTATATTTCTTCTGTTTTTCAAAAGTCAGCATGTTACGTGCCTCAGTTGTTTTCTATAGCCCATTCGTCCCTGTGCTCTAAAACACACTTTTTTTAGAAAACGCTTTTGAATTGAATTAATTCGATCTGTGTATATTTGGTAAAATGGATTCCAAATGAAACTGCAATATTCTAAATGGGAGCGTACATAGGCGAAGTATAAGGATTTTGGTGCTTCCGTGTTTTGAAGGTTTTTTGATACGCGTACTATAAAGCTCAACGTTTGGTTAGCCTTGCATACGGTTTTTTCAATATGGGTGTAAAAAGTATAATCACTGCTCATACTAATGCCTAGATCTCGTATGCTGGTTGCCCTGTTAAGAACGGTATTGTAGAATGTGTAATTGAAAGTTATAATAGACTCTTCCAAATTAGGATATTTTGTGACACTTTTAATAAGTTAATGCTGTGTGTGCTCGCTATTATGACCACTACTTTACAGTTATTTATACATGACCAGCTATTATTAACAGCCACCATGGCACCAGGTAAAACTCTTTTAAAAATTGATGCCCAACATCAGATTTAGAAACAGTATGGATGCTGAGTTCTCAAGAGAATCCCGTTTACATTCCATGGTAAAGGCAACGAGTACAATATATATCACTATATTTTCTACACTATGTTATAGCTGCTGTGACCGAAAACTGCAAGCTTGTTTGCCTGTTAACCGGTAATGTTGCCGTCATAAGTAAGGTACCTTAGTTAAGCCAGTGGGGCCATATTACAATAGCAATGGTATAACATAAACAACAAAATAGAATGCTAGAGTAAATAAGAGATGACCATACGAAAAATTTTTTTTAGTAAACACGTTTAGTTGACATATATTGTAATTAAAAGGAGAGTCAATCCTATTCGAATATTTGCTTCTATGTTTATCGCTTTCTTACTCAAGCAATACATTATATTTTTTTGTTTATGTTATCTCATTGCTGTTATATATAATGTTTGCCCCATCGGTATATTATATATAAATCTTTTGCAGAAAGAAGAAAACATAGTCGGTTGATGTGGTTGGTGCTCAAATAAATCAAGGGAAAATAAAAGCGATGTAGAAATAAGGCTATAAAGCGATTTAATACATAATGATGTCATGCGGTAATCTAAGTTGCTTTCAAATATTCCTTGTCGGTTTCCAGCTTTACGCACTCAAAGTAATTTACCAAATCAAAAGTAATTAAAATATCAAAGCGTCTGTTCCTTTTAACTTGAGCGGTTTTACCTGCTGCTTCAGCTTCATTTTTAAAAGAAGAGCAGTGCACATGCACTTATGCGCACTAAAATTACCTAGATGGCAAAGCATCTGCTAGGTTTAATATTACGTGTGATCACTTATTTCACAAATTCTAATCTCCTATATGGCTTTTAACAAACCTGTAGCTACGAAAAATGTGTTTGAATGAAAAGCAAACAAAAGCCTAAACTATTCGCTGGAAGCGATCAGGATACATTAACTTCCAAAATTAGCAGAGAAACAAAAATGAAAATGGAAGAAAGAAGAAAACTTTTAAAAGGAGAAAATGTAGACCATCAAACAATAAATGCCATCAATAAGGAAGTATCAAAAACCATTAGAAAGGACATACGGAAATACAAAAAAGAAAACATTATGCAGACCATCGAAGAAAATAGGAGTATGAAAATACTTAAAAGGAAATTGACAAACGGAAAAAAGGAAATTCACAAATTAAAGAATAAAAAGGGAGAGCTAATAACAAACAGAGAAGAGATATTGGGTATAGTAGAAGAGTTTTATGAAACCTTATATAGGAATCAATTTGCCCTAGATCTAGAACCAGACAATTTCGAAATCATGGACGTAGGATCTGAAGACATTCCTGATATCACCAAACCAGAGATTTACAACGCTCTTACAAAAATGAAAAACAATAAAGCTCCAGGGGAAGACGGGATTGTCACAGAGGCCATAAAACTGGGAGGTCCCACACTAATAGATAGACTAGAAAAACTGTTCAACTTGTGTTTACAAAATCAGAATATACCTACAAGCTGGAACAACTCAATAACGATACTTCTCCACAAGAAAGGGGATGAAACAAACTTGGAAAACTATAGACCCATCAGTCTTTTGAACCATCTGTACAAAATATTCACCCGAATAATCACCACCAGATTGGAGAGGAAACTAGACTTTTACCAATCCAGAGAGCAAGCCGGATTTCGCGCGGGTTATGGAACGAACGACCATCTCCAATGTATCAAAATCTTAATCGAAAAAACAATAGAATATAATAGACCGCTAGTCCTGATATTCGTCGATTTTCAGAAAGCATTCGACACCGTGGAAATGACTGCCATCTTACAAGCACTAAAAGAATGCAGAATTGACCATAGATATGCCAATACCATTCATCAAATATATAAAAATGCCACAACAACCGTAAACCTCCATAAAACCACCAGCAAAATAAATATTAAAAGGGGAATTAGACAAGGAGACACCTTATCTCCAAAAATATTTATTACGGTATTAGAACACGCATTGAAAATGACAGAGTGGGAAAACATAGGAGTTGAAATTGATGGAGAAAAATTAAGCCATCTCTGCTTTGCAGACGATGTAGTACTAATAGCGGATGACTATAAAAACGCTAGGGAAGCGTTATGTAAGTTACAGCAAGTAACACAAAGAGTTGGATTGAAAATGAATTATGATAAAACCAAAATCATGACCAACCTAGTATTTAGTGAACAGATGAAACTAGAGAATACAGAAATTAAAATAGTCGAAGAATATACTTATCTCGGGCACAAAATAAGAATCTGTAGAGATAACCAAACGTGCGAGTTGTCAAGGAGAATAAGTCTAGGTTGGGCCGCAAATGGAAAACTACAAGATATTTTTAAGGCCGACATTCCGACTAGTTTGAAAAGAAAAGCCTTCAACCAATGTGTTCTCCCGGTCCTAACGTATGGAGCAGAAACACTAACTCTAATCAAAGCGACAGCGAAGAAATTACAAATTACGCAACGCAAAATGGAAAGATCTATGCTTGGATTAACGCTGAGAGACAGAGTGAGAAATGAAGAAATCCGGAGAACGGGGGTTGAGGATGTTATAACGCGCATTGCAAAGCAAAAATGGAATTGGGCAGGTCACTTAGCAAGATTAAGAGACGGTAGATGGACAAAAAAGATCGTTGAATGGCGACCGAGAGCCGATAAACGTAGTCGGGGAAGACCGCCGACTAGATGGACCGACGACCTTAAGAGAATCTCGACCAACTGGATTGCAGCTGCTCAAAATAGAGAAAATTGGAAACATCTTGGGGAGGCCTATGTTCAACAATGGACTGGAGAGGCTGGGTGATGATGATGATGATCACGCTTGGCCGCCAAGGGCATACCAACAGACCACTGATCGGGAGGACACAAATGATTTACTGCGCCAATACCCTTTCGATGGATTTCTTTAGTTTCTTCCATAGCAGTTCTCTGTATGGTGAATATATGCCCATTAGAGAAAAAAATTAGAAGTACTTTGAACGAAAAGATATGAAAATTTGAGCTTAGCCAACAAATATATTTTTATATTCCGTCAAATGTTGAAAGGTCGTCTACAAGACCTATTTCAGCGGGAATCAGAAACCGGACACATGTTGTGTGCTAGTAAGCTTCCTTGTCTATAACAGAACAACAGAATCTTGCTCAAGGAGAAAATAGGTCGCATCATTCGTGTCAATAGCAGCACGATGTCACAAGTGTCAAATATACATCACTGTATTGTTAGCTAATTCTTGGAGATTCAGCGGCTTTGAAAACTTCTTATTGAATCTTAGAATTGTTTTATAAATAAACCACCGGCCTAGAGAAATAATCTTATAGCTTTTTATGTATCAAGTACGCAATATATAGTTTCAGGGAAGTACCCTAAAACTAATTTGCGTAAGCGTTGCATTCAAGATTTTTTGGCACGAGTTCTTTAAACTTCCAGATTGATTTAAGAACTTGTCTTTAAATATTTACAGAAAGATGCAGAACATTTGTGAACATCATAATCAGTCTTGAGATAGTTGTTGTGGCAGCACCAGGTGCATAAATAAACAAGTCAAAATGAAAGAAAATCCACGAGCAATTGCTGAAAAACCTAAAAATATTGTTCTAGATTTACTTCCAACGAGAACAATACGAGAAAGATTACACCTTACTTCGTGTGTGGAAAGCAAAAAACGAAGTTGCTACGGTATCAAACTGACTTACCGACAGTCACGACTGTATGAGTACCAAATAACTGGACAAGTCCGGGAAAGGTGGACGCTCACCCTGAAAATCGTAAGAAACATACTAAAGGCCTCGGCTCAAATACGCTCAGGGAGAAGTCGCGGTCCTAAAGCGAGACACCACAGGGCAAGTGTGTTGAGGTATATATAGGGCGTTGCCATATAAAGGGTGGCCATAAGATCCAAATCAGGAAACCCACGTTCAACCGGACCTTGAGGATACAAACGGGGCGAAAAATATTCAAATAACTATTTCAGGAATGAATCCACAGCTCAGCGACAAACGCAACAACCTACCTGCAATGCGCGTCCACCACGTCCGGGCCTCACCTTACAATGATCGTAATATAGTGACTCAGTCACCCTGTAAACAAACATGTACAAGACACAAAGGGAAAAATCACAAGACGGTACAATTAGCACATCTATTAGGTCAACTAATCACTTACATCAAACCAACGTGGTCGGTACGTACAACAATCTGTACTAACTACCTATGGGATACGCCCAGCTGGGAAGAGCTTTACCTAAAAGTTACGACGCATACTGAGCCGTACAACGAGACGAAATTAGTTCTAGCTAAATAACGACAAATATATTACAAGTATATTACACACGCGTGAGTTTCACACGTGGGTACCAGACACGAGTATGCGAGATTCATTGTAAAACAAACAAGACCATCGCAGCGAAGCCGTGTAGGTACTTTATATGAGTTTAATGCAAGATAAGTGAGACAGCTCGCAGCGATTCAACGTGCAACACTAATGTTAATTTAGGCACATGCTGGCGAACAGTTTATTGACACAATGTTGTTATCTGGTTACTAGTTCGGCTTCAAAGACGTAAGGAATGCGCTACTTGTAGGCGTCGTCTATTGCTGCAGTGGCCTCCCGCATATTCCCCTTATTCATCAAGCATGGGTGTAATGTTCATGCCCCCTTGGCGAAACATAGAAATGGGCAAAGCCGTTACTTGGATCACTCGAAGAATTAATCCCGTCTAAACACTGACGGACAAAATTAGGCGTAGCCCGCCTTGATACTGATGAATGAACCAAAACAAGCCCGGCGGGACCACCAACAAAGACACACATCGAAGCTAGCCAAGTGCTGTCTGCACAAATGTGTTTTATATGTTTTATTTCTGGTGAAGCAAAAGCCAGTACACGTTTTCACTGAAGTAAAATAGGCTTCTTCAGAGAAAGCAGAACGCAAGGTAGATCAAATCTGGAGCAGAGCAGACACATATCCCGTCGCCGAAAGAAAGTTTTCGTGGTGAAACCCTTCCACTCTAACACCGGCAAATAAATGAGATTGCGCCTATAACAATAAAATTAATTTGTCCTCACATCTTTTCAGGTACAATTGTTTTGATCATCGCAAGCCATTTTCCACTGAACTACGTTGAACGTTTCCCTAGTAACCGCCCTATAAAAGGCCTAATACCTTTACGATCAACGTTACAATCAACATTCTCTTAAAAAGTACAAATAGCTTCTGATGGACTGACCGTGGCCATGTACGAGTAAATCCATGAGACCAGTTTTATGCCTTGGTAGCTATGAAGAACTACTAGCACTAGTTCCAGTTTTATCTTCGTCCTCGGATGGGTAGAGATTCTGCATTTAATCATATTCGTCCTCTTGCAACGTTTCTCTTCTGACTTCTTATGCCATCTTTTTTTTTTTCATATTGCTTGTTCAACATTAGTTTGCATGTCGGCATTTGCTATGGAGGTTTCCTTGTACTACACATTTCCTCCTCGTACATTATGTCTAAAAAGTAAAAACTCTACCTCTAATAATAAAGCAACACCAACTCTTAAAGAATTAATTTTATCACAATAAAAGCTTGCGTAAATACATTAGAAATTATAAATATTTTAGACGGTTCATACTAATGAAGTATTTGAGTTACCCACCCTGGGAGTGGCACTTAATTACGTAATTCACAGCAATAAAAGCTAGGGAAGATGGGTTGTACGTTTTGCTAGTAATGTGCCGACGTCTTTTGAAAAAGATAATTCTTTGTGCAAGTTTGTATAGCTGGAGACCGCAATCAAGCTAGCTAATTATAAGAACAAAGGGTACGAGTTGCAGCAATGAATTTCAATGATTGTGTTTATCCGTTTACGTAAATAGGCGGATGGATGATCTGTTTATTTGTTGTATTTCATTCTCCCATTAAATTGCTACAAAACTAAAATGAGGCTAATTGTGAAATTGAGTACAAATACAATTTATTATGGCTGACAACAAATATGTTACTAAATTTCTATGGTTTCGCAAGGGGTAGGTATCTTTCTTAACATTTTATTCGATATCTTTAGACAACCAAAAATTATTCAAATAAATCTTGCAGGACTCCATCCTACGCAAAAATTTTATGATTGAACAAGCGTGCACGATTACCTACTTTACAAGAAGTAATAGACCTTTCCGGTAATAAAAGCTAACCTCGCGGAGAAGCTCCGTCTCTTAGGTCTAATTCTCTCAAGTAATACCTTGTTAGAAAGAGTTTCGTCAGTGATAACTTACGTACATATTTATGTACGACTTTCACTTTATGCCGCCAAATACCTCCAGGAAATTACTCCAAACTGTTACGATTATGTAGCAACGAACTCTCAGAAACTTTCAGAATGGCGGCAAACTACTAAATAGTATGTATTATACGTACGTTAGACGTGCTTCAGCCTTGAGTTTCGAATGTTTAGATCTTGTAATTTCAGTTTATACCAGCAGAGGCTGAGGGGAGAATCTTGTCTAAATTATGTTTAAAAGTTAAAACCGCCTGTAAGCTCCGATTTAGTTGCAGGTAACACGTACTATTTCGCTCAGAGAAGTTTCCTGTGCACAAACATGTGCTTATAAATTACAGGGGTGTACCGGAAATACAACTAAAAAAAAATGCTTAAAACCGCATGTTCAACTTGGGCTCACTTCTTATTTCAACGAGCGTTATTTCGACACTTCATCCAATTTTCTTTTCAGTATCTCACATACAAAGACGAAAAATTTCAATTTAGAAGCAAACAAAATGATTAAATTGGAAATTCAGCTCAGAAAGCAAGGTTGTCCGATACTCGTTAGAGAATGTTTCAGTCACGACTGAATTTCATACCGCAAGTAAGCAAGAAAATACGGCTGCTTCTTTTTTTAATAGAATCACCAACTCCGCGGGGAGAGTCACGTATTTCTGCCGCATTTCCATGGTTATTGCCTATTATCTTTCATTTCACTACCTGCAGCCCCTTCAAGCACGAATATCTTCATCGAGTTACATCTGATATTTCTTTAATCTCACATTTACGCGTATAAATCGCCAATTGCGCAAAATCGGCACACTACGACCAGTTTACACTACCATATTGGGGAATTACTTAAGCACTGTACTCTTACAAAACTCCTAATCCTAAATAAATCGAATTTCGTCTGACGAAATAAACTCGTCCGCCACAATAAAAGAGTTTCGTAGAAGCAGTAGTGTTTATTTAACTTTATCAAATGCCACCAGGCTCTCTATAAAGACGATATTCAAATGTGTGCTTTAAGTGTAGGAACCACTCTTGCGCTCAATTTATACCAGCATATTAAATGTTTTTAAAGTTTCCAGCATACCTATAGTGTTTCTATTACAGGATGTAGTTATTGATATTGGTAAAAAAACTTTTAACGAGCATTCGGATAAGTGTTACTTTGCTGGTAGTACGTTGATTTAACTAGTAGGGCAGTAATAAACAGTGATGCGGTTAGTTCAGGGTGGGGTGATATCAATACAGCTACAGCATTAGATGCGATTATAGTAAAAAAATAAATTTCAGGCCGCCAAGAACTTAATAAATCCTGAAGCACTATAGGTGGCATACGCAACTTGTTCCAAATTAGCGGGTACAATCTAATCAATAATCAAACAAAAGTTATTTCCGTTAATTGCATCTATCACAGTCTTAATCTCAAAAACGTACAATGATATACACAGGTTGAGGAAAATCAAATTTTTATGTATGTGTAAGTGTATGTTGTGCCTGCATTTCTGTCGTCAGTTATCGGTCCTGTCGTCATTGCGTCATTTATAACGCACCTATAATCAAATATCTCTGCCAGAGGAACTTAGACACAAAGCGTCGGGCTAGCAATCGGATTCCGCCTGGAAACGCAGTTTCGAATCCCGCCGAGTGCAATATTGTCTTTTTCGTTGTGAATTAATTTAGTTAGCATTATTAAACGTTTCCTTATGGTTTCGGCATTACTTACAAAATTAAGATTATATAATTCTCTACGCCCACTATTCGATTTAGCAAAAGCTGTTGTCCTTTCTGTGCGCATTTTGTTATTAGAGACGTTAAAACCGTTTTCTACTGTTTCTCTTTTATTTACAACCCAAATATAAAAATGCAAAAATTGTTGTAATTGTAATAAGACCACCTATGTGGTGGGTTTAAAATCTAGTCCTGAATAAATCCGAATAAGTTACGAACATAAATTCAAACATTATTAAACCTTCAACCGAATATATCAAAATTATAATGCAACTTAACGAAACTGCTATGTGTAAATAATTATGACAGTTCAGTTAAGTAAATTTAGTATACGGGAAATATTTCAAAACAAAATCCGAAATCAAATTAACTGATTAGTTTTGAATTATTATTATACAATCAAGGCCAAGTGCGTCGTATTCAGAATAAACCTAGAATTAAAATTATCAATATACGGTACATGGTAATCCTAAAAGAAAAATTATCCAATTAAATAAGAGTCCTCGGAATTGATTCAGCAAGATGTAAAACGCCCTTATTGATAAAGCGTGAATTATCATTAAAAAAAAACTATAGATTAAGATAATTTACAGATGTATTTGTCGACGAAACCTCACCGAATGTAAAGCATTTATAAATAATGGTACTATTTATAAAGTTACAGGACTGTAACGAATCACTGGTTGATAAAACAATTTAATTAAGTAATTGGTATTGTTTTTCCTGGCATAAACAAAAAAATCTCTTTTCGTCCAAACTAATATTTCGGATAGCTTGGTCACTTTATCAAGGCAACTAAGGTCCCGGGTGGTGTAGCTTGAGCAAGCGTCCACGTTCGATCAGCAGAGTTAAGCAAAGCTCTCTCTGGTCAGAACTTGGATGGGAGTTCCACGGCTGCTTCTCCCGGCACCTCGTGGTACGGCTATCAAGGAAAAAAGTTAGTCCCGGATATCATAATAACATCCTGATAGTCGTTAGTGGGGTTGGAAGTCCCCATAAAATGTACAGTGAGGCCTATAATTGGCCTAACGGCTGTTAGCGGAGTACGGAATAAAATAAAATAAAAAAAAGTTTATAGAGACAAAGAAATCATAGAAATACTGTTTTACATAAATAAGGTGATGTTAGTACTTCATAAATGGCAATACAGAACAAAAACAAGCATATCCAATTTGGTACATCAGGTTAAAGGTTGAAAAGCAATACTTTAGTAGTCCGATTAAATCACACTTAGTCAATTAATTAATTGTAAGCAGATTGAAAGCTTTGCATTCGTATGTATAATTACTAATATATAGTTTGTAACTAAGCACCTCAAATATCACACAGTGACATGCGAGAATTTTGAATAGTCAGTATATAGGAAAGAAAGTCATTGAGACGCTTCATTTAAAAAAAGTCGAAATGGTTACATTTGCAAATATTGAGCACACTATTGGGCATTAACACCCACAGCCACTATTTTAAACTCTAAAGGTAATTCACGAAAAAGATAACCTCTTGGTAACGTTTCGTTTCACTAAATCGTTCTACCACAGTTCAGAATTTTAGGCACAGAATCGCTGGTCTCTCTAAAACAGTTGACCTTAGGCCCATAGAACTTTAATCCTTTATCTAATAGACTTGTCTGTCCGGGACGCTGTTTTGTCTGTCCGGGACGCTGTTTTAGCAGCCAAACCGTAAGAGATAGAGAAAAAAGTTATTAAAGTTATATGTTTGGAATGATCATGTCAGGTCAGGAACCGAATTTCAATCACGTGACAATTCCGGTCTTTTTTGTTTTATTAAATGAGACATTTGTCTCACTGGTTGCTAGTTGAAAACTATTAAGCTACCTAACTGATGGGCATTCCATAACAAAAGTTTCATTCACCACACTTTTTTGATCCATCCTGTATAATCAAAGCTAATTTAGTAATGTGCACCACCTTTGTACCTACAAGTTTTATATAAGCGATATTTATGTAATTCTCATAGTTTTAGAAATATATTAAACCCCCCTCCCCCACGCAAAGTTCAATTCTTCTGAAAAATTATCAACACGTTTAGTTCTACGAAAAGGTTTGGTGAAAACAGAAAACTAAAGGATTGTCCTCCTATAGACACACATAAAAATAATAAAAGAGAATTGCGAAGACAAGCCATTATAGATATTATCGATACAATTTTGATCATGAGCATGTTAACGAAAAGTTTGATTGCCAGAATGACGCGAAAATCACGTTCTACTGAAATCAAACGAGTCCCGTTAAGTGCCATAAGCAATCGTGCATTGTTCAATATTTTATCTTCATCAATAAATTCTGGTTCAATGTATTATTTGTTTTGTAAAAAAGAATGGGGTAATAGCCATTACGGCACTGAGTGCGATAATGAAAGTCTTAACGATACTAAAATGAATTTGGTAAAGAGTCTATAACAACACCGATGGAGATAAAATTAATTGTCATTGTAAGAAAAGCTGACTAATGGTTCCTGTTTACTATTTTGTTATAGAGAATCGGAATCTTATAAAGTAGATCGTCCTTCTAGATTTATTAGCTAGATGCTATTTTTAAAACCAAATACTGCTTGTATATGCATAGTACTTATTATATCTCGTCATAAATATACTTCTAAACAAACTGAAATAGAAATTACTCGTAACATGCAATTAATTGGTATTTACGTCTTGTACCACTTACACTTATAGAATAAACAAACTGTAATACTTATGTATAAGCATTACGTAGAACTTCTCCGCTTCACTTTAACGGTAACATTTAAGTCAAAACAGTTTTGAAAACTCAAACTATGGGACCTACTCACCGTGGGACATAAATTGCTTTAATATGAAGTGAAAATAAATGAAACATTAACCGCATCAATCAGTGGAAACCGCATTTTCAATATCTGCTTTTGAAAGCTTGCGTCATATTTTCAGCGTACAGCACAAATTAATAACTTGGTAAACAGTAATCATTTAAATCAATTTTGCACTTCCGGCCACGGTATTTATATTTGTCATTCTCCAAACAATTTGTAAACAGGGCATTTTTTCAAATTATTAGGATTATCTACAAATTGTATTCTTACTACGCCGTAACTTATTTTGTTTAATATGAAAATATCGCTGTATGGAAAGAAAAATGTAATATACAGTGTGTTCCTGGATAGGGTGCCGCACAACAAACTTTCCCAGTTTTGATTATTCGAAAAAAAAATTTTCTTGATAAAGTCTTGAGAAGTGACAAACAGCAATTAAACAAAAAATTTAAAAAACACAAAAAATACTTAACAAGCTGTTTTTAAAACTAAAGGAAACCTTAAATACGGACTTTGATGTTAATATCGAAACCATTGTGGTTTTACCTCATAAGAAATTGGGTGAGATCAGACTACCTTATAGGCCAAGCTATTGGTCCAAAGCGGCCAAACCACTTGTCACGGAAGTGGATATTTAATCACTCAGTAACTTGAATTGTAGAATGCAGTGTGTGCAGAATAGCCGTCTTCGTGAAAGAACTGCTAACAGTTACTGAAAGATGACATCTGATCGTTTTAGTAAATTCAGAAATGGCATGCTTCTCCAAATCCATGATAGGACTTGATTCTAAAATTTTTGGGACACCAGTTACTTAATATAAAAGTCATGAAAGCGATGACCAAAGAATGGAATTTGTACATAACAAGGCTAGTGAAAAAGAGCCAATGGGAGAAATGAATCCGAGAAGACCGATGAAAATGTGGGTTGAAATGGGGATGTACACTTGGACAGGAACACCATTACGGTGGGTGTAAAAAACAGGTTTTAACCTATATGAAAGGAAAACAATAGTTCTGTAAAAAAGGTCTACATTCTATTTAGTTTGGGAGGTACTTGCGATGGTTCACGGTAGTCTAATCATTATAAAAATTATTTCACTTGAAAAAATTTACCTAATCCTTAAATAAAGGGTACTAGTCCTAGCTAGCCCAAACCCTTGCAGAATATGGCGTGAAGAAGGACCACGCAGCGGTTCTTAAGGTTATATCTTTTTTATACAAACGGGCGCCAGTTGTTATCAACAACATAAATACAAATTTAGCTACCAAATAAAATCACCAACTACCTTGGATGCCTCTTACTTCACACCCTAAATATAATAATAGAATTTATTATTTGTATAACTTTGTTTAACCTCGCACAATTATGAATTAACATTGTCACTTTGTAGTAAAAGTTCTTCATTTATATCGATAAACATTGTGCTTTTCGATGATATTTGAAAACATTAATGCCTTACGAGGCTATAAAATCTTTACCGCTTGTTTGGCCCAATATCAAAAAAGTTCCCTACCCAAGCGGTGACACCAATACCTCTAGCCTCAAAAAATCCTCCGACGCTGGTAGTAGTGCTGGTTGTTACCCATTAACTGCCAAAGAATGCATCGGAAATGAAAATCGGATAGAAATAAAACTATTGAAATAACACTTCCAATAAGAAAGATCCATACCGACCACAGGTCATGCGTAATCTATACCAGGGTTAGAGGGTGAGTTTGAGCATATGGCACAAAATGTGCTGGTGCAATAACTCAAAAACGGGCAATTTTAGATAAAAATGCATAGAAAAGATAAAAATTCCTTACTTCAAAATATTATTTGTCGGTGCAATTAATTTTATTCCACCTATCAAATAAAACGTACCTATTCCAGTTCAACTCGCCCCCTATTCCTGGAGTAGATTACGCATGGTCGTGTCCCGTATAGGAAAAGTGGGGAGGATCTTTACTAGTAGACATTTTATTTCAGATATTTTCGCTCCCATTCCTTTTCTTTTCCGATGCTCCCTTTCGCAGTTACTGGCTAATAACCAACGCTACTACCAGTCTCGGGTGGGTACTTGAGACTAGTGGTATGTGAGTCGCTGCTTGGGTGATTTTTTTTTATATTATTCTTGAAGATTCCTGCGATATTAATAGCAAAAACCTTTTTTTCTGAAAAAACTTAATTCCTTCGTTTACCTGGGAAAAGTACCTTGCACTTGATGGTAGGAGTAAAATGGATTACACCGGCAAACATCCTTTATAACCAAATAATTTCCATTGCTTTTATGCATTGTTATGGAAGAACTATCTGTTTTTGAATTATTGCTTGGGCACAATTCGTGCCTTAACCTCACTTTTCACTCCTGGAGTATATTACGCATGGTTTATGACCCGCACGGCAAAAGTACATATGACTCCTCTTATTGGAAATATTCTTTACAATATTTTCATTGCTATTCAATTTTCTTTTCAGATGCATCTCTTGATAGTTAACGACCAAAATGCAGCACTACTTTCCTCTTCGGGGTGTTTTGTGAGACTAGGACTATGTACGTCACCGATTGAGTAGGAAAATTTTTGAATATTTATTTCTAATACCATTAGAGGTATAAATAACAAAAAATAAAGCTTCTTTTCTGGAAAAAAAAAATATTTTACCGAACCATTTAGGTCTCCATTTTCGGCAACTTCTTTTGGGTACTTAATAAAATGTCAGAAAGTTAAAAAGAAAATATGTTTGCATATAATTGTTTCTTTGATATTTTAGAATCCGTATTTGAGACGTATAATGATTGGTCTACTGCTAGCGATGCGGAAACCAGATAAGCGCATGGACACTTACCTATCTCTCGAGTTTCCCGAACATAAACTGCATTATCTTCTTAAATATCTTTCTCTAAATATTAGGTAGCAGACATACTACCAGCAACGCAAAATGGAAGACGAATTACTTAATAAAGAAACGATAATTACTATAGTATATGTGAAAGCTCTTCGACTTTTTTTATTTACTTTCTGAAGCAAAGATATGGAGTGCAGCCGGTTTGTAGAGCGTTAGCTTTTCTAGTCGACAGGTAATGAGTTGGAACTTCACACCCGGACATCGGTTACATCATACGCTCTTACGCCATTATACCAAACGCATTTGATGGTCGTGCTCTTTGTGAAAGCGCATTCTTCCTTAATTATAGGTATTAATCCAACACCAACCCCAGCCGCTGCCGAAGATAGCTTATGAAACTGCACTTTGTGTGGATAATAACGGCTCTTTGCGTACTTTAAGAGGAAGAAGAAGAAAAAGAATAAAGAATGGATAGAACGGAAATTAACACCAAGCACAAACTGTAACAACTGTAACAAAGAGTTTCTGAGACGGCTGCTGAAATCGGGAAAAACTGCAACAAGTAAGTAATTTACCAATCTAAATACTACGATGTCTTTAATGTATTCAGGTGGGAGGAGGTGCTTTGAATACTTATTAGATTTAGATATTTATAGTGGTAGAAGAATAATAGACATTTATTCAACGGTGGAGCTGTAATTCTAAAAGTAAGAGAAACAGAGAAATTTATTTTTTTTATTTTAAAGTTCTTTTTCCCCCTAATTGTAAAACATCATCCTGAGTAGACATTCGGTGGCTTACCCTATCTAATGACGCGCGGTCATTTACATTTTAACATCAGTTGGATATAGATGTTAGTAGTAGTTAGTATCAGTTGTGGGGAGACTGATGTCAGGCAAGTAGGCCTTATCCATTGCGTTGGCAAAAAAGCCCTATTTATGCAAACGCCATGGATACCTTAGTCCTACTTAGAATTTTTTCAACTCTAGGAAGGGATCTTTTACATGCTACACATCGTAGTAACACGGGACAAACGGCTTTACATCGCTTCCGAATGATGGCATTCAGTTTTCTTACTACACTAGTTTTCGTACACACTTTTTTATTTTTAAAAACCTCACCGGGATCGGGGATCGAACTCTTGACCCTTAGATCGGTAGGCAGAATGCTTAACCACTAAGCTATGAAGCCCGGCGGATATAGATGCTACAATAGGATGTTCGACTCATAAATATTAACTAAAAAGTTATAAAATTGCAGAAATAAAGTTGAACGCGCACTCCTGCTTATAATTTTGTTTTGGCAGATTTTTTATTTTATTTCAAGAAGAAATTAAATATATGAGAGTTAACAGAGAACAGATGCATTTCCGGAATGTATTATGTATGGTAGCCTTTGTACAGTTATACAGCACCTTTGAAAGAGTTATTCAAGATAGTTGGCGCTTTAGGCAATACTTCTAGAGGTTCTTGAGTTATTAATACACATTATTATCAGCAAACACAGCGAAGAAGGCACCTGTAAAGAGTTTCTCTAACATTTTTTTCTAGTATAATAAGGCACCGGCGATTTTAAACATTTTAAAAGTCATTTTGACAGGTGATTCAAAAATGTTCATTTAAATTCAAATTATTGTGAGTACATAAGCTTATCTAAGAGATGACTTAAATCATATAAAATTAGAAAAGGGCTTGAAGTGTTTTTAATATAACAAGTAATCTTACGATAAGGGCTCATGAACTACAAAATATAGTCGACAGCTGCATAATCTTACATTATCTCCTTTAATGGTTAGGTTATAAAATGTTTTTAGTAACTAAAACACATAAAGCTTATTGTAACATACATAAGTGCAATAAACAGTAGTAATTGGTACCAGAAATATTTTAACAAATACATACAGTTTGAAAATCACAAATACTAGCACCACAACAGGGTGCACCTGATATAAAAATACTAATTCTAAATTAATACTACTGTAAATAAGCAATAAAAAATAATTGTAAATAACACGTAATCATAAGGAGAAAACTAAATAATAACGGAGATCATGTTTAAATAAACTAATAGCAATTCAAGTTGATTTGAGGAACCCCTACTGAGGGCATTATTACTTGATAAAATAATTCGGCAGAGTTATGTAAATCGCTAATATGTACCACCCTTAAACGAGGGGCATCACAGCCCTAGCTAGCTCAAACCCTCGGCAGAATATGGCGCAAATAAGGACTAGCCACTGATTTTTAAGGTTACCAAAAAACTTTACTATTTTATGCAAACGGGCGTCAGTCGTTATACACAACATAATCACACTTACTACTAAATTCTGGAAAGTTTCGCGATCGCGTCCTCAAGGGTTCATGCAGGCAAAAGGTTTTTTTGCAGCTCGAGCCACGCCGGAATTCCACAGCCGAAAATGGTTGCCGGGAGCGATCTTCGGCACAGAGCGAAACATTTTTAATTCTTCGTTGGTATGCCAAAACCATGCTAATGAAAGCGACCATTTAGCCAATCATAGATAGGAAAGAGAACAGAAGACGCGAAATTAACAAGCTGTTACAGCCGGTACATTTGGGCACCCACAATGAGCTGTCAGGTTCGAGAAGGAAATCGCAGTGCGGTAAATTTGAAAATACCTAAGGACCGGGCATAAACTTTGACTTTGACAGCCTACTGTTAATAATATATTGAGAGTATTGCAACAATCTAATAGCAAGGTGATCCATCATGCTTTTAGTTGAAGGGCCTTAATATGAAGCAACAATTTAAAGCATTTTAATACAGTTTAATATTTTATAAAACAGTTTTCCTTGTCCTATAAACTGCTGGATTTTAACTTTCCAATGTTCATGATAGAAGTAAAAATTTTATATGTTATTAAATTTATAACAACTGCTGTAGTGCAGCAACGGCTCGAAAGTACCTTTAAATATCGTTATTTTTTACTGTAGAAAATTATCTACAATAAATTGAAGTTACATAGGTGACTTTTAACAGCCGAATTGTATGTAGTTTTAGATCCTTAATAAAATTTACGCTGTGAAATGTAAGGTATTCAAGATATAACTTATTTTAACTAATAAATCAGTTTCGCGGTAATAGATATTATCGATACAAGTTTGATTATGAGCATCTTAACGAAACGAGTTTGGTTGCCAAAACGGGGCTGTGAGCCGAGCTTTGCGGCAATCAAACGAGTCTCGTTAAGCGCCATAAGAAATCATCAATAATTTTTGTTCAATGTATTTTTTTTTTTATAAAAAAAGAGAGCGGTAATATGCGCACTCAGTGAGGTAGTTAAGTTTTTAACGATACTAAAATTAATCTGGTTTATAGTCTATAACAACACCGATGCAGATAAATACAGTAACGAATTAGTCAGTCTAATAATCCAAACTCTAGGGAACACTAACCACTATTTAACATCGGTGATGGGATAAGCTCAGGATTTAAGCTGAAAGGATTTTCCTGACATTCCTTCTAAATTTGTAACCAGGTGAAATTGTGGCATGTTTTCGATTTGGAGCAGCTCGTAATAGCTGTTATTTATATAGCAATACCTCAGATATTATTATTCAGTTATCAAACATAACCTCTTCTGTTAATTGTAACTGCATGGGTAAATAATTATGGCACACATCTAATACATTGTTAGAATAAAAAAATTCTGACTCTCTTGCTGTAATATGTATCTTTCATTATGAAATAAAGGTAATATCTATCCATATCATGTAACACAAGTAGATTATATGCTGCTTACAAGAAAAGGGTATTCAAAGTTAGACAGTTAAACCATTATTTTTAATAAGTAGCCACTTAAGAAATACTACAGCTAAATTCTAGCGATTTATTTAAGAAACGTTCGTGCCGGTTTGATGGTAACATAGACGAGATAGTAAATCCCGTGGGATGGTTTATTCAACTGCAGCAGCAACAAATCCCTAATAAAATTTGCATATTTACTAGAAATTTTGCAGAATATTCTGGAGCTCAGACACGTTTGGGATAACAAAATGTAATATAACATTTGTGGAAAATAAGAACAGTTCTAATAACATCGACGTCGGCACCGCAAGAAAATGCATTATTAATATTATTATTGCTTTCGTGTATTTATGACGTACAGGCAATACTAATAGCATGTCATTGGGAGCAAAAATAAAGCTTCATATACGAAAGCTGGTAGCTTGTAATCTGAAACATATAAAACCGCTTTTTCTACGAATAGAAAAAAATACCTAAATTGTGGCAAGAGTAACAAAATTAGAAAAAATTATTTAGTAGAAATGTCAAGATTGAGGTAGAATCGTGATACATTGTAAATTATTTTTCCATGGTTACGATGGGCGAAAATAACAAATAATCAATAAATTATATTGCTAAAGTGTTTGATTTTGTTATCTATATATATATAATAGACTTGTCCGGGACGCTGTTTCAGCAGCCAAACCGTAAGAGATAGAGAAAAAAGTTATTAAAGTTATATGTTTGGAATGGTCATGTCAGGTCAGGAACCGAATTTCAGTCTCTAACACTAATTATTATCTTAATTATCCTAATCCTAACTTTTTAGGTTAGATTCTAGGCAAATTTTATCAAGGCGAATGCGACTGGTAGTTTGCTACCAACAATGACGTCGTATGCGTAAGTGTGGTGAATACGCGTTCTATTTGCAAAACGGTCTTTTTTGTTTTTTTAAATGAGACATTTGTCTCACTGGTTGCTAGTTGTATATAATTAAGCAGTTAAAGCAACATTATATGCTTAATCAAATAAAGTAACACATTTAGCTTGTCAAGTAGGTAATTTTTATGTCGTTTGGAAAAAAGTAACACAAGAATCGATGTGAAAGTAAGAACTAGATCTCAATGTAAATTAAACATAAATATTTTATGGAACGGGCAGATATGTGTAGTAGTGATGTGTCCAATCCTTAGTCTGTAGGGTTTTGTCTTTGCACTTTGAGTTGATTGCTAGTTGGGTTTCACATCTAATGCCAATAATGCTTCCAGTTTTCTGTTTGGCCCTTTGGTTTAGTGTACTAGCTATTTGGCTTACTGCTCGGTTTAGTTTTGGTATAATTCTATAATACTTTTTACTCTACACTGAAGATATACGTTCCCGGAATAAATAAGTACTCTAACTGGTTTATCCCTGAAGTAACCAAGGATATTCGTGTTGAAAACCGTTTTTTTTATAAATATCAGAAAAGTAAATCAAGTTCGCATCTGAATCATTTTAAGAGTTATAGAGAGTTATCTTTCTAGCTTGTGAGAACTATCATTGAAGTGTTCAGTATTCTGTAACTAATGATCCCAAGAGATTCTGAACCTATGTGCAATATAAAAATGGTAACAGCAGAATACCAGGCAAGATGCAAAACAATAACGCTAACCTAGACACCCCTCCTTCGATAGCAACTGCCTTCAAAGAGTAGTTTGGTAATGTTTGCTTACCCCCACAAACCAATGACCTACTTCATTACCCTGAGCTGGAAATGACTTGCAGTAATTTTCTTAATGTTTATGTCGCACCCATTAGTAATTGTTCAGGTCATGAAATGAACATCCACTTCATAAACTGGAACCAGATCGTGTAATTATATGTTTTTTTCACAATTTGAACACTATTTTTTCCAGTTCATGTGTAAACTGTATGACGACCATCAGACACCATTCAATTACTATATAAGTCGACAGCAACCTACCAATATCAGTTAATCATATGATCCATGGTTACCATTTCGCGGTAGTATTAAATAGTATATTATACATCAAGGTAGCGAAGCGCAGTATTATAACCTGAGCGCATATTAGATACTGAGCGCGCAGCGCGAAGTATCTAAAGCGCGAAGGTTATAAGACGATTCGCTACCGTGGTGTATATACTATTTTTTGCACTACCAAACGGCTTAATAAATATATTCCCAACATATTTCGAAAATATTTTAACTGTCAACCTGACAATACAGCTCTTTAAAACGTCAAATTAAAATAGTCATATTTGGTAACTTAGCAATTTATTAGTTACCACGGTGAAAATTATTTATTTTACTTTCTCTCCCTTGGTGGAGAAAATCACCTTCACGACCTAAAAATAGGCCAATAACGGTGCGTTCTGAGACTAGTAGTGCAAAATAGTATATTATACATCAAGGTAGCGAAGTCCAGTATTATAACCTGAGCGCATATTAGATACTGAGCGCGCAGCGCGAAGTATCTAAAGCGCGAAGGTTATAAGAGGATTCGCTACCGTGGTGTATATACTATTTTTTGCACTAGCAAACGGCTTAATACCTAAATTCCCAACAAATTTCGAAAATATTTTAACTGTCAACCTGACAATACAGCTCTTTAAAACGTCAAAATTAAAATAGTCATATTTGGTAACTTAGCAATTTATTAATTACCACGGTGAAAATCGTTTATTTTACTTTCTCTCCCTTGGTGGAGAAAATCAACTTCACCACCTAAAGATAGGCCAATAACGGTGCGTTCTGATACTAGTAGTGCAAAAAATAGTTTATTAAATATTCAATAGGAATATGGTGTTTTACTAGTTCGTTTTAAACAAGCAAATTAAGCTTGTTTACATCCACCTAGTAAAGGTGTCTCAATGTCTCATTGTCCTTAGTAAAACTCTCCAGTAGTTCATGTTTAGATGTGTGAAACTGACCTTACAACATGTGAGGTTATAATTAGGTTACAATTTTTAACGTTTAACAAATACTCTTATAGCTAAATAGTATATTGTAAGTGCCTTAGAGCAGGCTGAAAAAAATCAGAAAAACGAGGCCGAAAGGACAGCGCTTTGCTATTTTGTGAGGGCTGTTACAATATGACATTTAAAGATCAAATATCGTACAAAAAAAATGCGTTATCAACGAATAAAAATAAAAATAAAGTGCGCGATTGCTGCTTCTATAGTAACCTAACACCAAACAATTTCCTATAGCAGTCCTAGTACCGTTATATTCACAACCACCTTGTTGTCATCATTGTTCAAAATCTCCGTGATTTCATCAGTGATCGAACCCACTTCGGCCGCTTGGGACGCAATCATGTTTTTGCTCGGATAACCGCTTTTTACATTTTGTTAAATTTGTAAAACCAGTGGTGTACGATCCAATTCTGGTAGCTCTAGATCTTAAGAGGGATACTTGCCATATACTAAAAATATGGAAGGTGTTCTTTCAGATGGAACCATATGTCACCACAGTATCTTTGCCTCACGACTGCTCGTATACGATTCGACCACTCAACATAGCCTTCATGCATTCCTTCAAGACGTGGTATAGTGAAGAAGCTGGGAAGTGATTTACTAATTACAATTGTCCTGTGCGTCCAATTCCACTCTACCAAATATTACCGCTCATGGATGCCGCCTATGCTAAACCAACACCTTTGGAGACCGCAATAAATAGTTTTCGCAAAGCTGAGATATATCCATTGGAAAGAAATGTTTGTCATGATTACGATTTGTTACTTATAGAAGAGCTACAAGCAGCAGTCAGTCCGAACACACCTGTTCAAGAATTAAATTTTCTGCCAACTATTACATAATCGAACAGAAGACCATTTGCAGGTAGAAAAATCTGCAAAGGGCTTTACTCAAAACTTCCCTCGCAGTGGACGTGACCCAAAATTGAGCAAAGCTTTATTTTCGATAAACATATATTTATTTAGCAAAATGACGGTTAAGCGCAATGTTTTAATATTGTTGACATAATATTCTATATTGAGTTACTCAGAATTAGGGGCGGATGGGACAACCGAGAATCCAGAAAATTTCCAGCCGGGCACGCGCCCCGCACTCCGCTTTCTGCAATCAAATGCAATTGCCAAGGCAACATTTTCTGGCCTAGTTTATAGTTTTATGAGGATACTTTTATAAACACAACAAGTGGGCGTTGTGACACTAAATAATTTTAAAAAATGTAAGGAAACTGCGGGTAAAAATATATTAAAGTTTCTAATAATACTAAGTTCAATTTTTAAATAAAAAAAAAATATTAACCTTAATGAGATTCGAACTAGCGCCTGCGAACGAGCACGAACATTAGATCCCTTTGTTCACCGGTGAACCACCGCTGCGCTGACTGCCCCACGGCCGCACTGGCATTTCTTGCGATTCAGGTCTATTTAACGTAAGGCACTTACTCGTTCCTTTTTATCTCGTAGAACAGTTATTCTGTATTTGTTGATTCTCATTTTTGGCAAGGATAAAGCCAGCACTAAGTACAAATTGGTACATTTATGTATTCCTCAGTTTAAGCAAAAATAAACAATATGTTATTTTTTTAAGGTGCTCACCCTGTAAATATTTGTCTGAAATTGTACCGGTTTCATGCGAGGTAGATATATAATATGTATGCAAAATATCGTCTTTCTCCGACCAATAGATAGACGAAATCTAGGGAACCTGAAACATGAAGATCTGGAGAAATCTCGGAAGGTGATTTTATCGCTTTCAGACGAGGGAAGTAAAAAAGGCAAAACTATTATTTTGAGAAATGCCCCCAACAAGAATGAGGTTGAGAGTAAAGCCAGAACATCGAAATCGACTAACAAGGAAGTAAGGAAATAACCTGTCGTTAATACTCTGTCAGGACATTTTTAAATCCTACGAATATGCGACTTTTTGGAGTATTTTCGGTTCAAAAATTCTGACTTTGCTTGTATATAGGCTTTTTGGTAATATTTTCACGCCCAATAGT
This sequence comes from Agriotes lineatus, assembly GCA_940337035.1. NCBI lineage: Eukaryota > Metazoa > Arthropoda > Insecta > Coleoptera > Elateridae > Agriotes > Agriotes lineatus. The sequence continues at coordinate 94,958,127 of OW679197.1, forward strand.
TTATCAGTTTGTGTGCAAGCAGCTATAATGGCCGCTGTAATTTCTTGTAGTTGATAATTACTTTTTCTGGCTTATTTGGAATTTCGACATTTAGCACGCAGCTAGTTTCTAGAAGTTCGGCGAGCTTGCACGAGGGCTGTCTCGACGTTCTGTAGCATGTTTTATGCATCAAATCTAAAACGCAGTCCATGGGACAAGCGAGAGATTTTTCTAAATAATTTCGTTCTAGCGGTCTTTCGTCGTAAGCTGAATCGCACGTCGGGTCGCGCGAGACCGTCTGTGATTGTCTGCTTCGGGATTGGCTACAGGTGGTGAGGCGACAGAGCGTTGGCTTGAGTTAATTAGTTGCCGTCTGGGATCGTAAGCGCTTCGAGAAAGTGGCTTTGTTGCCGCCCCGCGCATTCAGGCGTGGGCGGCCGATAGAGTGTTCGTCACGGGCCGCCTTGGTGTTAAGTGGTGTTTGTTTGAGTTGTGCGTGTCCGATTTCTTGAATGACCGCCGTTTTGCAAGTGTCCGAGGGTCGCATGGGCCATATTTCCGATACGTTGGGATTATATCTGGAGAACGGGCTAATATTTCGGTCTCGACCGTTTATCGTTTGTTTTCCGTGAAGATTTCACATCAGTCCCTGCCAATTAGGGGAATACAAACCCAAGCTAATGACTGAAGTCCGTGGCAAGCTCCCCGACAGTCACGAAGCACGCCAGGCAAAACGAACCAATAAGGTGTGTGTGTAGCTTGTAAGAACTAATTAACTTTTCTGTTTGCTAATAATTTATGCGCATATTTGCTGAACGGCCACCATTTTTGGGCCCGCCTGTAAACTAATTAACTTTTCTGTTTTCTAATAACTTATGTGCATATTTGCTGAACGGCTACCCTTTTTGAGACCGCCTGTAAACTAATTAATTTTTATATTTGCTAATAATTTATGTGCATATTTGCTGAACGGTCACCCTTTTTGGGGCCGCCTGCAAACTAATTAACTTAGCTGTGTGCTAACTTTTATTACCTCGTTTGTAGTTTCGTCGATTAGAGATAAAGCGTCCCCAGCTGGGCTTATAGAGTTAGCCCCTTTATTATAATATGTTTTCATTGTGCTGTACCTATTTGGCCATGTGCTTAGACCAATAGATCGGTATACTGAACGTTGCCCTATGATTTCCCCAAGTGCTTGTGCATGCTTAATTTCATGTTAAGTTATACTCTGTGTCAGATTTATGTACGGTGGAGCCTGGAAAGAGTTCTCAAGCGTTGCAGGTAAGTTAGGGCGCTTGTCGCTGCAGTGTCGGGAGTCGTGAGGCTGTGCAAAAATATTCTATTCCCGTTTAGCTTTGTATTTCGCCAAGGTGTAAAGTCAAAAGGTAGGCGCAATGATTTTCCGATGTCATAGTGTATCTATCTATGCATTTTCGTTCTTGTTGATGAAGCTGGGTGGCGCTCAAATTAATTTTATCACCGTTTAACCTCCCTTAGGCCGTTGCCCGTAGGTAATATCGTGTAGGACCACCCTTCGCTCCACTGATGATTTTGAGAAATATCGTCCACGCTGGCCGTCTAGCTTTTACGTGATCTTTGTATGAGCCGGCGCGGTGTCGTAGAGGTCATTTTACGCAGTAGCAATTTTAGCAAGAATACAAATAAAGAAGAAATTTCCTCAAGTATCGCAAATTAAGTGTTGATTGCATGTGATTCATCCGATATGCACATTGTCTCAACCATCGAAATGACTCTATCGTGGCGGATAGATGGCGACAATCCATGATGAGTGTAAATGTCAACTATAGAAAATTGGCATATTGTAGGTGTGCAGTTTCCGAATAAGCAATTTGTATGGTAAGCAATAAGCTTTTCTTACTTTCTTCAAGTGTTTTTTTAAATTTTCCTTTAATATAAAAATTATTTTTAGTCCTATCTTTGGTATTCTATACTAAGTACCTATATTGTGTCACAATAGGAGATTCTGTACCCTACAGGAAAAATTATTTTTTTATTCGACGGTATTTGATAGAAATTGTGTATTGTATGTATTGAAACGATGTAAGTAACATCACTTGAGGGAATCTAGCGCAGCGCGTTAGCTACAAAAATAAAAGAGCATTACATATCTCCTTACTTTAGTATTAGGTATGTTGACAACATTTATTTTTATGATTTTACGGAAACGGACGTCTGAGTTACGAGAGGGAATACTCTATTGATTCCAACTTTGTTCTAGAAACGCCACATCTTGCTATTTTACAACTTTGAATAATAATTATTTTACACTGCATGAAATGGATTCAGTCATTACTATTTACAACTATATAATATAGTTATCCAATTGCTATTTTAAACAATTTAACTCTAGATGGCAACTATTTTACAAACATTTTTATACAGCATGTTTCCAAAATAAGGACATATACTTTGTAGATATATTCTATGATCAAAATGAATCAAAGAGATCTAAAAAACTTGTGTTCGCAAATGCATCCTTTCTAAGGCATTAAGCTTAAAGTTTTAATGAGGGTCTGTTTTACAGTAATATAATATCTGGAAAAATCATTATTACATTGTTTACCTTGCTTGGAAACATGTGTAATGTTACCAAAATTACTTAGTGAATTAAATTTCAACCAGAGGAATAAAAAACATCTTGGAGCACCCTTTATAACCATCTATATTTGAAGTAAGAGATTAAGTTAATATGAGATTTAGAGAGTAAATATGTGAGTAAGGATAAGGGTAATGGAAGTTTATTAAAAAGGATATTTAAGAATAAATACAATTCATTCATGCACCCACAGATCATCTCATTCTAGACGTAGGACTAGAAGCTCGGTGCTGTGGATACAGTTAATAAATCTTGCAAGAGTCAGAAATCCGATATGCAACTCCGACCTAATTAACGGAAATAGCCCGGTTAACTCTATAGCAATTGGAATAGATCTAACTGACACTAGTAATCAAATTGCAGGAAAGCTTTTGAAGAGATTGTGCTTTATTACTTCTGCAAAACCTCTCCAACTAAACTTCAATCTGAAATATATATACGGCAGGGTTTGAATGGGCGATGATTGCAAGGAACTAAAAAGGAAAAGTGTAACTAGGTTTCAATTTTGAAGTAGTAGACGCTTCCGGATCCACTCAATTGAAGTAGTTTAGAACTATCGCCTCTAAGACAAACGACCCGACTCAAGGCTATTCGATATCGCAATAAATATAATTTCATTGCACATGGTAGGGTGTCGATACATTGGTCACGTAGGACGGCTCTACCGCGACCTGATTGGTGTATTGAGGCCGTGGACAACCAGGTTAGTCGACGGAAGCTGTCCTGGCGGCGGCGGTGGAACATCCCCAGGGAACCGGAAATGTAGAGCGCAGCGAGTGCGCTGCATTATAGATCACAACTGCCATGATATACGTATGGTACAGGTGTTAATAAAAGTTGAGCCGCTAGGGACCTTAGAACTTTCTTTCTCAGTGTCAGACGTCTCATACTTGCATAATCACGCCTGTGTAGCAAGGTCGCAACCAATTAGAACTGCGCTTAGGATATCCTTACAAATTGAAACTTCCTAACTTAGGGGTGTTTTAATTGGATACTTAAACAGCAAATTGTGAAATAACAGTAGACAACGAAGCTCAGTAATGTATTTTTTATGTAAGTGAAGGAAGTTGCTTAGTGGCATGAGGCATTATTAAGACAACCCCATTTTAAACACAAAACTGGAACAACCGATTGCTACATGAAAATCGCCCCAAACTATTAAAAATCTAATATCAGACTGAATATAATATTAGTAACCAGTTTAATAATCAAACACCAAGAATATCATCTACTATGATGCCTTCAAATCAAATCTGCAGCGATTTGAAAAATTCGTAAAGCCAGCAAGACATCCAAAGATATTGCTCCCTTGACAAATTTAGAAACTGACTGGAGACAGCAGTCTTGCAGGAACTTGCCTAGCGGAACCTTATAAAGCAACTTCTGTAAATAAGAAGATACTGAACGCAATTACGGCAAACCCCACATTAACAGTGATTTATTTGACGTAAAAAAATATTGGGTGAAAAGCTTGGTCACAACAATTTGCAAACAAGTCAACAAATTACAAATTTTAGTGTAGTTTCCGAGACTAAGGTAGGAAACTTTATAAATTCTATCTGCTCATTTGAGATGCAGTTTCTGAACTGTTAATATTTCTCGGGAACGTCACCTGAATTATACAGCGTGTATCAAATATTTCAAAAACGTGTTATTTCTTAATTTTTTATGTAAGACCTTCTCCATACCTTTAACATTAGCATAATCTTCATTACAAATTAGTGGTGGCAACCTTTCTACGCCAATTTTACTTCTAGATCTGTAATTTATATTTCTTTGAGAATATTATTTGTCTATTCCGTGGTGGCATGATGTAGTGTACTAACTTGTAATTCATCGTTTATAGCTCATTGATAATTCCGTCGCAACCGTTCATGGATTAAAAATGTAAATTTCAATTTATTTTTTTTAAATGGGACCACATTGCCATTGCACATGCTTTACATCGATACAGAGTGTATGGTAAATAGACCACCAAACTTCACAAGCTAATTAATCATAGTAAATTGAGTTGAATATCTTTCTTTCATATTTGCCTACCATGTTTTCAAGAAAATCTAGAAAGAAGCTTGATCATGCACTTTTTGAGAATCGCTTTTACAATAAAGATCCACTACTTAATAACGTTTGGATTTCATAGTTTTATTACTTATTTAAGGTGGCTAGGTAGGTTGCTATTGCTAAGTTAATAAATATTATACTGTCAATGCCAATGTTCTGCCAAATCTTAAAATTAGAAATGGATAAGTATCAGTATTCCATACACGAATTAACAGATATGCAATTAATCTACGGTGAATCTTTAGAAAATTATACTGCTGCAGTTCCCTTGTACCGCAAGTGCTTTCCAAACTGGCCAATACCGTATAGAAGCACTTTTGTGGCAGTAGATCAACGATTGAGGAAAACCGGATCGTTAAATTTCACACAAGAAAAACCGTGACCTGCCACGTACTGAGCGCAGAGTAAACATAGAGAAAGGTATTTTGAATAGAGTTTTGTTACATCCTGAAATAAGCATATCACAACTTGCCCGGGAATTTAGAGTTTTGGTTTGGACAACTTCAAGGATTCTTTACGAATAACTTCTGTACAAAGGGTTCATCATCTTCAGATTGCTGATTTACCAGGTAGGCGTGCTCTCTGCGGATGTAGAAGAAGCTCCCATGCAGAATGTTTTAAGAAGATTTTGTCGATGGACGAGTGTACTTTCACTCGAAATGGTATTTTAAATTTAAAACAGCCACATCTGGAGTGACAATAATTGACATGCAATACGTCGAGGATATTTTCAAAGCGGTTTTCGATCAACATATGGGCAGGTATGGTGGATGGTCGTTTTGTAGGTCCATATGGATTACCAAACCGTTATCTGGAGCTGTATACCACTATTTTCTGTCAAATGTGTTACCGGGACTTTTAGAAGATGTGCCATTACAAATCTAAAGAAATATGTGGTTGCTATATGATATTGTCGATCGTTTTAGTTACGTGGTGACTGATTATTTAAATACTGAATTTCCTCAAAGGCGGATTAGACGCAATGGACCTTTACGTTCGCCAGCAAGGTCGCCCGATTTAAAGCACCAATGGATTTTTTCTTTTGGGGGTATCTAATGTCACTGGTGTATACTTACACGAGGAAAGAGAGGGGACGCGTAAAACCAGCAGCTGTTGTGTTGTCGGCTGGCTCCACGCGTATTCTGCCAGTGGCAAGAAACAGGTGTAGAATACTTACCTATGAAAAGTAATTCCAGGCTCCTTTCGGTCATTGCGGCTTTTACAGCCATAGGCACAACAAAACACCACTTTTTCCAACACAAATCACCAAAATACACGAAGGTGCCACTTCCAATGTTTGGCTCCTAAAAATGGCGTCGGATCGATTTTCGGTCACACGTTCTGCAACTGTCCGTAAAGCGGAATTACGCGTCTCTCTCTTTCCTCGTCTAAGGGTGTATCAAACAGAAGTTCAAACAGAGCAAGAACCTCGGGAACGTAGTTTTGCCGGCGCCGCCGCCATTAGGCAAGACGCTAATATGATAAGATTACATAAAAATTGGTTCAGGCGTGCCAATACTTATTAGAATAACTCCATGCCGAAATCAACTATGGTTATTGTTGTTAATTTTAATAATGTTTATCGGTTGCAGGATATTAAGCCGTTGTTTACATATACAAAAGTAGGCTGGTAACTAAGTCATAACTGATCTGTACGGTAACAGTCCATTACCGTACATGGCAACCATTACCGTACGTGGCAACCGACAAACTATTGAACAAAGCACGGATGTTATGAATCATAACATTCCTAGATATGTTAATAACTATTATCTGAAGCTTCAGAGGAATAACAACTGTTTGTTATTGCGTTTTGTTGCTTAGCAATAAAGGTCTATTGTTATACGTATTTACTCAATTCATATGAAGATAATCCTACTTCACAAACAGTGGAGATGTATACCTTTTAAATAATCTACTCATGTTTCATGGGGTGTTAGTGCCTCACCATTATTATTATTAAATCCAAAGAAAGCGCCAGGATACGACTTGATCACTGGAGAAATCTTGAAGCAGCTGCCTAGAAAAGGCCTAGTCATGCTCACTTCTCTCTTCAACGAAGCCCTAAGGCTCCAATAAGTTCCTGCTAGCTGGAAGGTTGCAGAAGTGATTATGCTACCTAAACCAGGTAAGCCGCCTAACAATGTTAAGCCCTTCAAGCCTATCTCCCTGTTGCCAATTATGTCGAAATTATTCGAAAAACTACTTCTCAAAATACTCAAACCACTCATAGAAAATGATAACTTGATACCAAACTATCAATTTGGCTTCAGACCAAAACACTCAACAATAGATCACGTGCACCGTATTACGGATGTAATAGAATGCGCACTGGAAGAAAAGCGAATCGGTTCTGCAGTATTCCTAGATGTGACCGAGGCTTTCGACAAGGTCTGGCACGAAGGTTTGAGACATAAACTTAACAAAATACTTACAAAGCAATATGTAAAAATACTAACATCCTACTTCTCAGGCAAACTCTTCAGGATTAAACAAGAAGATGAATACTCGGAACTAAAAGAGATAAAGGCCTATCCTTTATCTACTATATACTTGCGATATGCCAAATTCGGAAGGAACCACAGTGGCTACGTTTGCAGATGACACCGCACTTCTGGCAGTGGACACAGGCCGAGACTTAGCCGTTGAGAGACTACAAGCAGCCACCAATACAATACTTGGCTGGACTAAACAATGGAGGATTAAGCTGAATAAGCTCAAATCTACTCACATTAACTTTAGAAATAGAAGATTAAACGATCCACCATCTTTAGATATAAATGGTACTATCGTGCCCTACGCGAACAATGCTAAGTACCTAGGCATGGCACTAGATGCCAAACTTAGGTGGAAGGAACATGTGAAGAAGAAAGTAAGCGAACTAAGACTAAAATACGGACAACTCTATTGCCTAATTGGGAGAAAATCCAAGCTGTCAATACATAATGAGATCCTAATCAGATTCTAAAGCCAGTATGGCTATACAGTATACAACTATAGGGTTGATTCAGGAGGAATCTGTCAAACTTTAAAAGTATGGTCCTCCAACGATTTTAAACAAAAAAAGGTATGGGAACATAGGGCCGATTCGACAACATTAAAAAGTTCTAGCCTAGCAAAAGAAATTGCATAGCTGTTATAAATCTCCTCCGTCCAGTTTATCTAGTCGGCTATGGCATAACTTGTGTGCGTTTTCGTTTAGTAAACAACGTGAATTATCTGTCACCTAGTAAGTCTTACGCGTGTGCACAGGTGTGTAGTTTATAATTAATAATGCCAGTTCGGTTTTCCAACGAAGAATATGCCGATATGCATTGTCATGTAATGGTAATGCCCGAGCTGCTGTGGAGGAATACCGCCGACGTTCCTGTTCCAAATCGTCAAGTTTTCATCGATACCCATAGGCGACTGCGAGAAACTGGATCCTTTGCGTTAAAAACGGAACGAGAACCTTTTGGACAAGTTCAAAATAACATAAGTCAAATGATTGAACGCAGTCCTCAACATATACACGAAGAGTATCGACACGTATTGGAGTGATGTAGGCAACGGTATGGAGAACATTACATGCTGACAAGTTGTATCCTTACCACCTATTAAGAGTGCAGCACCTTCAACCGCAAGATTTTAATCAAAGGTTAAATTTTTGCCATTGGATCACTGCAAACCCGAACCTTTGTGGAAACACATTATTTACCGACGAAGCTATTTTCACTAGTAATGGGATAAACAATACCAGAAATTCTCATGTATGGGCTCGTGAGAATCCCCATGCAACTGTCGAGAGCCACTTTCAGCATAGGTTTTCAGAAAATGTGTGGTGTGGCATGATTGGGGACCATCTAATAGGACCCTACGTTTTCGATGGACGCCTCACAGGAGTTATTTATCGTGAGGTTTTAGAAAATCCGCTACCTCAACTTTTAGAAGACGTTCCATTATTAATTCGAGCCAGAATGTTTATGCAACTAGATGGAGCTCCTCCTCATTACCACCATTACGTATTGGATTATCTCAATGCCAACTACCGTGATCGTTGGAGTGCTCGAGGAAGTCCACATGCGTGGCCAGCACGGTCTCCAGACCTAAATCCACTAGATTATTACCTCTGGGGGTATTTAAAGCAGTTGATCTATGCGGAAAGAATTAACAATCGAGAATAACTCATTCAATTAATTTTTAATGCTGCCGCTTACCTCTGGGATAGACCTCAAGTACTGCGAAATTCGACTAATTCTCTAGTACGACGAGCTCAACGGTGCATTGAAAACGAAGGGGGCCATTTTGAACAGTTAATGTAGTTTTAATAAAGTTATCTCGCTAGAATTGTCATTATGTTTTAAGTAAAAACGGTTATTTTCTACATCCATGAATTTTTCTTTAGTAGGCTAGAACTTCTTTATTCTTTCGAATCGGTCCTATGTTCATATACCTTTTTTTGTTTAAAATCGTTGGAGGAACATACTGTTAAAGTTTGGCAGATTCCTCCTGAATCACCCTGTATAAAAAGCATACAGACTTTCCAGAATAAGGTGCTACGCAACATAGTAGATGCACCTTGGTATATACGCAACGCTGATTTACACCGAGATCTAAATATCCCTATGGTCAATGAAGAGATCAAAAGGTATGCTGGCAAACGTGATGCCAGACTACACCTTCATGAAAACATTGAAGCTCTTCAGCTGTTGGACAGACAACATATCGTCCGTAGACTGAAGAAGACCAAACCCTTCGAGCTTGTGTAAAGTGACTGTGTGAGAGTGCAAATAGTAGTCAAGAAAATCTACATCATTGGATGGACTCTAGTTGATAAGTATTTAGTTTTAAGATTTATGCGACGTAAATTAATGATTGGTCTTGCAGACCAGTTTTAATAGTATAAGCACCATAGGTGTTAATAAAAAAAAGATTTGTGTAGTTAAGGCCTTCTTCCATATGGTTTGCCAACATTCTTTCTCAATAGCGATAGCGCAGCTTTTGATAAAAACAAAAAACCTCGGAACTATCCTGTAGTTCGTAAAAACATATGTAATTAAATTAAAAGCCTTTCAATGTATTCATCTACAATTACTTAAGCCTCAGCAAGCATTTTCGTTGACAAAATAAGGTTAACTGAAAATAGCCAAGCTGACTTTCAATCAAGTACAGTTAATTGCAAAACAAAACTTGTTTCTACAGTAGGAATTACAATTTACTCTTGCTGAGTGTCATTCTTTTCGGATAATAATACGTCCCACTCTATGCTGTCAACACTCAACTTATTAAAACATTGCTGCTCCTGTAAAGGTTACTATTTCTAGTCAGCTTTGGAACTGTTGGACCGTTAAATATCGGCAAAATTGGATATGGGTTTCAATTAATCAACTACTATTAAGAGTATATGGGTGTAGCAATTATCGATGTTAGATAACAAAGTTATTACGATGTTGAATATTAGTTTCCCTGTTAAATGAACTCAGAGGCATACAAAGGGTTACAGTCTATATTTAGATATTTTAAGCTAAAATAGTTATATGTATAGAAATTAATTAAAATTAGTTTTCACTTGAACTTGTAAATTCGGCCTAAATTTTTTATCTTTTGTGTCTGCCTTATCGTTTTATGTATACGCCGGCTGTAATAAATTTCAAATTGAAAACATTAGTTCCAGCGTCACATTAATATTCATGTATGCTTTGTTGACTACAGCCCTAAACTTGCAAACATAAACAAGGCTGTCTTTTGGACACTTCCGTGTTCCATAAGCTCGCTGATATTGTCGATTAGCGTCACCTTAATTATTTTCTAATTTAGGCGGTTTCAATACGGTATAAGCCCTGGAAATCTTATCGAAAACGAGTCTAACTAGCACGCGAAGTGTGAGGCAAACGTGCGCGGTGGCGGCAATACTCTGTAAGCGTTATTCCTAATACGTAAACAACGGATTAGGACGGCTGAAGGTCGGATTTGGGCTAATTTCGGTTAATAACGGGATCACCTATGACGACTTGCAGGAACACGTGTACCCATCCTGTTTTCCGTAAAAGCGCCAACATTAGCGAGCATTACGCTCTCTGCCAGGTCAACCGCAGGAGCCTTTCTTGCTCTGCACACACGACGCGAAAATAAACAAAGATTGGGGAATCGCCGAACCAAATAAATGATCAACGATTACAAAAGCTACATAATAGGATAACCCGGTTTAGCGTACAGGAACGGCCACAATAAAAATAAATCCGTTGTTCCAAAAGAATTACCGCTATTGAAACCGTTTCCAAACACACCTTAATCCATGCCGGTAATCCTGCAGGGGGCATAGAAGTGGCAGGACCAGGAGCGGCGAACCGAGGAGCACTGAGGACTCGGCCTGTACACAAACACGGCCAAAGCTCTGGTAATTGCATTTGGCTATTCACACAGCCCCGGGCGAGCCAGTGTAATCGAGGGCCGGAGCTGTCTTAATTGATCCTACAATGCGGTCGCTCCGCGCTATCCCAACAAACAGCTCTCCACACTGCGTACAGGGCCGGATTTGCCGATATGATGCAGTGGTCGTCGCTTGAATACCTCTAGCCGGATGGAAAAATGCGCTCAGTTAGAAGCGGTGTTAAGTCCAATCATTTCTCAAATTAAAACTGGCGGCAGATAAGGTCTCTTAGATGGATTTTCAAGGAAGTACTCGTAGATGGTATAATTCCTTATAGTATAATATTACATTAAGCGTTAGTGTACTCATTATTTTCAATCAGGTTTGCATCATACCTACGAATTACGCTTTCGTGTTACCCCCTGGCTGCCGCAAGTATCACCACTATCGTTGGGTCCCTGTAACTCTACCTAACGTCACAGTGCAGGCACATAGTCGGCATCTGAACTCCTGTATGATTTGATCCTCTGATGGAGCACTTACCTTGAAAGAAAGGGATTGTACCACAATCAGAGATCAATATATTGCAATGAACGGGCATATTTTTTTATATTAATTTATATTTTTCTAGCTACCCAAATGTAAGGGACTAGCTGTAGGGGTAGCATCTTTTGTTGGGGCTGGTCGCATCTCTAGATATAATCTTTAGATAAATCTCAACAACTGATCCTCACAGGGAGCCCATCTCTCACTTATGGCTCCAAGCGCCACATCCCGGGCAACTGCATCGACCTGCAGGTTAAATTAAGTGAGGGTAGCCAGATATGGTAAATCCTGATGGAGGGCAGCAGTAACAATCAGTACTATAATAAGGCAGAAAAGGAATGCCCTTGGTATGGTTTATTATAGAATACTTCAAGCGGAACTGCATCAGTTTGAACGGTTGCAGTACTGCGGTATAGAAAGGCAGGGAAATCTACTGCGCTATATCTCTCAAGAGCATCATGGATAATCTGAATTGAAGGAATAATTTGTCTAGCTATCCGGCTAACACCCGGCTTTCTTCTACGTCCGGGATAGAGAGTGAGAATTTGGCTAGTGGGCATGTGGATACGGTTCACTGGGTACCACATGGAAAATTTGCGACCAATGAACTACAACAACAAAATCTTTTAAAAGGAAGAGCTCGCATTCGTCTTGCAACATGGAACGTTCGTGGATTACGCCAAAGTGGAAAATTAGCGATCGTCACGAATGAATTGAGGAGATATAATATCAATATAGCCGGGCTGCCAGAAACTCAATGGCACAGATAAGGACATTTTGAAAGCAGTAACTTTACAGTATATTACTCAAGAGTAGATAATGAAAGCAGGAGTGGAGTCGCATTGTTGGTATTCAATAAACTTAAAAGAACTGTATTTATTTAATTCGCACTCAGCCAACAGCCGTTAGGCCAATTATAGGCGTTGCTGTGCAGTTATGAGGACTTCTAACCCCACTAACGACTGTCATGATGTTGTATGACCGCCGGGACCAACTTTTTTCCGTGATAGCCGTACCACGAGGCGCCGAGAGATGCAGCCGTGGAACTCCCATCCAAGTTCTGACCAGAGACAGCGTTGCTTAACTCTGCTGATCGAAGGTGGACGCTTGTTCAAGCTACACCACTCGGGACCCCATTGTATTGGGATACACTGCCATTAACGATCGAACAATATCATTGTACATAAAAGCGTCTCTGTATAATCTAAATATTATTCAGATATATGCTTCTACAATGGATGCTACAGAAGCGGAAACGGAAGAATTCTATAAAGCATTGGAGTCGAGCATCGAAAAGATTTCCAACAAAGTAATAACCATCATCATCGAGGACTTCATTGCTAAGCTAGGCAATACGCGAAAAGACGAACATATTCGCAATATAGTGGGAAAGTTTGGTATTGGAACACGTAATTCAAATGGAGAGAGGTTATTTCAATTTTGTATAAACAATGAGTTCACAGTTGCAAACACTGTATTTAAGCAGCACATACGGAAGCTGTACACGTGAATCTCACCACATATAAGCCGTTCACGACCTTTTTGGGACAGAGTTGGCTATGATTTTTTCTTTTCATGTTGGACTAACTGATTCGATGATGTAGTGGATACAACTTTTTTTTTCTGTCAGTGTCTGTTCGACATTTTCTTGCCACCACATTGCCAGATTTATTATTTTAATATTCGTAAGAAAATAAATGATTTATCAAATGTGTAAAAATAATTTTAATTTTCATCAAAGGAAAAGTCAAAATGTCCAAATTAATTTTGTTACAACAAAAAATTTCCATTAAACGATGCTACTTCCAATTTAAAAAGGATAGACCAAATTTAAATAAACGCGAGTCGATGTGGAGACTAGAGAATATCCGGCAACAATGTACCTATTCAGAAAATATAACCTTAAACTGGAAACAACCTAACCTAACACAAAAAGTGTCAATTTCCATGAGGGAGTTTAGTTGCAACGGAGGTTCTGCCAACAAAATTACTAGATGGTCATAGCCTCACCTGACCCAAAAAGATCGTGAACGGCTTATAGATTAACTAGCAATGAAACTGATTATATTTTAATTAAATCAAGATGGCGTAGTGCTATTCTTAGTTCCACGACTCTATCTGGGGTGGACTGTAATAGCGACCATACACTACTATCTAGTATTTTTCGTGTTAAATTAATGATCTGTCGAAGAATGCAACAAAAACCAAAACTACCTAATATTGCAGACACAACCGTCATAGCTACCAAGATAAAAGGAATGGTAGATACAATGAAGAATTTACCAAGTGATCCCAATGAATTGTGACTCAAAAGGAGATCCATTATTCTAGAAGTTGTCAAAACACTTCCCAATAATCGAGAAAATATAAATCAGAAACCATGTATCAGTGAAACACTCTTAAAAGTATTGAGGCTAGAAGAAACATCAAGATGTTAGGATTACATACACCTGAAGACATATTCAAATATAATAAACTATTTGCATTGATACAAAGTCAGTGTTGAAGTGACAAGAATCAGTTTTTGAATTATATCTGCTTCGACATACAAAAACATGCTGACTCCATAAATAGCAAAGACGTGTTCTTGAAAATAAAAAACCTCGGACTTGGGCAATAATGGATAGTAACAACACCTCACTAACTGATGTTCACAATATTCTGGAAACATGGCGGAGATACTGTGAAAAACTCTAGGCAGATGAGAACTATGAGTATATCAAGGTTGGCACTAAATAAATCACCCAGTATGGATTTAATTACTGCCGAAATCATTGGGCTACTTCCCGGAAACTGTATAAAAATAATACATAAAATATGTTAGCATATATGGCGAACAACAGTATGGCCTAACGAATGGACAACTTCTATAACTATTCCTCTCTACAAAAAAGGATCTACCACTACCTGCGACAATTTTCAACTGCTGGCACTTATTATCCATATAAGTAAAATAATCTTTCTCAGGACTTTCAGTTTTATATATATATATATAACTGAAAGTCCTGACTCACTCATTCATCCATTCACTCACTAGCCCACTCATCAACGCCCAGCCCAACCCCTTGGACCTACAAAGCTGAAATTTGGCACAGAAACTTCCTTTATAATGTATACAAGGAATAATAATGGATATTTCGAAATACAACCCCTAAAGGGGTAAAATGGGGGTTGCAATTTTGTATGGAAGAATAATATTAAATAAATATTTCGACTTGAAACTTCGTAGAAGTACTCCTAAAAACAAATAAGCAAACACGTATTTCTTGATTTTCAGAAAAAAAAACCCGTTAGGGGGTGAAATGGGGTAAATAAACCTAAAAATTGATATGGGTGTCGTTATTGAGATTTTTTGGGACGTTGATTGCGAAAACGGCATTTGAAATTTGGCAGGCAGATTTCTCATAGGGAGTAGGCATCCGCTAAGAAAGGGTTTTTCAAAATTCAACCCCAAAGGGGGTAAAAAAGGGGTTGGAATTTTGTAAGATCAAATCTTGTACGAAGTCATTCAAAGTTTTTGGAAATTTGTCCCCTGAAGGTGAAAATAGGAGATGACAAGACGGGACGGGAAGGAACGGAACGGGACTAGACGGGAAGAGATGGGAATGGATGGGAGGGGCTGGACGGAACGGGGCGGGACAGGACGGGAAGGAAAAGGATGGGGTGGGGTGGGATGAAATGGGGGGAAGAGAACGGGGCGAGACGGGACGGGACGCAATGGGAAGGAAAGGGATGAGATGGAATGGGAGGGGGGAAGGAACAGGACGGGACGGAACGGGACAGGGCGGGACGGGACGGGGCAGGACGGGACGGGACGGAACGGGACAGGACGGGACGGGAAGGGAAGGGATGGGATGGGTTGGGAGGGGGAGGGGGCAAGGAACGGGGCGGGACAGCATATTACACCCCTATGTACCTTTACTTCACCGACTGCTGTAAGGCATCTCTTATGGCCCATTATGATTAACATGGGTATACCGCAACACATTGTCGCTGTAATAAAAAATCTTTATGAAACTCAAACATATGTTGTAAGAATTGACAATGTTTATTCTACAAGTTATAAAATCAAAAAGGGCGTTAGGCAATGGTGCAGAATGTACAACTTATATAGCGAGCATGTTACGAGGCTTGATGATTGGAAAGGTGGCATTTCGATTGGTGGTGAAAAAATCAGCAACTTTCGCTATGCAGACGACACTTTGTTGATTGCCAGCAATAAACAAGAACTTTTGTCCTTTATAGAAAAGTTCGAAAGAGTAAGTCAAGAATACGGCCCTTCTATTAACACAAATAAAACTAAAATTATGATAGTGGACAAATATAATAATAATGCTCAACAAACTCGTCACGTAGGCAATTATGAAGTTTTTGATGGTTTTCTATATCTAGGAGCCCTCATAAATAACACTGGAAGCTGTGAGAATGAAATTCGTAGACGAATCCAGCTTGGAAGAACAGCTATGTCGAAATTAAGTAAAATATGAAGAAGCAATCATATAACACGTAATACCAAGATTAACCTTGTCCAGGCTTAGTGTTTTCTATATTTAAATACGCATCTGAAACCTCGACTATTTGAACTGCAGATCGCCGACGCATCGACGCTTTTGAAATGCAGCTTTGGTGGAAGTTGCTTAAGGTTTCCTGGACGGCACGTAGAACTAATATCTCGATATTAGATGAAGTAAAACCCAAGCAAAGGTTGTCTACTATTATTTATGAGAATATCCTAAATTTTTTCGGCCACATTACTCAAGCTGATAAGTTTGAAAAACTTATTGTTCAAGAAAAACCTCTAGGCAAACGAAGACGGGGCAGATCGCCGATGCGCTGGATCGACACTGTTGAGAACCTCTTGGAAGCAAATATAGAACAAGCTGTCAGATCTGCGTAGAATAGGGAAAGATGGCGCAGAACAGTACGAGCAATAACAACCCGATTAGACAAGACTACATATCCATGATCACCATGCGTCTGTCAAGACGTAACGACTAGAGAAGGAGAGCAACCCAAAAATTGCTGGTATAGTTAAATATTAGATACAAATCTAATTGAATAGCCAAGTATTCTGGCCTATAGTTTAATTGTTAAACCTTTATTTCAATTTCATAGTTTGGTAAAACATGATTTTCGATACCTGTGTATTTGTTGTAAGTTTCAAATTAAAAGCCCCCTTAGCAGCTACTACGGTAATACTAGGCCTACTTTTCTTTTGCTGCACTTTACTCCTTTATCACAAAGCTGTCAAAAGGGAAGAGGAGACAAAGAAAAGTTATTCTTGTAGCACATAGTATACCTACATCAAAGAATTGTACAGATAGTGCCATTTCCCAACTAGCAATCTCCACCTTTCTGTGTCAAGCACTTCATTCTCAGCCAATCTCCAGTATCTCGTTCATTAAACATTTTCGGGGTCTTTCTGGTTTGTTCTTCCCGGGTGGTTTCCATATAAATATCTTGTGGGGTAATTACTTATCATGCATGGGCGTAAGACGTCCAAACTACCTTAAAACTCTCTTCTCTAATACTTTTCCAAAAAGTCTACTTAGCTGGTGTTTGCACTCAAACCTTTGTAGTTACCTACTTTGCCCCTATCCCACTTTTTGTGCATTGAAAAATAGAAAACATTTTCCATTTGTTAGAAGTTCATTTCTGTTTTAAGCAAATAATATATATTCCTAATATTAGTGTTATTACCTGCGTACTTTATAGGACTTTTAGGCTATGTAGATCTACCACTTTATGTTCTAAATTACTTCTTCTTCAACGATATTTTCATTATTTGCTATTCATCTAACTGCTCACGCTTTGTAGTATTACATATTTTTTTTGTGAGCAAATTTGTAAATAATATTTTTCCCACTCATTGATGTGAACATTACTATATACACTATTTTCCCTGTTAATTATCATATTTTTTAAACACTTCCACACTTCTGTAAACTCTACCTATGACATTTTCTATTTCATTGCATCTTTAGTCCCACACTGAGCTTGTAAAATTCGTTACTTCGTATTTAATTCTGTTTGATATTGTTTATTCTGAATACCTTTCTGCTATGCTGCCAGCTTACCGTTTTTCTTATATGCCTTTATTTTCTTCTGTTCCATACAGTTATTCTATTAAAATAAATTTTTTGTTTTTCTGTTCTCTGAAAACATTTACTGCTTCCAACTAAGTCCACATCATCTGCATCTATTTACTATTTTTCGTAGTTTCTTTTGATATAACAACTTTATACTTTCCTGTTTTTAGTTTGATTTAAGACTCCACGCATTGTTTCGCGGAAAGTGTCTTTCATAACCCGGAGCATTATTAGCGGAAATTATGACGATTCTTTGGTTACTTTGCATATTTCCTTCTAATCAGAACGGAAACCCCTGCATTAGCGTGTCGTGACTTATTTACTCCTGACCACAAACATAAATGGTCCCCCATATTCTTTGATCTCGGTCAAGTTTACTATATCCATTTTAATTTTTGCATTTCATTTATTAATTCCTGAAGTTTGTCAAAGATTCTCTCACATCCAAATTCAGTTTGCGAAGCTTCATCCTGCTTCTGTTTTGTTTGTCCGTGCTCCGAGTCTTATGATTGGGATTTTTAATGATATTGAATCATTTACAAGTGATGGACGCTTGATTCACTACTCATCCCTCGGCCTGAAGGACCAAAATATCTTCCTTAGTTTCCCTGCTTTTTCATGACCTTTCCGTAAAGGGAGACCGTACCAGTGGCATAACCCACAGATTTACTAGGGCGCTAAAGCTCCCTCGCCCACCAAAGGATGGCTACTGCAATGTGGAGATACCATCGAAGAAGTACTACATAGCAAACATAAGTAACAAGCGTCCGCGTTGCTCTTAATTAAGCTGATCATCTTCTTCATGTTTCAAGTCGGCGAATACTATGGGAAAGGGATCTCGATCCTCCACTATTTTGAATAGATCACCAGCATTTCGAATTCCAGACCAATTACGAATCTTTTTGAGTTATTATGTTTTTCTATTCCAGGTACACATGTTCCTTCGGTCTTCTCTTTCAATATTAATTGTAACCGTGAATAGTCTTCACCTCTCAAAACATGTTCGAGGTAGGGTATGTTTTGCACTTGTTTCCCATACTAATGTATGGTGGCGTCCTGCTGACATTAAGAAAAAGGGAGATGAAAATATAGATGCGACTGAACAATGCGCCCTTAAGTGCAAAGAGAGAAAATTATATGTATGGAAATTATAACTTGATATAGAAAATATAAAGCGCTTGTAAACGCTAACATGACAATAATAAGTTCTAACTAAGCAATTAAAGGCAAAAAATTGTTTTCCTTAGTTTTTCTACAAAACCGTATTAGCACACGGAGCACACTTAAATACGTTTGTAAAACAGAATCATTAATGTTTTGCCTATTTGTAAATTCGTTTGTGCCTAGACAAAGCATTACTTGCTTCATGTCTACTTATAAAATTGATGTATTTACAGATTCTACTTTTAGTATTCTTTTGTAGGTATGTTTTATACTTTTACGGACTTTTCAAACTCCTTGTAGGTTTTATATGTTTTGGCTCATTTAACTTCTACCCTAGTGTTTTCTCCCAGTTCGTTCTGTTGAGGGTTTAGTATTTTTCAGACTTAAATTAACTGAATTTATACCTAGTTGATGGACTGATTCGTTAAAGTGAATAATAAAACAGCTAAATAAATCACAACGTATTATTACACATTAAGAATATTGTTTTTTATATACCTAGAAACCTAGTGTGGTAGTATTAGTCTCGTATCTGTCCTCTTTTCTTAATAAATGTTGACGATTGATGTCTAAAGTAAAAGAAAATAGTTTTATACTTTGAAAAACAGCATTTATGCAACAGACAAAGCGAAACAATCGCAGCGCTGATAGTTTCGTTTCAGGGAGATTAACTGAAAATTTTGAAAGTCCAACATTTACCTTGAGCTTCGGTGACATCGAGAACCGAAGGATAATTAAACTGGTTTAGTAGATACAAGTTATGCTGTGACAAAACAATGTTCCGAACTATTTAATATAAACCCTGTGGAAGTTGTGTTATCTGGAGTCGCGGATTCCGTTTAATTAATATTTTGGCAAGATTTAGTCAAACTAAACATTTAAACCTCTAGGAAGCTACAATGATTTAACCAGTTATTCCGTTAATTGTAAGACATTTCAGGGATGGCAAATAGCTTTCACAAACTAGCTCTCAGGTTTGAGTTTGAACACTGGTACAAATCAGTTTATTACAGTTCCGATACAGCTAATTTAGAATGCAGAAACAGGAATGCAAAAAGAAACAGAAAAGAACGTCGTAATGACTGAATTTATTATTGTGGTAATCATTAAAAACCACTGTACTGGAAACAACACAACAACAAAGTAGCCAATTATTGCAAAATATTAAATATATTTAATTACCATTAGTTTTCGAATACGAGGGAAAGAATAAATGCATTATTTTTATTCGAATCTCTGTTTACACTCGAGTGGCTAATTAATCCATCTAAGAATAGGTGCATATGCTGGGAATCTATTACGGTTATCTCAGAAAATTTGAAGCTTAAAACAGGCAAAACTCAGTCTTAAGAAATAATATTATCTTCAGTAAAGATCCGAGGCAAAGCCAGGTTATTAAGATTTTTTTTTTATACTTGGGTCAGAGGAGTTAATATGCAGGCAAATACCTCAAAGAGAAAGAAGAAAATCAAAAGGCAACCACTAAAAGTGTTACTGAGCAAATTTACAAACACCTCATCACACAAAATGCAACAAGCCATTAATTATAAAGGACTTATGGCAAGCGATGATCCGGGAATAATTAATTGCGAGCCGATTAGCAGTTTTAAATTTAACGAAGCTCTGTTCTGAATACCGTTTGTATCTTTAAATTGGGTTCCTATTTTTAGTAGGAGTATTTTTAGTGCGCCAATATTGATTTAATCTAAATGTTACCGTCTTTTGAGGAAATAATAATCACAGAATTCTGACGTAAATAGAGTTTCGAAACCTAATTATATGCGGTATCGCTTCGGAATAATTTTCAGATTTCCGCTGCGGTTTTTATATTTCGGCGCTTTCAATATAACGGCGCTCGAGTCATTATTTTTCGCCATCGTAGAGTCACCTAGTTTCACTGAAGTTTAATTTAATACAGTATGATCTAAAATTATGTTCATCTAGCGTGGCTATGGAATAGTTCCTAATTTATAAATGCAACTATATATATACATAAATGTCAAATTTTGCATTTGATTTCTAAGTGAATTATGAATAGTTGCATTAATAAATTAGTAACTATTCCGTAGCCAGGCTAGATGAAAATAATTTTTGATCATACTTGATATAACTTAGAATTGGGCAATTCTCGTACATATAGTCTATTTTATTTCTACAGTTTTTGTGACATTTCTGAAATAAGTTGATTGATAGTATCTTTTTTTACAATAACGTCGAATTTATGGCACTAACACTTAAAATTATATTTATCATTGCTGTTTTTATAATATTTGTGTTAGCAAAATTGTTATTATGTGCCAGTACGAGGATCACTTTCCTTGTTGCACAAAATTCAAATTAAACAAAAAGATTCTAAAAGTTTTAGTTATGCTAGAGAGTAATAATTACTCTTTTACTCCTTTTTTATCACTTTTGGAAGTATGTATACGAATTAGTAATTAATTGAGTATAAATAAGTATCACAATTCACAAATCCTACTTCCTGGAAGCTCACAGGAAACTCGACTAAAATTGTTAGGTTTATTTACAAATTCTCGCCACCATTACACTTCACGCCCACGTTTTTGTTTCGTTGGGCTGTCGTGTTGGGGTGGGACAATTCGATATTAGTTGGTCAGGGGTCACAAAGCTAAGAAATTGCGCGTGGTGTGTTAATGGTTCCGTAAATATAGCCGTGTGGGAAGCCCATTACCGTACCGATTTGGCAAACTTACAACGGGGTGCCCAAAATGCAGTTCACATATCCGCGGCCCCAAATCTTGTTTCATTTTTGAGTTTCGCATAATTTTATATCGACTTATCGTACATTAATTTATTGTTTTGTAACCATCCCCCATCCGGGCGCAGTTTTGGAGACACACCCTGTTGTCCACGTGTGGACTGACGCTAATTGCACGCAGGCAATCTTTGAATCACTGTTGTCAATTCTTTCGACAATACTTAGGAGAAGCTTTCCATAATATCGCTTGTAGAACAACGCACAGCCAGGATTCCGCTCAGCGCCAGGCTAACCTACTTCCCTTTATTTTTGCATCTTTCCGATAGTTAAGATTACTATACCCAATTTTATCACTTTGACCTAGTTTAGTTCGTGCTGCTATGACATTATTTTTGTCCGACGAAACTTCGTAGAATGCGTCGGGGTCGATTTACCTTAAAATGTGATAAACTAAAATACAGGACGCCAAGTAGTTATATTTGGTACGTTCACCTCTAGATGCTTGAGACGACAAACCAAAAAGCGCCTCAAATGGAGCCAAAAAAGAAAGGCAAATAACACCCAACAGGTAATGGGCATCATATAATAATAATAAAATAACACATTTAGGTGATAGCAAATAGGATATAAACGATATTTAATTACTGGTATTCCAAAACCAAGCTGTAGAATATTTAAATGTATAAAGACTAAAAGTTTACACATAAATGCAAAAATATCACACTACTTAAAAACCACTGAAATGATCATACATATACAATACTTGCAACTAGTCTATATATCCTTAAGAAGCCTGACTGGTAATAGGTACGTCCAGTTTACATAAATGGTATGGTGAGCTGTCACTGCAAGATGCTACTGAGAGGAGCCCGAAAATTGAAACGCTAATGTGATACTGCTATTCTTATATACATCCACTTTAAAATAAGCATGTTCACTAAACCATTATATTTTACACTTTCCCAAAATCAAACCGATCCCTTTACAAAAAGAGAGAGCCAACATGTCCAGGCAACTGTATATTCGTTTCCCGTAGTCAATACAATAAAAAAAAATATATTTGAGACAGCAAACCTTTATGAAAATAGTATCAGTAGAGTTCGAAGCTGCTCTGATAACATAATGATTAATGGCATAATTTAAACAATCAGCTGCTCAAATACAATGCTTTTTTTAATTCAAGATTGTATTTGCGTTTCAGCACTGGAAAAATTGCTTGATCATTTAAATAATCAATTAAAAGAATCAACTACAAGTGGATACATTATATGTATTGAGGCCTTGTATTAATAAAGGGTTTAATTAGAATGTGAATAATTAAATAGGGCAAATCACCACAATACTCAGAGAAGTTTTATTGTGTAAAACTTTGCCTGTCAGTATATTACGCTAATCAAAATGCAATGTATTCCTTATAGTTTAATAAAATGGTTCTATATTTTATCGAATTTTATCTGAGTTTTATTTGAAATTTTGTTTAGAATATTTGACTTAGCGTAGCTCATATACGCAATTTTAGTACAACATCTCTACTAAATTCGGTTACTCATAACTTCACAAACTTGACGTTTACTACAGAAAGTCGTTAGTGCATATAGCGTGTATTTAAAGATTCAAAAGTGAAATTCTGCAAGGAAACGTCAGGTAAATCAAATTAAAACTCCCGCCTAGCAACAACTGACTCGATTTAGTTTAGATATGACGCCAGCTGCTCTTTTGTTCTGGACTTCCTGTGGTGGCTTAAATTTTCTGGCAAAACCCCAATTTCTACTGACGCCATTCAAATTACTCAAACTGAGACAAATCTGGATGCTTGGAAATACGATGAACCTCTTCCACAAGGCGCATTCTTGAAGATTACTAGTTTTCCCGGCTCTCAAACACTCAAAAACATGCCACTCTTACCTTTTAAATTCTAGCCGATTTTCGCCACGGAGATGGTTGCAGGTAACGCCGAGATTCTAACTCGCTTGAAGTCGCTTTCCTGGCAGCAAATATTGTTCAGGATGCTCGTTCACACCTCCCTAGGCCGTTGGAATGGAGAACCCTGGCTGTGGCAGCTCAAGTGGCAAGGTATCGAAGGTTGAAATTTTCAAGTGTCGGAGCCGCAACTCAGCCGAAGTCGATTTGGTAAATTTATAATTTTACGTCGCAAAAACTTCTACAAACACTACCACAGATGCCTGATAACTGGTATAATAAAATGGTAAACTTTTTAGACTTGCTAAACACTTTTTATTATATAAAACCATTAAATTTGCTGGAGCACAATTTTGCCCCAAACTTGTCAATTTACAGCAATTGTTCTTTTTTTTTTTGACAAAGATTGCTTGCTTTTCACTAGCCTGTACGTTTATAAATAATTCTACACTCATAATATGCACATAACCAACTCTTTGTATCATTTAGTTTCATATGATCTGGCTTTAAATATGTTCAAACCTATCATATTAAGTATATTATATTAGCCATCTTAAATCTTTCTTTTTTCAAACTTCAAATTCAATCCCTCTGAAATCTATTTTGCTTATGCTCGGCTTTATCCCTCTTGCATCCCATTTCCAATGCATTTAATAACTTCAACTACTGTTCAAATTGCAATTAAATAAAATAGTTCAACTCTGTGCTTTAATTGACTTTGCTTAATATTTCTCACTACATACAGAGCTAAATTGTGAGCTTAAAACCATCTCAGTATATAACAAGTATTTGTACTATCAAACCTTAACAATAATTAATTATGGTTTTTACAATGTGAGATGAAGCCTGGATTTACCCACAGATACCATAGACGATTGTACTGCATTTACAGCAAACTACATATTATTTCCGATGTACAGGTACACATATGGAACTGGTCGTCGAGAACGTACCTATGCTACCTCCACAAAGAACAGTGTAACTTCCAATATGGCTACGATCGGATACAGTTTATCACCAGGTGAGACCTGGAACTTGAACGCTGGTCAAAGGAATAATTCTACCTAAGAATTGAAAAAATGCCTACAAGACATCTCGCTACAACCCATACCGGCAGCTACGCAAGTTGAAGCCTTATAATTCGCTATTTTAAAATTCCATCATAAAAAAGGTTAACTAGACCTGTAATTCGCAAGATAAATAAATGCTTACCAGAGCTCTGTCCTTGAAACCTCAAACTAAATTTCATTGTTCACGCGATACATGGTTTCACTGTAATGGGAAAACAGATCAAACCACTAAAATCCCCTTACGGTACCAGACAAACGGCAAAAGCTTCCCACTGGGCACTACCTCAATTCAGCAAAAGAATTTTCACTCTTGCAATGCATGCTGATCTTCTAAAAAGGCCCCCCAACATTCTATAATTACGCTGTCTGTTATTCTGCACAAAGCGGAAGAAACATTTATCTTGTGAACAAACTAAGCACATATCATGCGTTGCAAACCTACAAGACGAGATATTTCTCAATAGGAGCAGTTTAATGTCTCACGACAAACTACTATACCTGATTCTGCGTCTTTAACCATTCGTTATGTAGCCATATATCTTAACACATCTCTATTTCAAGCACTAGAAATGTCTGCTGACTACTTATTAAGCGTCTTTCATTTTCATTTGTAGTAACTGATCTTATTAAGTTTATCTTTCCTCTTGCTGCTACTACTTCTTTAAATATTGAAATTAAAAGATGATGTTGGAGGCAGTCCACATCTGTGTCTGCTATTTTGAATTTTAACTTAAGGCCTTTTGTTGCCGCATGCTTTGACTTTGGTTGGGATGCAAAGTTCTACCATCATTGGATAAAAAAATCTTTTCGTAGCACTGCCTTATGCTTCTTTGAGATCAATGAATATCTGTAAAACTTTTATGTTACACTTCCAGACACTCTTCATTATCTGGCGAATAGCAAATGGTTGGTTCATAGTAGGTTTGTTTTTGTTTCTGGTAATCTCTCTCAATTCTCTCGATATAATAGAATTTTCTTTGGGGAAATATTTCTCTTTAGTATTTCACCTTATCAATAGGAGAGTTTTAAATATTTCTTTTCCTCAAAAATTTTATTATCAACGTTTTTAGATATTCTACTTCTTAATCTTAATATAAGCTGAGAGCATGTTAATAACCACAGAAAGTGGTTTTGTAAGCCATTGTCAGCCGCCTTCGGGCAGTTCGAAGAAGAAACCGTCACAGGGGCCATAGCCACCAAATGTATTGATATGGTAGCCTAGTTGTTCATTTAACTTCATTTAGTGTTTGACTACTCCTGCAATAACGCCCAAGATTTTTGATTATACCACGTACTGCATGGTTACATAGTTGTGTCTCTTCTCGTCTATGCAGTAACTATTCGAAGTATAACTTATATCTTCTAGTAGTAATACATGCTTTGCGGTCTAATATTTTATTTTATTTTAGTTTGTTTCCTTCTGTTTGCATACCTATTCCTAACACCTTCTATAGATTTTCATTCTAAAGTGTATTACATTACATACTTACAAATCACACTATTAAATCATATTTCATTTTACTATTTGCATTTACCATCGAGGTGACCATAAAGTCTAGAAATATGTGAAATGAATACCTTATAAGGATGAATAAAGTAGGTATACCTAAAGAGATTATGTTTATGTTTTCATAGAAGAACAAGGTGTAGGAAGTTCAACGGTCCACTGAACAAACCGACATTAGAAAAGAAATATAAAGTTGAACCTTGTCAACGACGATGATAATGTTATTATCCCATTACTTGCTTATTTTTTATTTAAATCTGTAGTAGCTGACATTTTTAAACAAACTTGATTTATGCAACCAAGTGATGAAAATACAATTTGAAAAGAACGTCAGGGCAGCAACCAAAGCAAAAATATCTTTATTACATTGTAAAAGTCTTCAGATCTACTTTTTCTCTTTGCCGCAAATCCCAACAAAATCAGCGCAACACGTTTAAAATGCTGAATAAGTTCATGCAAAACATGAGCGAAAAGAAATTCGAGTAACCCCGCAGGGCTATGTACAATTAGTGTTAATTTTTCGTTTAGTTAATTAGTTGCTTCGTTTTAACCGCGTTTATTGGCCCACCTTGACGGAAAAATGTAACCAGCAATACTTTCGGCATACAACCTTTGTTCCTTCCTCGCCACGGAAAACTCGCCCCGTTTAATCACTAGCACGCACCACAAAACATTTCAAATTAATCTGGGAAAGTTAAGGTTGCTTATGCGGCTTCCAATTGTTTTTTTTTTATATGAGAAGCATCATACACGCAGAGCTAATTGCTGCGAAGCTATGCATTTCAACAGGATCAATTTAACCGAAAGGGCTACTTCGTACCTTTAATGATTTAAATTCCATGCTTTTAAACCGAATGCTGAAATTAACATTTCAACGTTCTATAACCGCTAATAGTCCTCCGTCCTAATTAATTCCGTAAATGTATTACAAACGCTCTTTTCGAAGACAAATAGAACTATTTGCCGACGAGTTCGGTCCTGAGAGGGTTTATGGCGTAGGCCGTGTTGAATATGCGTGCTCACTCACCACTCAGAGATGTTGGATATTAATGAAAGCCACTTACAGCCTGTACTATTAAAAATTTGTCCCCAACATGTCGCCCACTTGTAAATAATATTTGAGTTTAATTTCTATGCGGCCCGGGAAAATCTCCTATTCGGGCACTGAACGCGGTTATGAAATTTTATAATTACGTCCATTTGCCTTGCGTGGTATACAACTCGAAAATAATTACCGTTTGACAGAGTTTTAGGGGACATTGCAAAATAAAACCCTCCTTCAAAAATTATTAAATGTAATTACCCACCTCTTCAAGATAAATTGCACTTTCCCCTAATCCGAGTTGCAATTTAAGGGTATTAGGAAATGAAAGATTACTTAATAATATATAGTAAATAGTAAAGGTACATACACACCTGTAGACAGGTTTCCTGTGAATAGGTAGTAATGATCAGTTGTTGATGTCGGGCATTATTACCATTTGCACAGGTACAAAACTAGACAATATGTTGAAACAACATGGCAAAATTAAATTCGACTAATTTTTTTAACATTAAACGTTATTATTTCTCTTTTTCAGACTCTTCTCGCGTGTAGGCCGTTATATGCCCCATAATATTTCTCCGCACGTTCTATTTTTTGAATTACCACTCGTAGTGGGTGATGCTTACTGTACTTAGATTAATCATTCTAAAAGTAATACAACGATTTATATTACTAAAGCAACTTGCAGAGTCCTTCTCGAAAATACAATGAAGCTGCATGAACAACCAATAGTATTGCGAATATTTAGTAAAATATTTTCCAAAAGCACATTACAGAAGTGAGATTCCCAGTGTGCAAAGATACGTTCAGCTCACGTTAAAACATAACTTTGGCCCAAGCGTTATATCGATGTCGAAGTGATCCCGAAAATAAACCAGTTTTTCAACGTTATGTGGTTGATTCTAGTCAGAATATGACGGTTTTTTAACGTTTAAGTTATAACCAAACATAACCGTAAGTGTGAACATTATAGTCTCGATCCAAAACATAAGGTTTCAACATTGGTGCCGACCATTTAACGTGTTTTTACATTTAGTTGCAAATCCGACGTTTTTTGAACGCCATGTTATTTCACAATTTTCATCGATATGGTAACGTTGTAACGTCGTTGCTATTTCAACAGACGATTTAAGTGCTTTATACGTTAAAACGACGTTTTAGTAACGATAATGTTTGGTTAAGTGTTAACGTTCTAAGCATGTTACATTTCAACTACGTCAACTTTTTTTTTACGTTGAAACTACGTTTTAATGGATACCAAATTGATATTTTATTTAGGTCCAGTATTTACTACAGTGGAACACTACCTTTCTTCTGAATATTCTATATTATGCCCAGAGTAGCTGAATAAAATGACGACTTCATTTGATAAACTAACTCTCAAAACAGATCGGGTAATTGCTTTAACACTATATAGGTCTACCCAAAATCGAAAGGCGTTGTATCTTAAATGGGAAAAATATTAAACTTAGTGGAACACGGACGTATAACCTACTATGTAGTCTTCTAATGCAATTCTGCGAGCTTTATGTCAAACTGGAATAATAAACACACAACGTTCTGACTCACGCGTTTAAATTGGTTGCCACTGTCTTGAACGTACGTAAAATCTAGTTTTACATTAACTGGTGGTAACAATAGATGTTAATATCAGCGACATATCGGCGTAATATAAACACCCTCAATAAACGTCATAGCCAACACGTTTAATAAATAGAGTATTTACGTAAACAGTAAAACGAATTATTCAAAATCAACTTTTAATTCTTGTCGAGAAAATGACTATTAGACTAAAATTTAACGTTTAATTTTCAACCATTAACGCCTTTTAACTATGTAAACGTCTTTTCGATGTACATATTCTAAACGTACGTGTGCCTAACGTGTTGATTCCTCACTAATCACTACGTTTACACAAGTTTTTCGTGCAATTAAATATATGAAAACGCTATACACCCAACCGTTATAGTATTATACCAAATTCTCCATATATTTACAGGATTTCCACCACTTTTACAGGTTAAAACCTGTTTACTGCATGCAACACCTGCAAGGTTGGTATGTAACTAACTAGTGGTATGTTCGCGGTCTCAAAATAATAAGGTAGATCTCTGCTTAAGAAAGGAGATTTTTTTATTATTGTGTAGGAGCCACAACAATAATAGTTCATTAGCTAGTAAAGTACTGACAAAATCCTATTATGGAGGAGCTTACTCTCATTTTTTGGAAAATGGATGCTCTTTATTGAGAGTCGAAACTACCTTTCTCAACTTTGGTTGGCATACGCCCTTTCTTTTCTAAAAATTGTGAGGAAGGATAATTGTTTTGGCCTTACCTGTTGGCGAAAGTTTTATTTGTTATTTTGCCGGCTGGTAACTATCAGCCTAATTGGGCTAACTCGCCGAGAAGGGTCGGGGTTCCAGCTACGCTGAAAGAGAACGACAGGAAAAAAAAGGAGAGGGCGCCAGGTCCTTGACGTTGTTTACTCCTTGCGTCGGACCATCACAAGGTGGAGATAATTCCCAGCAGAACGAACGAAATTAAAGCAACGACCATTAAAAATATCACAACTTTATTTAGTAGTTGGTGGGTACTAAAGTGCAGACACACCAATATATACAAAAAAAAGAGATACATCATATATAAGAATACATAAGGTGAGCGCGGCATAAGCGACAACAAAATATTTGTTAAAATAAAAAAAATTGCCGAGCAGGCACGGGCGCCGCAAAGGCAACGAATAAAAAAAACAATGTCTATATATATGTGTCCCAGAGCGGGCACAACAACTAATACGCCAGTACAGAGCAATGCAAGTACACTCACGCTAATGTTTAGCCACGAATGTTAGCTCTAATTGACGTTAAAATTACGCTCCAAAATTTCTAGCGGTCGGAAGCAACGTACGTCTAGCGTGGCCACACCTTACGCCGAGGTCCTTATTAATAGAAAGGCATCAAGGTATTCATGAATCAAGTAGCAAAACTTGTATCTGCTCTTTAACAAATTTCATAAAGGCGTAAAATAAATAACCGGGTCGCGGAGACGGCTACCGTGGTCGGTTCACTAACCACTACCATCGTCTAGCGGCTATCTTCACGCTGTAAAATTTTGAACCGCAAATGGCGGCGTGCAAACAAAATAGAAAAACGTAAATACAAGTCTACATTTAAGTATATACCGGAGCTGAAGGTTTAACGCGCTAAGCGGTTAATCACAGCTACCGCATGCTACCAGGTAAGTGAAAGACAACATTCAAGTAGTAGGTTGCTGTCAAAGCTCGAAGTCCTATGATATCTAATCTGGAATTTTAGGAGGCCCCACTGTGAAGCTGCGGAGTCAAGGCCAACAGAACCTTGGTAAGCCTAATTGACTTTAATCACTAGACTGCAAAAAGTGACCGCATGAATTTTGCGGCAGCCCTAACATTCATAATTTAAACGAAAGCACATACAAAAAACGAAATGCACGAGGGGTACGATCCGTCAAGCGTGCCCTAAATTCTATCTATACGAAGCACTACTATTCTATCATAAAATACACCAGGCGCAATGTGTAATAACTATGTTAGCATTTTGCCTGCAGGAAGGGACGATCTAACCTTTCCGTTGGCTTCCTTGTAGTTGTGCGCTGCAGTAGGCGGCCAGCAGCTGCGGTGCAAGCGAAGAAGGCTATAAATAAACTGCAGGTAGGTGTAATGCAGTCACGTATTCCCCAATGTAGCCCTCAGGCTTTGCCAAATCAATAGGCAATTTGACAGTTTCATGGACCCAGGTCGACGGATTGGATTCCGGCAAATTGCAGCCGATCGGGGAATCCTTAGCCCCCACAGGAATAGGCTAAAAACGCACAATGCCCAAATGAACCCTCGATTAAGACGATGGGGCCTTATCTTACCTAACGCTGGAATAGAGCCAGAAGAAGCGTGCTTAAAGTTGTTTCCCAGAAATCCGCAAATGCGAAAGGACGAAGGTAAGTAACTCTATATAACAATTACGAACGTCCGAAACAAAGCGATAGTATTTCCAGATCCTCCCATAAAACTATTCAGAGATGAGCTCAACAATAAGGGCTCTTTGAAGCATTACGCTGCAGTGAAAACCAACTAGCACGACAGTTTTGCTTGGAAAGAACAAGCAGAATTCGACACCAGCTTCAAAAGGTCACCAAATAACAAAATTTTGGGCAAGTGGATCAAGAAAAAACTTTCTGAAAGATATTACTGCAACAAGAGAACCTTGCTCTAGCAACGAAAGGAATAGTTTATAATAATTACAACGGCGGTTGCCAACCTCCAGGCTTAAATATCTGTAGAAATGAAACCAGAATAAATTTAATTAGTAAAATAAGGGTAATTACTAGGGGAGATTCTTACGAAACTGCTTAATAATTATAGGAAAATATTTAAAACTAGGATACATCTAACCAGACCTAATCTGAAGCATGCAAAATTACCAAAGAGCCACCTAATAATACTCAAAGCTAAAAATTCAACTAGCAAAAGTTTACTAATACAGGGGACGCTCCAAAAGTACCGTAACAAAATTTATACTGCAATTAGCATTACAAGGAATAAAATAGAATATAATCCAATATTGCTGTATTAAACACATATAATCTGATAATATAACGTCACAGCAAGTTAGAGACTAAAAAAGAAAATATTGGTGTCCTGTTAGTAATCCATCTACGGTTCCCAATAGCGGTTAGCACATCCAGACGCGGATGCGCTCAAGATAAGGTCTGTCAAGCAATCGTTACGTAAAATATCTTCCACACATTTAACTTGTTGCATTCGAATGGACGGCGATATATTTAAGATGGGCGATAATAGGACACATTAATTATTCATATTATTGGTTAATGGCATAGATACATTTAACGCGAGTGCAGTAGAATTCACGGTACAAAACGAAAAGGGTGACAGGCAACCGATTCCCGGCTCGGACAAAATGTTTGTTGGTGATTGATATGGCAGATAGTGTTTCAGATGGAGGAGATGACGATATGGCGAACGAAGCCAAATGAAATTTTTGTGATATACGATATGGAAGCTGTACAATGTACCACGCAAGGGAATAAAACTTCATGTAATAATGTATTTATGTGAGCTTGTATTTATTCAACAACAAACCCATGATGCCCAAAAAGTCCGACAACAAAACTTTTTCCCACTAACTACATCCCATCTCGAGCAAACTGAGAGCCGCTCGCTCTAGCTTGCTGAAAGGCTTGGTCTTTCGATATGCCCGGTGCTAACCTCCTAGGTTCGCAAGCCAAGGAATTCATGTCTGTTTTCCACTAACTTAAAACAAGTGGAGGCGTCGACATTATTTTAGAGCCACACTTACTGATTGAATGTCCACAATTTTAAATTTGTAGTAGCGAATCATTTTAATAGTAATAGCTATATAAGTAACAAGAAATGTAAGGACCTATCAACATTTAAGGTAGGCAAGTACAAGCCAAGACAAAGCCGCGGCTTGTTGGCTGCCGAAAATGTTAATAAGCGATACAGTCCGAGTTATCTTATTATATTTTTCCCGCTGCTCATCGAAATTTTCCTAGTTTTTTAAAAAAAATTATTTGGTTTGTCATCTGTCACTAGGATTAATTTTCGTGAGTCGTGTTACCTGTGAGTGTCACATATCACATACACGCTTGCAATTATAAACAAAATGTCAAAGTCTGCATCTTGCGTTGTTAATTTTATTATCCTAGGAACTTAATAATTATATTTATCTACTAGCAACATGATATTGTACATTTTCGTCATAGAAACAAAATATGAAAAGCTACTCATAACTCCCAAGGGACTTGTCAAATTATTTCTCCCTCAAATTCATGATAACAATGCAACTACAATTAACGTCTTAGCAACCATACAATGAGGCAATCCTTGATGTTACTTACATATTCTTATTTTAAATGTCATTATGACATTTTGAAATTTCATACTATTTTTACGAATATGCTAGTAGATAAAATATTGTATGCACCACGGGAGATATTCATGTTCTTTACCTTCCGTTGACTTACAGACCTCGGGCCAGAGGCCCTCGGTCTGTAACACATGTCAACCTCAGGAAAAAAACATATTCATATCTCCCTTAATGCATAAATATCTATTAGTTTCGTTGTCAAGGGAAAGCAGCAAACACCGACTTACACGTTTTGTTACTAAGGCTGTATCACTGACTTACATAATCAGCAGCGGGAAAATATTTATAAAAATATACAGGATGATATCGTATAGTGTTATCCTGCAGAGGGCTGTGTAATTCTTTGTGTCCGTTAAAACGACATTGATAATGTCAAATTCAAAGTCTTCTAGAAGATAAAAGTATTCGATCAAATGATATTTAATTTCGCAATTTGGTTCTGTGAAATTATTAAGTTGTATCTTTTGACCACTCCGCAATTTATCGTTAGGCAAATTCTAGCCATCAGCTACTTTGGTCAGTAGATGGTTGTTGCGAGGCATCCGTACGTCGATCTTACAAGCGAAGCTTTCTTTCTGCGTACCGTATTTCAGTAGGTCTTCTGGAGCTAAGCTAAGCTTTATCGCTTCGGCAACATAAGTAAGTTCCAGTTTATTGCATAGTAATTTGATTTCTTTACACCAATTTTCTACTATTGTACCGCTCTTCTGGAGGACCCATCTATTGGCTTTTGTAGAATATACGATGAAAAGAATCAGGTCAAATTATCTATTTTATGAAAAAAGCTTTCGAAAGCTTTTTCGATGTCTTGGAGTAATACCACATCGTAAGCCATTAGTGGATATTCTGCAATTGTCCCATATTGCACAATCTCGCCTCTTGAATGCGTTCTCTGCTAAAAGCAACTCAATGCCCATCGCTTTTCAGCTCAGGGTGGGGAAGTGTGGATCTTCCTCTCACAGTGGAACGATCGGTTTTCTTGACCGGTTGCAGGCACTTACCAACCTGATACGATAAGATAATGGTGTTATCAGCTCAATGTATCTATCTTTGTTTCTTGTGCCCGTTTAAAGTGAATATGAGCGACGCTCCAGCACCAGTTGACTATTGAGTACCTATTACATGTTGGTGACGTATTTGCACCGAGGCTCGAGTTGATATTGATAGCGTTCATTCAAATAAGTAGCAGTTTTATTGTGTAGGTAGTGTTGCCATTGAAGTAATGAGCGCTGCTTTTGCTAGTTAACATTGCCAAATCACGATAATGCACTTTTTTTTATTAATAGATAAATCAGATCAACATACAAGAATGTTATACAAGGCTGAGTTAATGTAAATTTTATTATTTGCATTGGTGATCTGCTTGGCTTCAGAGGTATGTGGCTCCTCGGAAATGACAATCATACTTGTACTATTCTCATGTACTGTGATTGTCAATGACATTGATAAAATAGATGCATTACGGTTTGATCTGTTATGAATTTTTTGTGGGCAAGCATTTTCTTCTAAAGGTAGAAGCGTAGTAGAGAATATTTTACAAGCCAGGAGAGATTCCACCCTGCTCTTAGGTTACCCGATTCATTCATCTTAGACTAAGAAAACAAACAGGTAGTGCTCATTCGCAACTGGACTTTGTCATGCCTCTCCTCATTAATGATCTTGCAGCATTTAACACGGGCAAACCAAGAAAAGTTCCATCGGATTTTCACACACGATATCGGTAAAGGGTCATAGCTTCAGTTAAGGGGCGGAGGTTTATAATACTGACAATTGTTTAGTAGGCGTTAGGCTCTTTAGAACATATATAACTTTCAAATGCTACGATAGAGCCCTCGAAGTATTAGTTAACACAATTATAAAAAAATAATGTGGCCTCAATAATTTAATGTAGAATAGCAAAGCCTTTATAATAACAATTATATAAATTATCTACTTATTCTAAAAAAAAATTATCCACAACCAATTGAGTTTATCTAACTAAAGTTGCAATACGCCAAATTCTGAATAAATGATATAAATCTACGTGAGAATTCCAATATATAGTTTTAGATATGTACTTAATACTTAAAAGTTTTTTATCGATAAACTTTATTAGAATTTGTTCACAGTTAAATTTATTGTAAAAGTTAAATATGAACTGTCAAATATTTACCAAAAGTGCAATTATTCGAAATTCGCTATATTTCTAGTACATAGCCTTGTTGCAATAAATCTTGATTCTGCAGAAGTGTACAGCAGCGACCAAATAAATCTGGTAGTACAGGAATGTACACTGACGACCAAATCGAATAGAAACCCAGCAATGACAGATCTAACCGAATACCAACGTATTACAATCGCACCAAATGGCTCACGAAAAAATTTTACCTGT
Organism: Agriotes lineatus; assembly: GCA_940337035.1. Taxonomy (NCBI): domain Eukaryota; kingdom Metazoa; phylum Arthropoda; class Insecta; order Coleoptera; family Elateridae; genus Agriotes; species Agriotes lineatus. The sequence continues at coordinate 94,993,506 of OW679197.1, forward strand.
ATTGTATTCGATTGCTGTAAGAAACGATCTGTATTCGACTGCCAAAAAAAGCTGTAGAGAAATATATGTTATAAAATCTTAATTAAACCGTGCAAAGTTCCTTACTCTCGAGATATCATATGGGCTATTTAATGTACAGAACACCAATGAAATGGGGATTGGGCATTTAGCCAAATTTTTGCTTAAACGGTGTTTGTACACAAATGTTTGCCTTTCTTATATTTCAATTCTGCATTCTTTTTGTTTCACTATAAAGACGAAATAGGTTGCCAACCTCATTAAAATCCCCTAACATAGGTAAATATTAACCAGAAGAATTGTCAAATAAACTAGTTAAAAATATACTTGTCTACATTTTTTCCTAATTAAGATGGGCAAAATTTCTGTTACTAATTTTCAAACATAACAGATATCAGATTGAGTTAACCTAAAATAACAATGTTCTTCATTTTATTAAAGCTCCCGATGCATCAATTATCTTCTTAAATACATTTTTACCCTACCTCAAATATAAAACTTTACTCAGATTGGGACATGCATTTATGATCAATTGTTCCGTATAAACTGAATATCTGTTATGTAGACTTTTTTAACATATAGTGTATATTGTCAGTTTAGGCAACCTTACAACTCAACAACTGTTGTGAATATCATGCCTCAGCTTATTTTAGGTAATTATTAATTGGGCATTGCATGGTTTAATTTATTTATCATAAATTTTACTTTCAGAAACATTTGAATCCATTCTTCAATATACAATATTCATTTAACCTTTTTACGATGTTTTTTGTTAGGAGTTTTCTTCTGTTAAGCAAGTCTCTGTCACAGCTAATTGATGGATCCCTACATGTTCACAGGAACCGTTTCCATCATGTAGGTACCATTGTATGCAAAAGTCTTCTGGCAGATTTTCGAGATGTATAAGCTGTATGGGCTTGGCTTTAGCAAAATCTAGAATTACATTCTCAACTGGCTGACACTGACAGTATTGTGACGAAGTTGCTTTGATATTAAATAAATATATTTCCATATTTACAAAGAGTAACGCAAACTAACTCAGATATTTTGCCTACAATGGTAGATCATATTATAGAATACTGACACTTGGTTATTAGGTAGGTTAACGTCAATTAACAACATATTATTTGTAAAATACCACTTTAATACGCGACTTATTCAATTTGTTAAGTTACAATGCAATTTAGAATATTTTAGCATTGATGTTTTTGTGTTTTTTATAGAAAATTACATTTTATTTATAATTTTTATTTAAACTTCTTTCTTAATCGCCACCTTAGTTACTATAATATTCCTAGTTACTGTTAAAATTTGACATTTGTAAAATGAAACTGATATTATTATAAATACTAAATTATCTCATTAAATATTAAAATATAAATTCTCCTCAAAACTAAATTCACAACTTCAATTATCAGTTTATAACTCCATTTATAACCCCTCAAATCTATCATAACATTATTCTATACTACTTTCCATCTACCCTATTTATGTTCTGTAATTACAGGTCATCTAGTTAGTGGTATATTCCTTGGCTGCTGCATTGAATTACTTATCGTTATGAAAATGAATAGAAAATAAACTGTTTCGCTGCCACTTTCCAATGACAAGAAACTGTGTAATTTTATTTCCAATGTAAATTAGGGTTTCCAATATTAGCTTTATTTGCTAATTATAAAAAAGTAGTCACGTTGTCATTTCACTACGGGTACTTATTCATCCACCCTTCGGTATAATTTTTACACTACATGGCTTGCATAAATATCAGTTTAGGTAGAGCTGCATGAAAATGATAACGCAAGCCGCTTGCGGTTTTGCAGTTAGTATTTTATAACCACAGCAATGACCATAAATTGTGTTACATAACTTGATATTCAGTTGCAATGTGGTTTAGAAATAATACAGTATTCGATAGCAAAAAAGTTAATGGGACACTGGATAATTTAGAGGCTCCGCCGTCAAGGATAATTCTAAGCAAAGTTAAACGCCAGATTGGTAACTGAATAACTCCCGCAATGTTTCAAAGAACTCTTCCATCCTGCCTAAAAAATGCACTACTTCTTAACTATAAAATTTGTAGACAGCCCTAGACAGACATTTGCCGTAATCTCTGTATATTGTCTTCATTCAGAAGTTGTTGTACACTCTACTGCACGGCTTTAATAGTTATTTACATTACAAGTGCGGTAAGTTGCATTTTACAATAAAGGTTTAATTTTTGAAGCACGACGCGAAGTGGAGGTGTTTAATGAAACCCATCACTGAAATATGTTTAACCCACTAAGTATTGTATTAAATTTTTTGACCAACATATTTTTTGAATTCGAGATTTTACTTTCGAATATCAAGATCACCGTTGCCATCAAGCAAGCTCACCTCAGTAAATTTTGTAGCAGACGCAGACGTCAAAAAGCAAAGTCGTAATTATTATTTTTCTTCTTCAAAACTAAACCGAACCAGAAATTACGTAACTAGCGTTTCTGAAACTGCCTTTTATTACTACAAAGCAATTTTGTGTTTCACATTTTTTAGTGATTTCACTGCACCTTGATGGGTAGAAACACTGACTAACTGTAAATTCGTAGTTACGATGAACGTCAACTGTGTATGAATTTATTGTTTACATATTAGAAGACCAAAAAAAATTTTACATTTAAAACTACGAATTTAAAAACTGTCCCACAACATATTTACCTTTCATACATATTCAGCTAATAAAATCAACTTTGAACGAATATAAAATAGCTCATTTATTTCAATACTGATTTACATGAAGACGTTATTTATTATTCGCATTTGGTGTTAGGTCGGAAATAATTAACTATTGAGTAGTTTGATACAAAGGAAATGCCTACTTTACAATTCAACATGAAACTACCATGAAGGCACCGCGGAAAATAAATAAAAACATAAATTAGTTCATAAAAATGCTAATTTCTCTGTTTTCCCGTCATCGCCACGAACAAAGAATTTTCGAATAATATTTACCTTCTTTATTTGCTTAAGTCCGCAAAATAAAGATGTTCCTTTCAGCTTATGTGTCCCCGTATTTGTACGCTGAAATATGCTCGTGGGCATATTGAGTACGTAAGTGTAGGTTTGAGAATGCCGAGGAGGTTGCTTTGCCGGAATTTGTACGTCGACGTCGGTTGTAATACTAATTTATTTAAACGTGCACGAGTAAAACATACAAATTTTACAACAAAGGATATCATAACAACGTCATTAAAGTGAGAGTTACACGTGTATCTGCATCCTTTAATTAGTACTGAGAGTATTTAGAATACGTACAAGACTGAATATAGGATATTTCCCGATAATTCCTTATAACAGGGGTGATAATATGTAGTGTAGTTTTATTGTATCTGCAGAAATGTACTTACAATCGAAAAATTAAGCAACAGTTACAAATAGGTGTAATTGAATATTGAACATATTATAAAAGCATTAGTTATATTTGTTTTTAAATGAGTTAAACATAATATGCGACTATATTGGTTAGGCCTCTTGCGTATGGGATAGTGCAAGAATTCAAATTCGTGCATATGAAGTTTCCCGATTTAGGCCTTTCCCAGTAAACACATGTGTCCTAACCTTTTTTGAGTTGATGCCTAACCTTTCAATTTTGACTACTTTCCGCACTTTCCCACTCAAAAAAGTTGCTACATGTAGTGAAGAAGATATATGCATAAAGTTGTATTACCTGGGACAAAAAATAACAAGATTTATTCCACCAATCAATCTACTAGCAGTAACAGACACAAAACACACAGTTAGCAGAAAAGTATGTAACATTGAAAAATGAACAAGCATTGGTTATAGTTTAATAATAAAAGAAAACTCAAATGGAAGGTTGGTACTGCTGCTTTCGGTCAAGTACTGCAACAATACGTTTGTTTCGCTGCTCCATCGGGTCTTTAAATTTAAATAAGACTTCCTAGTTTTTTAATAATTATTTGCCCTGTTTGTTTATCTTGCTAGCTCAATAAACATAAAATTCTTTTAAAGGCCTAATCCTGGTTATGAATGCTCACTATTTGCCAAAAACAGGAAGCTGGTTTGCACCTGCAGTGTTCTTTGGTGAAACTGACTTCAAAGACATACACAAATATATCGCCATTAAAACATTTAAAAACCATAAAGAGATAATTATTAAAACGTAGAATCGATGGCCATTTCTACACATAAATGTAAACCAAGAATGGCCAAACTACGTGCGATATAGCTTGGGGCTACTCGCATTTACATTGACACAATGGCAGGTTACTGGTATCTACCATACAAATACGTTTAAATGTAAAACATATGGCCAAAAGAATCGTTTTTGACATCTCGAATGGGATCGAAACCCGCCATCGGATTTCGTGAATCTTATATCTCCTTCAGTTGAACGCAAACACTTATCGCGGAAGTGCAAACATTTTTGGCATCGACTTGTCATCGGGGAACGCTATAACGCTGAACACCACTAATGGGCATCCAGAATAATGTCACCTAGATGAAGACAACTATCTAGCCCTAAAAACGTAAATCTGAACCATCTGTTCACCGGCCAGTTAACATATTGGACTACTAACCCAAACAAAGCACCATCTCTCCTCTGCTTTTGTAGAATAAGGGGCCCTGCTCTAAATTATTATAAAATCTTATCATCATACGATCTCTCACAATAGTCGACCGGACTTCCAAAGCCAAAAAAATTGTTACAGAATCTACACTAAGTAGAGGAAAAACCAATTGCAACCAATTTTGAGAGATTGTTACTGCAAACCTGCATGTAAATTTTCCACTTAACTGGAAAGACGATATCGACTAATCAGGAGCGTTCTACTCTCCAACCCTAAAAGAAGCAGCTTGGAAGTTAGCCGCCGTTACCGAAGTAAGAAGTGCAGAAACGAAATGCCCAATGTTCCTTGCAAAAAATATCAGTGAACACGCAAACTAAGTTAAAATGACAACAAACTTATGCTTCTAGCGATAAAACCAGATACAACACGGCCACAAGGGAATTAAAAGAACTGCTAAATGAATTCAGGTACTGCGGACTGCTACGTTACTTGGAAAATTTAACCCCTCCCGACGCTACCATCTATTCGCTTTGAAAAACCACAAAATAACTGAATCGACCACACAGACACATTCCTCCGATCAGAATACAGCCGAACCAATGGGCAAGAAATAATACCGAAAAACACCATTGCTGGACATCTTTCATCAGTTTTCTCGCCCCTCCCTTGGGAATGTCGACCTCAAGATGAGGAATGCATCCATAAGTACCTTGATGCTCCATTGCAGATGTATTTGCTTATCAAGAATATAAAATGGAGGTGTACAAAGTAATTATTAATTATTATGATCTAATATCCGGAAAGGCTCTTAAAGACGTAGTTGACATTGACATAAAAACAAAAACCATAATCTTCAACGCATTACTTAGAATCAGTTACTTCCACTTCTTGTGGAAAATAGCAGAGATACCAATACCAATACCAAAGTCAGGTAAAGATGAGACTCAGGTTACCGCTTATCGACTTAGTAGATTACTGCAAAATAAACACTTACGTGTTTGTTAACTAAATACTTAATTGATTGAACTATTAAAGTGCAACTTCACCTTTACAATCTCCTACCAATTTACCACCTCAAGATTAAATACAACTTTTAAATGCAACGCGTTTAAAAATCTCGGTTTCTTAGTGCTTAGCTAATTGAAGCTATTACTCAAAGAAACACTAAATATTACGTATGACCTTAATTAATCTATGCGATGAAAAATATTAAACAAGCAATTGACAATGTAACTAATTACGCAATACATTAATCAAGTTGGAAAATCTACATACAAGTAAACACTTCGGTAAAAGCATATCAGATAATGGTGAGAGAGGGTAGAGGCTCCTTTAAACAATGTTTAGCACAGCTCGACTCAAAATAGTAAATTTCGAGTATACCATTCAAAACATCAAACCTCGAGTGTACATTAATAACACAAATCAAATATTAAAAATCAAACGAAAGACGACAGCATTCATTGAAGTTAAATAAAAAGTGTGTTACTAACCAAATAAACGTTTATTAGCTTAAGCACACACAGAGATAATCAAACTTTGATGAACAGCTTATTATCTAAGTTACAGCTGAATACTTGTGCTTATACAAAGTTGACTTATTATTGGTTGCACTACAAGCAGCAGATGATGTCATTTTAGCTTTTCGCCATTGTGGACACACGCTGCGCTCACTACCTTAATTAAACAAACGCTCCGGGTGCATTATTACCTAGGCTGATTAATTCGCTTTAACTATCACAACCAAATGCGCGTATGCTTCTTTTAATTAACGGGACTATTTTGCCATTCTAAATGATCCGCAATTAGTTTGACAATGACTGGCAAGCTGCGCGGTACAGCAAATCAACACAACACCTGTTTCCAAACAGCATAGGTTGTACATAATACCTCGAAACATCGGAACGTACATTTTCAACGCAGTCAACAACTGAGACAAATTTCCCCACGGAGTACAAAGCTCGGATCGCCTCGAAGAAGATATTTTAGACATTAATAATTAATATTTTTTACCTGTTTTTGTTGCATTGCGAGCTTAGCGTGCACAATAAGGTTTTGCATCGTCTATCTCTCATAACTACTGCCATGGGTCAGTATAGAATAACTTGCCCTACCAGTGACGAATGTGGAGATATACTATTTTGACGGAAATGCGTTGCCGCATGTTTAAGCACCAGTAGATTGATACGGAGAAGAAACATTCAATCATGAAGCATATGTGAACTTTCCCAACTTCGATTGGAAAGCCATTTTAGCTGAATTTATAAAAGTACATTGCAGCTTACATATTAGCATAAAATCATGTAAAAGAGTGGTTTTTATCATCAAGCACACCAAATTCTTGTTCAAGGTGAACAAAATACAAAAGCGAAGTAACATGTGGTAGTAAAACGCAACGAGTTTTCCCAGCTAAGAAAGACTGTGGTTTCTCTTTTAAAAACAAACAGTATGATCAACAAAAACGTGTAAGGTTCTCACGCACAACCTGATGGAAATATCCAGCAGATTCATGCCGAGAAGAGGTCCTTTGTGAGCCAACGGAAGACGCGTGAAAGTTTAATGCTTAAAGAAAACAGCTTTCTGAAATATTTGAGTGTGTAACGTTTCGCCAAGCGCGGACGCGATTCTATAAATTAAAAATGAATTTGCGCGTTCACCCTGGTCTTGCACCACGTTAAGTACCGAAACGCCGCGCCGAGAGTGCGACGTGACGTCACCGCAAACGATCGCCTCAACACCACTGCGCACCTAGACCACGAATCCCCGCTCCAGCGTCCCGATACGAACCTCCGATCACGCCCGCACCAGGTATAAAAGCAGAAATCGAGTCCGCAACAGACAGAATTTCCTAGTATTTTTCCCGAACCTCTTCCAGACCTGATTCCGCTTAGGAGAGCCTCCGGGCTCTTCGAGAATTTCCGAGAATTTCCTCGAACCACTCTCAGGAGAGTCCCCCGACTATTCGAGAGGATCCCGACCAGACAACCGAGCTCCCGGACGTTAGGATTGTTGCAAAACTCTCCAACGTTATTCTCTCGAACTCCTGGACGTTAGGATTGTTGCAAAACTCTCCAACGTTATTCCCTCGAACTCCTAGACGTTAGGATTGTTGCGAAACTTTCCGACGTCGTCTCCTCGAGCTCCTGGACGCTTGGATTGTCACTCGACCTTCCAGTGTCATTCCCCGAGCACCCAGCGACCTAGAGAGCCGTCTCAGGCCCGACGGCGACGACGTCAGACACCTGGTTACAAGCAGAGTTTTTCCGAACTCGCCGACGACGCCCTCCAAAGCTTGGGCACTCAGGAAGGCCAGGTCGTACTCGCCGGTGACGACGCCGTCCGTGAATCAAATTTCCCGGCACCAGGACAGAAACACCGACGTGATTAGGCCCGTTAATTGCGTCTGGAGTGGCTTAGCATCTCCGAGGCCGAGGAGCGTGCACCGGGAGTTCCCGTCGAATGAGCCAGAGGCCGCCGCCCACAGACACGCGCTCGTGAAGCAAGGGTAACCCAGCGGCCGCCTTCGCCAGCAAGAAACAGCGCATAGCTAAGTAAAATTCGCTCACCTGGGGCAACAGAACAGCTGGCAAGTAGAACAAATGAAATGCATCGTTCGCCACTTGAACACTGGGAATTTCATCGTCAAAGCACCCGACGCACTAGGTATGCACACAATTTAGTTTGATATTGACCACAGTTTCGTTTATTTAACGATTTTAAGACCAAGTGTGTTGTTGTTGTCCGCCATTACTGGCGACCCGCTAATCTGTCAAATTACCTGTTCAGGACCGGCGCGGTGCCAACGTGACGAGAGAACTAATGTACTTACAGGCTGTCCCGTAATAGTGTGCCACTGCCCGATTGCCTGCGAGCGAAACACCCCGTCAGAAGAATCAATTTATTTTTATAAATGTCATTACATTCTATTATTTCGTGTTTTTAATACAGTTTAATTTAATGTATCTAGTTAAATATTATTATATTATGGTAAGAAGTTATTCTGTGTTTCTATCCTACGTTACTATCTGAGTTTATTATTTGGATCTTGGCATCTTGAGCTTACTTTGGGAAACCAGTTTTCAGGCTGGTGATTGTAGCATTTAAATTATATTAAATTAGCCCGTTAGGCTACAAGTGCATTTAAGTTTTGCATTATTAAAACCAATTAGAATTAGTAGTTGCTTTCTTAGTATAATAACATTCCACTATCCGGTTTCCGTGTGCATAGGACATACAAAGATTTGGAGAAAAACTAATGTTCTTGAAAGTAAGAACTCTATAGTTACCACTTTATAGGCCTATAGTGTTTCTAAACATTTGCAGAATTATAATATTAAGTTATCAAAACTTTCGCAGAAACATAGCAAGTAGTCTAGCACTGTTTTACTAACGTTATCAGTTTTCCTTGAATACTCACAAATTAGAAAATTTTGCGAGTTTTGAATTTAGGCCTCCCATTTGTAAATCATGGGCTAGTTTTGATTACTTACCACTTACAATGAACTAATACAATGGTAAGTAACGTACATTAATAGCGAAGTGCAACAAGTTACAAGGGTTTTGTTAAAGCTAGAAATGCAAAAGTCATTGGTGCTGCCAGGTATGCACGTAGTATAGTAGCACACCTTTGACACGAACACAATCGTTACGAGTTTGAAAAGGCAGGATGACTCTCTCAAATAAGTTTCAGCAAAGAAGATATAGGATGGGCCAGTTATATTCAGTACTACCAGTCACAGTTTCTCCGCATAATACGATGAACACTCGAACAGATGAACGGTACCAAGAATGGCTCAGCAAAAAATTTTCAGAAAGAGGAATATCAAACGCAAATAAAAGTATTTAAGCTGGCATATGCATGTAATTAAATTTAAATTACATAAAACCATCGAACAACAGAATGCAACGATCTGACCTGGTACGGTGGCATAGAATCAGCGGAACTACAAGCAAAAGTGGGTAGTAAAACGTTGATTATAGGCAGCAAACTCAGCAAGCAGTTCACGCACTATATGCAGCCCCTTAAGTACCATGGACAGCTCCAATGAACTGTCCTTGATGCTCCCAGTAAAAGTGTAGAGAATAATAATCTTGCTAACCCCAGCTATCTGAACGCAGATAGCCCCCATGATGCTAAATGATACCAAAACGAAAGTCAGTAGACTTAGAGACCTTGTCTTGACAATAACAATAGGTCAGTGATGCACATTACTGGGTTGATGGCCAAGCTCGGATCGATTAAACTTGAATGTTGTAGTTAGATATGCATAGCACAAGTATATGTTTAAAATACAATCTTCACAATGAAACACTCAAATATTCAGTTTAGATGTATCACATGAGATTGTCGAACCACCCTTACTTTCACTTTGCAAAAGATATTCACACATAGCCATTGGCTCCGGAATAATAGAAAAATTACTACATTTCGCGTGGGAAATTCAATAAATAGTGATGCCCAACTCTTCCATAAACACTCACAACTCCATACATTATTCAAAGAGCGCCATTATCTATATTTAAAATATGTTGTCAATAGCACAAGATCTGACACTTGTATCCTTTGTGATAACTGTCTCATGAAGAACCAAAAATTTTCAAAAATGTACCTTACATATGAACCTATTGTCTACCATAAAAAATTCTAAACTTCCAAAATGGTCTTTGGTACCCTACAGCCACAAATGCAAGAATGGTGGTCGATTATTAGGCAAAAATTTCTCAATAGGTCGTACTGAAAATTGAGAATGTAATAATCTGTGCAGCTCTAATGCACGTATCAAATTCAAAGTGGAGATCGGTGCAGCCTGAATAGCTAAGTTATATGTACATATATTGCCAAATATAAAAACAAGCACAAGGAAACGTTTTCCAAAAAAAAAGTTATTTTACAGTTTGTAGCCTCAAAGAGACCATCTAACATATACATAAGTTCTTCTACTAAATATCAGCAAAATGAAGGGTAAGTTTAAATTTTGCAAAGTTGAGAATTTTTAAGCTGAACAAGATGCCGCGCCATTGAGGAATGATGAAATTCTTATTTCGTTTGTAAGATTTTTGAAAAGAACTGAATTTTCGGTTTTATTTCTTATTGCTCTTATTTGGCAAGCTAGGAAAAAACTGAAAACACTTCTCCACAGCAATTTTTTCTTCACCGACGACAGTCATAAGTATTCAATACAACGTTTCGTTTCTTTTCAACCATCTTCAACTTGTATCGTTCTTATGGGAGCCATTTTCGATTTTTATACCAATAGAAGAGAAATACTCTCCTGATTTCTTAGTATGTTTCACTCAATAATAAAGGTGGAATTTTCAATTCAAGGTTTTTTTTCAATAAGATACCACTGGAAAAATCAAAATGTAAAAACAAACGAACTGTCAGCTTTTTATTTATAAACTATTTTACTAAACGAAAACCACAACAACAAACAAAAACAGGGTTAGAAATAAATTCTAATAAATGCTCAAATAGGGATCCGTTTTCATCGACACATACACGAAAACTTTTTTAAAGTATTTACGGCCCGATTAATACTTCTTTGCGGGAAATTGTGAGCAAGCGGCTATTAATATGTTTTGCAGCTGATCAACATTTGCAGATTCGTCCTTATTAATTACATTTTGAAACGTTCCCCACAGAAAATCGTCCAATGGACTCAAATCGGGCGAGCGAGCAGGCCATTCAATTGGAAAGCGTGGTGTAGACCATGATTTCCAATCCATTTATTTAGAAAATTCTGATCGAGATGTTCTCTTATCCAGTATAGAGTTGTCTGGGTGAGCGCCATCTTGTTGTCTCCATAAATCTTTCAACTCATTTAATCGAATACCATCAAGATAGTCTAGCAATGGACCCCTTAGAAATTGAAGAAATTTGAAATACACCTGTTTTAGTAATTAAAAGTTGATTGGAGAAAAAACAGCTAAACGTGTTTTTAGATATTAGTTACTAAAAATCGATTCGAAAAATTTAATTGTCCAAAAAGAAACCCGTATTGTCGATTTAACACATTAGAAAGTTTATTACAAAAATTGTTGCGTGTCGCTGGCAAACCAACTTCATCAGACATTTAAAAATTATATAATCGAAATAGCCTTTTACATGGTAGGATAGTTCTGAAAGGCATACAAAGATAAAAATTAGATATGTGAAAGAATAAACGCTATAACATATCTGATAGAATTGAAAATTCATATTTGAGTAGGATTTTTTCAACTACTTTTAATCATTATAATTCGTTTTCCTAATCTTCAAACTTTTATATCTTAGTAAGCAAAATTGGTGTGTGTTTTAATTTTGGATAATTAATCCTGCTGGAAATTATTTTATAACTATTCAAAAAAAGGTGTTTTTTGAAAGATAATCCTTACAGCTATATTTTAGTTTTTTAATAAAAGTATAATTTTTCCCCATAAAGTTTAAGAGGTCGAGTAGTTAAATGTTTAAACATTATTCAATTTTTGTAAATCTTAATCTAGAATAAAGAATAAATCTTAAGATGAATATATTTACTTGAATTATAAACATTTTCCCTTTACGTGGTAACGTGTGTCAATTTTGTTTTAAATTTAATGTTTTTCTTTCTACTACACCAATAGTTTATATATTCCGTATATCGTAGTAAAATAAATAAGGCACTGTTTAATTTTTTCGTTTCATGATTTAATTTAAGTCCTTTATTTTTTGTTTGTTTTGTTTCCTCCCCGGCTACTTGATTTTCTGCTGAAAGGAATAAATTCAAATATTATTATAATAATTGTGGTTTGGTTAATGAAAGTTATAGTGTTACCTGTAGTTGTTAAAAATTTGTATGAGTGAACCGTACCTGTCGAAAATTTTATTCCTATATAGAATCTTGATACCAATTTGTAGGTTATAAAAATTTACTGTAAGTAAAGGTGATGAGTTAGTTGTGTTGCAATCTATTAGCCGTAATAGATCAAAAATAATGTAGTTGTTGTTTTACCTTTTATTAATTTTTGTTTGAATGGCAGGTTTTAAGTTCAAGATTAGCGTGGTATTTTGACCTTTATAACCCCTAGTTTGGAAATTGTTAATTTATCAATAAAAGGTTTAGGCAGGCGATCACTGTTAAACTATCTATTGTAGAAATAAAACGTTGTCATTAATTGTGGTGTATTTGTGATGATTACCTACTTATCTTTGTATTGATAATTAGAAACATTTATAAGCCGATAATTTTTACGTTGAGCTAGGTAGCCATTTTATTTATGTTACTAAGAAGTTTGTTGGCGACATCTATGAACGAACCGTTAGAAATAGCGTGGCAACCAGCATATTTTGAAATAAAAAAGGTTATATTGGGGGTGAAGTGAAATTATCGTTTTAAACTGTTTTTATTTGTAAATATTTTAAAATAAGGAAATTTTATTTTCAAATATTGGTAAAAATTAATTGCTTCAACAATAAAAAAGAGAGCTATTGTTAAAAAGAAAAATGTATTTTATTTTTTTTTATTAAGAGTAACTGTAATTAATATTGTTTTTTAATTAAGATATTGTCGTATATTTTGTTTAGGATTTTAGTATCCGTTTTATAATTAATTGCAATGGGTAATTTTTTAATTTTAATACATTCATGAAGTAAACGTTTTTTTAAATGTGATTCAATGGGAAGAATTTTAGGCTTATCAAGGTCAAAGTTGTGTAATTGTTCCACAGCGTAATGTGAGAGCGCAGTGTTCGATTTATTGGGGTTGAAAGTTTTGCCTTTATCGATGTTTTGTGTTGTGTCATCCTTGTTTTCAGGTATTGCTTTGTTTGACCAATATAAGTAACTACACAGTTACTACATTGGACTTGATAAACAAAGTGTAATTTTTTATTAGTATGTGTTTTATATTTTAAATTTTTATAAAATATATTTTTAAATGTGTTGTGATTCTTAAGGCTGTGTGTTTTCTTTAGTTGTTTTTTTATTTTTTCTGATAAGTTTGGTATGCAGGGAATGGTAGTATATTTTTTTGTTTCTTTTTGGTCGTTGTTAAATTCATTATTTAGAAAATTGGGTTGTAAATTAGTTGAAGTATTAATTGAATTGCGTTTTTGTAAAATTATTAATGTTTTTTTTGTTTTTTTTAATAAAATCTGAAAGATAGTTGTTTTGTAATTAAATATTAGTTATTAATTTTAAGTTGTAATTGTGGTGTTTTTTACTTGACAAAAGAATGGCACGGTCGACTAGTTCTGAAATTATACTTTTTTTAAAAGTAATGATTGTGTTTGGATGATAGTTTAAATATTTGTTTGATTTATTAAATTTTCTATACCAATTTGTGGTTATAACATCGTTTTTTCTCTTGTTAAAGTGAAGTCTAAGAAGTTAATTGATTTTAGTTTTTTTCTCTTTCGATGGTAAATTTTAATCTTAGATGTATTTTATTGAAGGTTTGGAAAATTGTATTTATTTTTGTTTTATTTGCACACAATATTTTGCCGTCTACGTAACGTTGGTAAAAGTTGATGTCTTCATTATTTTTAATTAGATTGAATCCATTAGTACTAGTTCAGCTATGGTGCTTGAAATTGGGGAACCCGTAGGTACTCCAAATTTTTTACTATAGATTTTTTTTGTATGGGGAATATGTATTATTTAAAACAAGTTTTAAGGCGTTAAGAAGGTCAATTTTAGGTATGTTTGTGAATTCCGTTAATTCGTGCCAGTATTTTTCTATGGTTTGTAAAGAAAGCTCTGTTGGTATGCTGGTGTATAGAGAAACCACATTTAAAGATAGCAATTCATAGTTAATGGGTAATTTTTGGCTGTCAATAAAATGTTTAAATAACCAAGTGTTTTTATTTGTTAAATTTTATAGGATGTTTCCTAAGTATCTCAATAAGTTGTAAGTTCGGCTATTGTATGAAGCTACAATTGGTCTTAAAAGAATGTCTGTTTTATGTAACTTTGGTAACCCGTAAATTAAGGGTGGTGTACCATTATGTGAAATGAGTTTTTTATATGTATTTTGATCAATGTTGTTGTTTTTTAAGAAGTTTTAATTAAAGTATTAATTTGAGATTGGATTTGTTGTGTGGGATCTTTTTTTTTCCTATTGAATAGGTGGTTTCATCCTTTACAATGTCTTCCTTTTTTTCATACATGTTAGTTACGATTACTGTATTTTATCTGCTTTTGTTATTATTAATTCTGGGTCATTTTTAAGAAATTTTTTTGTTTCCTTAATTTTGGATAAAAGGCTGTTATTTAATATTTGTTGTTCTATATTTAAAGTTTTAAGTTTGTTGGGTTTGTCTTTGTAATTAGTTAGGATATTGCAAATATTAGCACGTGTAATGTGTTGGTGTTCGTTTATATTAATTAATCTATTTTCTATGTTAATTATCAATTGGTCATATGAAATTTCAATATTTTTGACCCCAAAAACTACCGTTTTTGTAGAATTTGTAATATTTGAAAATTTTTGACAAATGCTTAAAAATTAAAAAAGAAAAGTTTTACTAATTATTAGATTACTGTAAAAGGAAGTTGTGTGAGTGTATCACACCAGATTTTTA
Source organism: Agriotes lineatus (assembly GCA_940337035.1). Lineage (NCBI taxonomy): Eukaryota > Metazoa > Arthropoda > Insecta > Coleoptera > Elateridae > Agriotes > Agriotes lineatus. The sequence goes on from OW679197.1 coordinate 95,008,631, forward strand.
TTCTTAAAGTAATTAATTTTTACCAATACTTTCATAATAAAATTTCTTATTTTAAAATATTATTAACAAAAAAAAAATAAACAATAATTTCACTTCACCCCCAATATAACCTTTTTTATTTCAAAATATACGGGTTGGCACGCTATTTCTAAACGTTTCGCTCATAGATGTCGCCAACGAACTTCTTAGTGACGTACATTAAATGGCTACCTAGCTCGACTTAAAAATTATCAGCTTTAAAATTATTCTAATTATTAATACAAAAATAAGTAAGTAATCCTCACAAATAACCCACAATTAAAAACAAAATTTTATATCTACAATAGATATTTCAACAGTAATCGCCTGCCTAAACCTTTTATTGATAAATTAGCAATTTCAAAAATTGGAGTTATGAAGGTCAAAATACCACGCCGATCTGGAACTTAAAACCTGCGTTTAAACAAAAATTAATAAAAGTTAAAATAACAACTACATTATTTTTGCTTTATTACGGCTAATAGATTACAACACAACTAACTCATCACCTTTTACTTACAGTAAATTTTTATAACCTACAAATTGGTATCAAGAGGATATATAGGAATAAATATATGGACAAGTACGGTTCACTCATACAAAATTTTTAACAACTACAGGTAACACTATAACTTTCATTAACCAAACTACAATTATAATAATATTTGAATCCATTCCTTTCAACAGAAAATCAATTAGCCGGGGAAAAATGCGGTTTTACTTTCCGACAAGAAGTCAAGACAAACAAAAATAAAGGACTTAAATTAAATCAGGAAAGGAAAAAATTAAACAGTGCCTTATTTATTTCACTAATAGATAAACTATTGGTGAACTACTACAACAAAAAACATTAAATTTAAAACAAAATTGACACACGTTACCAGGTAAAGGGAAAAATGTTTCCAATACAAGCAAATATATTCATCTAAAGATGTATTCTTTATTCTAGATTAAGATTTACAAACATTGAATAATGTTTAAACATTTAACTACACGACCTCTCAAACTTTATGGCGGAAAAAATTATACTTGTATTAAAAAACAAATAGGGTAAACTGTGCAGTGATTGGCACCCATAAGCTTATCGGATTGGTTTTCTTCAGACACGAAATACACATTTGCGTTATTCGAAAAAACGTGCATACAGACACCTACGTAATATTCCATAGAATGTTGTAATTATATTGCAAAACATGTATTTAATTTATCTACATAGGTAATATCATTTTTTTTGCGCAGTAACCCATTTTTTAGTTATTGGCACTCCATGTGCAGTTAATGTCATAAATTGGTGTTAGTGATTGGCAGGGTGTTGCAATGACATCGTAAATCTTTTTAATAAAAAAAAAAGTTTTAAAGATTTTTCAACGATAAAACAACTATATACCGCAACTACAGACACTAAAATAATAAAATAAAAATTATTGTTCTTTTATTATGGTAACAATAATATTTGAAAATGATAACGTTAAGTATACAAATCGTACAAAATAATACTAATATAAATACTATCTATGTACAAAGTTTAAGATGCTAGGGACTTAGCACAGGTATTGCAAATAAATGGTGAAACATTAGCATCTATGTTATTTTGCTTCTTCAAACAACTATGATGAAATGTTCTAACACACTTGGTACATTTGATGCCAGGACTTCTCGGTGTTATGTTTTTGGCACAAGAATAACATAATGCCTTATTAGTTAAGGTCATTTTGGAGGTGTTTTTGAGTACCTTTCTATCAAATAAATCTCATACTACATGTGACTGCTCGTTAACTTGTGCACAGTAATAGTTTTCTTCTTGAGATAAATCAACACTTTGGCCACAAAAAGTTTTAATAGGTGCTTCTGCGCTAGCAATAACATCAGTATCTGTAGTCTGCTTCTTGCTATTAACATTTTCAATATCGCCAATAGGGAGTAAAGTTATAGACTGTAAGATATTTATCTTTGGTTTACTCATTGTCGAAGTAGGAACGCATTTCCTTGCCGTAATGTTTGGTACTTTAAGAGATTTCTTAGTAGACTTCTTAGAAATTGTTTTGTTCAAGGCGTTCTTTTCTAAACGTTGCCGTTTTCTCTCTTCTATTTCAATCTTTTTCTTTGTTTTGGCATTTTCCTTTTCGACGAGTATTTTTTTCCATCCACTTCCTGTTATGACATAGGGGGTTTTCTCAGTATTGCGTTGTCCTTTTCTTTCTGGGGTTTTCGGCCATTGCAGGAAATGTTCTATTTTTTGTGATTCTACTATTAAACCATCATCAAATTGAATTGGCAAGTTTTCAATAGCCATTTCATTGGTATGATTATCCTCTGGAGCTTCAAAGCTTTCATCATTTGGAGAAATGTCAATAATATCAATACTCATGTTTTTACTATGGTTGTGCGATTGTGGTTCTGCAGCTGTGTCAATAAGGTCTATTGTTTCTATGTCACGGTCAGTATTAGCAGTATGTGATTTTTTTTGGAAAACTTGCCACAATCTATATAACGCTAAGAAATCTTCAGAGAACTCATCGCGATTATCCATATCAAAGTTCCTGATTTTGTTAATTTTTTCCTCGCCAATTACTTCTACAAAATTTTCGTACGTAAGGAATGCCTGTTTTTCAACTTCCACTGGGTAATTTTTTGTGAAGTTCTTACCCAAACATTTAGAAAAATCAATGGCATTTGGGCCCCATGGATAAAGCCCACATGCTTTAAAACCATTCGAAATGGTAGACGGTTGTAGATTATCTACAACAGGTTCTAAAATTCTGGCAACTGTTTCTTTCGTCACTTGGTCTAAAGGATGTTCTCTTGAAACAATTTTTTGGCTTAGCCTAATTGTTTCGACATTTATCCAATTATTTCAGGCTTAACCTGTATATTTTTAGTTAAATTATAAATCCTTTTGCATTTCAAATTCGTAAATTTTCCAAAGCAGCGTATTTTCTACCTGCATCAAGCTCTTATCATTTGCGCGATGCCCTCTCGACCTCCGCGCTATTTCTTATCAGAGTCCGAGCTTGCCTTTGGGCACGAATTGTTGGTACTTGGCACTTGCTGTCTTCGCTTTGCCCGCCGCGTTCGGCGTGGCTAAAGTTTATGTTCAAGTCAATTTACGTGCGCTCAATTAATTTAATGAGCAGTGTGTGCTTCCAAGGGCTGATTATGATCAGGTACGATTGCGCTTTTCTGTTTTATTATCTCCATAGTAATTAGATTTTTCTTAGCTCTTAATTACCAGCTTCATACACGAGTTTTTCTCGGAGGCCAAGCCTTATCGCACTTTCGACAACTGCTGGGTTCGGCGTTGCGGTCTTTTTGGGGATGCTTCTGCAGCAGTTTTCGGCGCATCCACGTCGATTTCAACGATATGGTCGCAGTTCACGACTAACTTATTTGAACCGAAGGGTGCAGCTACCCCGGGCTGGGTTTGCTGTTAGCCATTTGTGCGCGCTGGAGAAGCGAGGTTAGTTCCGAGATTTATCGTGTTTTAATACCTGGATTTTACATTTATTTAAAATTTAAATGCCTACGTTTTGCAATTATTAACATGTAATGTAATGTTCAATTTGATACATGCTCTTGCTTTTTACATTAAATTTTCATGCTTATATCTAATTATGCCCAGTATTTAAATTTGCTATTTTTATGTATTTCGACCCTCTGTAAAAGGTACAGTCACGCTTTTTTTATTGTCACTAGCCTAACAGAAGGTTTAATTAAATGACTGAGGTATGCATATCCCACGAATGTTTTTGGTAAATTATTAAAATAACCCGAAAGGGGTTCTTAATTTTATGCGTGTCGCAACCTTCAGTTAAGATACACAATTTTGTTATATTATTTACATTTTAATTATCCTGATCATTGATTACTGACATTTCAAAACTTTTATTAATGATTAATTAAATGCTAGTCACTTGCAATTTATTTTTCTTCTTATTATTTGAAATCTTTTGATTTCTGGCGCCCATTTCCATTTCCTTTTCCTTTTTTTGAAGACATTCCAGGGTACATAGCTGATGATTTGAACCTACGATCTAAGGCCGCCGATATTTGAGCTAGTTCGGCCATCGCGGTGAGTAAAGAAACAGTTTTTCAGAGCTGCTGTGGTGTATAAATGGTAGGGGGGTTGATTTGCGATTTTTACTACCATTGCTTATTTTATTAATTAATCGCAGGTCGGCTTCCTTATTGTTTCACTCTACGCCATTGGTTGAGTGCTTTTCTCCATCCATCTTTTAGCGGTTTGAATGCTGACACATCAGCGGGTTGTAAAATTCGGGTACTATTGGGGTACAGGGCAATCAGAATAATTTCAAGTTGAGTGCATAATTCGCTTAACTTATAAGTTAAATGGGATTTATGCCCATCTACAAATAAAATTATAGAAAACTTTACACCTGTTTCCTTCAAGTATGGATGTAAAATATTTCCCACATACTCATAGAAAAGCTCACTCTTCATCCATCCATTATCACTAATTCCTATACCCCAATGTTTAGGAACCGATTCCACAATAGCCTGCGGCAGTCGCTTGTACGGAAAAATCATCATCGGCGGAGTTGTTTCGCCAGTAGCTGCAAATGTAAACAATACTGTCACATTTGATTTAGCCAATGCTCTGTCAACTTCGTAGATATTTTTTGCACCTTTCGGTGCAACCACTTTTCCATTTTTGGACACAGTTGTAAATTTGTCTCGTCGCCGTTGTACACCCTTGTTGGATCTTGCAAAATTTCAAAATAGTTTTTTTCTTTCAAATAGTTTTCAATTTGAGTAAACCATCCCCTGATATCTTGTTCAGATATATTCGCGCTAGCAGAAGTAACTGCCTCAGACGTTCTTGTAGGATGACGACGCATATAACTGTTGTACCAGCACTCCCCAGGTAGATTTTCTTTGAATGGATTTGGGCGAGGAGAACTATCTATGAAAAACTTGACAGACGTTTGGATATCTTGCTTACGCCTTGGAAAGCCTTTTTTGTGGCTTTCTATAATCCATTGCTCCAAACTTGCTTCCTCCTCTATTGAAAGGTATCTTTTTGGCCCTAGTGAACTTTTGGTGAATTTGTCAGAGGCGAAATTGTATTGTTGACCTAGGAACACCATACAGCTTGAAGCTTGTTTTTTAGACATTATGCCATTTTACACGACTTCCAAGGCAGACCGCACATCATCTTCAGTGTATTTTTTCAAATACGGTGAACCTTGTTTTGATTTTGGCATGGTAAGTAAACTAAAAAAAATTACTGCAATCAGTTGCTACAGGGGTAACAATAATGATTATATTCAATAACATATTAAAGTATTAAAATGCACGATACCCATGTAAAATTTTAATAACATTTCAACTGCGCATATTTGGTGTCATTTAAAATAATCGAATTCGAATACTTGTAAGGTCTCAAACTAAGAAAAAAAAGCATCAAAACCAACTCAATCGCTTAAAATGAAAAATAATATCCTTGGTGCTAATCACTACAATTTAAAAATTATGTAAAATAAGGTAGTTATTGGCACTATGCCAATCTTTGAAAAATGTGTCAGAAGTCAGTTAGTAGTTGACACCCCAAAATTATCAGTTTAAAAGAGATTTCGAGGTTATGCCACTTGAATTATTGAATTTAAACATTACTAAGATAAATTTTATAGCATTAAGTAATTCAGCGTAAAATTTTAAAGGTCCCAAAGAACTCCATTGCTTACGTTTTTGTCTAAAACTTACCTAGATTGCAACACAAACGAGTACATCAATTTTTAGGGCCAACACCTAAACACGCACTAACATGAAGTTTGCTGTACGTGTAGCCAACATAACGAGGCGTATATTACCATATAATTAGTAGATTTTATGAATATTGGCGCTTAATTTAATTTAAAAAACCTGGTAGGTGCCAATTACTAGCTAAGTGCCAATGACTGCACCGCTTACCCTATATAACTGTAAGTATTGTCTTTCAGCAAAAACCTTTTTTCGAATATTAATAAAAATTAATTTCCAGCAGGATTAATTATCCAAAATTAAAACACACACTAACTTGACTTGAAGATTAGGAAATAAAAACGAATTATAATGATTAAAAGTAGTTGAAAGAATTCTACTCAAATGTGAATTTGCAATTCTATCAGGTATGTTATATAGTGAGGCGTTTATTCTTTCACATATCTAATTTTTTATCTTTGTATTCGTTTCAGAACTACCCTACCATGTAAAAGGCTATTTTGACTATATAATTTTTAAATGCCTGATGAAGCTGGTTTTCCAGCAAAACGTAGCAATTTTTTTAATAAACTTTTGAATGTGTTAAATCAGGCGCTGGTCTCTACCTTGAATTACAGATGAGCGCGTGAGTGAGTATTTACTCACGTCACACACGATTCACGCTTGCTTTAAACACACGCACGCTCACGTTCACTCATATTCACGGCGAGACCCTCCACTGACGGCGTGACCAGCAGCTTTGACTTGCAAATTCAAATTCAACAGAACTAAAAACTAAAAATAAAATGTTTTGGACGTGAAATAATTTAGGAGATATGTGATATGAATCTGAATAGTAGACACAAAACGAAATACATGAAAATTGATTACAATAGCTTGCAATTGATAAATAATGATTTCTCGCAAAACCATTTCTTGTAACCGTCTTGAAAGACATTACTTTCAATAACAAAAGCTGTCAGTGGAATTGAAGTTTTCCTTACTGATACGATAACAGGAAGGTATATGTTGCTAGGAAACACTTTTAATTCCTACGTTTTAAAGCACTTTTACGTCCGATTATTTATAAGTAAGTTCTACTTGGTCACCTATAGATGCAAACACACGATGAACTGTAGACACAACATTCAAAACACAACAAAGGTCCAACAGGTCCCAACTCCAGCTCTAGATCTCCCACAAGGGCGGGCATCTGAAGAGCGGGGCATCCTGCAGTCTTTTTTTCGTTACTAAATATTTAACGTGAAATTAACATAAAATATGAATCACGCCTTGGAAATTTTCAGTCACGTTCACGGCTTGATTTCAAAAATATTACGCACGGTCACGACGGGACCCGTCGCGACCCAGCATGACCCTTCTGTTTTCACGTTAGGCGCCCATCCCTACTTTGAATACATTTTTGTGTTTCATTTTCCATAGCCGGTATAACATAAAATTTACATGTGTTAATAAATTGATTCGGCTAACAATAATTAACATTCTGGAGTGTTTTTTATCATAAAAAAACTATTGAGAGCTTGTTCTTATTTTAATTAAATATACCGAACATAGAAGTTGATAGATTGAACCTTGTGATAAACTGAAAGGAAGTGGATGGTTTTATACCACTTTAAGTTATTGTAAGTAATAGAAACTAGACCCAGTTCCATTTTACAACTGTAAGTATGCTGTTTTAAGTTTAGCCATAAATAATCATCCAATAGTTTAAAAGTATCTGCCGTCAGTTTATTGCTTCGTTCTTAGTTATGTCATTCAAAGATTTTTAGTAACTAAGCTAGCCCTCAAATTTGGGAAAATAGCGAGGCCCTTATTTTTAACGATGCCCTTTAATAATATACTGGAGAACAAAGCATTAATTTAATTGGCGTGGCTATTCGGAGGCGAATTTACGACAGTCCCTTTAATCGGAAACAAATTGTATGCCAAATTTCCGGTTATTTAATTCCGGTAACCTGCACTGTTCTCATCTGACGTTTCTGATTAGGAATTTAATAAATAGAAACGCCCTAGCTTCCTGCTCAATTTCGCTCATCAAATCAATCACGAAAGTTAGGAACAAGGAAATACATCGTTAAGAAAGGCCGAGTCGCTCTAAATATACAAAAGTAGAAGGAGATAACGAATGGAGTTAAACGCGAAGAAACCAATGTTGACGATAAAAAGAACAATTAAATCCCAATTAAAAATAATGAGAAAGCTTTTAGGTTGTGAACAAAAACAGCGTATTTTGTGTTTGTTTTTGTTGCATTCCCAAGTTAAAATTTTCTTTAAATAAACGACCACGCTCCCGTGACGCTCGTTAAAAATAAAGGAAACTGTAAATAAAATCAGAAATTTTGAGCAAAGATAAAATATTTTTAATAATGCAAGTGGTTTAGGTATTTTGGTAGAGTTTGCTACGACGATATAACGATCAGGAAGTAGATTAATTTGAAATTGTGTCTTCGTGCGGAGAATGATTAAGTTGGAAATAAAATACAATTTTCAACTTTTCCGCTTAAGAGCCAGAACTAAACTTCTATTAATCTTTATTTAACCTAGGCACTTATCTCTGTGCAAGAACAAAGCAATTTAGGGCGAAATGACTTTTTAAAAGGATAGCTAACCTTGTTTCAGCGCAGGAGAGCCCCAGTACGATCTTAGCTATCCAGAAATGAAAATTGGAGACGAATAATGAGGTGTGTGAAAGAGGTGTAAGGATTTCTTTTAAAAACCGATATATCATCTTTAGCGGCAGAAACTTTCCAACGCTGACGGTTCAAGTTAAGTTACAGTTTCTGAATAATATCATCTTTTGATATATTACTGAAAGAGTAGCTCCGCTAAAGTACGATAATATTAGAATTGGCAGTTATGAGAATTTGATTAAAAGTTCCAAACAGGTACTCAATCTCTTATATTTCATTATATCGAGATATTTTAACTTCCGTGACTTCCCGGCGATGTCGATCATCTTTGAATTTATCAGATAATGTAAAAACTTCGCAGGTTGGCGCGCGAGACCCTTTAAAGTCCAAGCGTTCTTTCCCGAAATCTAGATAGGGATGTAAATATTTTTGAAAGGTTAGGACAAAGGAGCAATAAAATCCTTCGCTGGCGATAAAATCGTGGACCAGCGGAATTGACATTACACAACCGCCGACGACTCCTACATTTTGAAAAGCAACTCGTCGATCCCTTTCCTGGAAAATATGAGCGGATAATTTGGCGTTTAAGTTTTGCCAAATCAATTCGTTTCAGCTTCGAAAGTTGCACACTTTACACAAACACTTCAGCGCGAAAAAAGCAAACTTTTATTTCAAGCAGAGCTAATGTTTAAAACATTATGTATGCAGTCTAAAGTCGGAAAAGTTTCCTTTTGACGGGAAAGCAACAGCAGGTTGTCGGAAGCAACTGTACTGCTCCCTCAACATCAAATAAAAACAAGAAGTAATTTTATTTTAATTAGCTCCTCACTTCGCAGCCGTGTCGTTATTGTATTATGGGCTGAATAAATTATTAGGCGAGTTCCGCAGGATGCTTCAAATCCAATACAAATAATAACATTGCCCCAAGCCCCTGTCTAAGAACATTTCAGCTCATTCGGCAACTAATTCCTTCAAATCTGTAAAGATTTCCTGAGCAACAATACGGCCTACGACGCCAATTCATCCAGCACTAATTCGAGACGTCGTTACGGTGTCGCCGATTTAATTGTCGGAATTGCGGGCATGAATAATATTACCAATAGACATCGCTGTGCTTTCTAACTCATAAAGTGTTTAATTACTTTGAAATTGGTGTTTAAGCAGCACTGTTATGTGTTATGTCGCAATAATCATTAATAGACATAAATTTAACTACCGCATTGAATAGGAACACGCAGAACGCTGCAACGTGTCTACGATTCTCGCATTAATTGTCATAATTACATTAGCTGCAGGTAAATTTCCGTGCAGAAATGTGATTTCAGATATTCTGAATTCCTGCTCAGAGCTCTTGCATGGTTATTTCAGCCTAGTTCGGAGCTGCTATAATTACAACATTAGTTTAGCTTTCAACTACATCTGCAAAGCTTTAAGTTGATTTTGAAATATGCAGCTTAGCTTCTGTACGAGTTATTTATGAGCGCGCTATATGCTACAACTTAACCAACACAATATAATTATAACCTTTGAACCGATCTATTATACTAAACATTGGTTAATTTTCAACACCAACATAAAGAGTTGGTAGTCTTGTAAAGTTAGACCCCGTCAAATTTATCTAAGGCACAAATAGTGTGGTTGAAATTTGAATGGCTCTAATTCCCGTTATAATTTGCATTGACCTCTCCACACGGTCCGGATTTTCGATAAGGCGATCCTAGATGCTATGCGCGGACGTAGCGTAAACCGGTACGCCACGCAGTTACTTCTCCAACCCCCTCCAAATATTTCCCGATAGAGAGGTGGCCGAAGAGTATAAAATGAGAATATGTAGTCAAACACTTGAGTCTTAAGACCTAAACCTGATCCTTATCACCAGGTCCTTTGCTGATCTCCCAACACCAGCTAGCACCGATCGGTCCCGACCTTGCTAGAAACTCCGTTTAAACTGCTGCAGCAGCTGATCTCCGCCCTGAACCGCTAGAACCGGTCGGTCCCAGTCTTGCTGGGCACCCTTATAATTCCGGCACCAGTTGACCCCGCCCTGACTCACTAGCACCGGTCGACCCCGATCTTGTTAGAAACTCCGTTGAATTCCGGCACCAGCCGATTCTCTTAGACCATTATTATCATAACCTTTTATAAATATAACCTTAAACCCGACTTACCTACGTACTATTAGAGTTCTCCAGGCCGGCATAATCCAGGTGTCTTGACGTAGGCTAATTGATCCGCCTGCCTTAAGTCCGGACCCACAGAAAACCTCCAGCGCTCAGAAGCAATTCTAGCTGCAAAAAGCCGCTTCAGATCCGCTTCCAGTCCGGTAGAGTTACCTTATTCAACCCGACGTGCATTAATTTCTGCTTTATTCAAACTTCCTTTAAGAGGCTCCAGGCGCAGCAGCCGAGCCAAACTAAGGTGCTATTTGTGTTGAGGTCCGGTCAGCGACACAAAATAGAAGAGCCCAAAAAGAGCTTCATTTTATATTGATGTACATAACACATTCTTAATTAGGAATTATTTTGTATATATCTAAACCCGTTATACGAATTACTTTTCTTTACGATGTGATATCCTTATAATTATACATTTGAGTACAACGAACCCATAGGCATTTGAGCTTTACCCGAGGCAACCATTTTGATATAGCGAATGTTGGTCAAGTTTAAAATAAGCACTTTTTGCAAGCACTTAAACATTTAAATGTACACGAAATAATGACTCCAACCAGATGCAACAACTGCTACGAACATGGACATCTTGAGAAAGACTGCATAAAACCGAAAGGTTTTATGGACAATAGATGCATTAGGTGCAATACTGAAGGACACAGATCCCTGGAATGTACAAAGGATGCGGTATGCATCGAATGTGGGAAACCAGGACACGCAAATGCTACAATGGCCTGCGAAATTTATAGAAGATTGGTTGCAAATATGAGAGAAATGAGATATAAGAATCAAAATAAAGCAAGTAAGCAGATAGGCATAAGAGACGGAGAAGAAACCCATAGCAACTATGGCGAGGGTCCTTCTAGTCAATACAAATAGATGTAAGGCAGCTCAGGGACTCGCATATCACAAAGCGTGCGAGTTCGGGTCAGACCTACTAATATTAACTGAACCAAACAAAAAGATGATAAATGAAGACATATGGTTTGTTGATAATCGAAAAGACGTGGCTATAAGACAAATAAACAATACGCTAAACATAAGAAAGAACGGAAGTAAAAATGGAATAGCGTGGATCTCTACAGAATCATGGACTATAATAGGATGCTATTGTTCACCCAATATAGACATCGAAACTTTTAAAATTTATATGGACGAACTAGAAGACTGTGTAAATGCAATACATTCAGATAAAATTGTAATTGTAGGTGACCTCAATTCAAAATCGTGGCGCTGGGGTGCGAATAGAGAAGACAAAAGAGGCGAAATAGTAGTTGAATGGATAGATAGCTACACAATAAATATTGCTAACCAAGGGAATACACCTACCTTTGTGAGAGGTGAGTCAGAATCACATATAGATATAACATTCTATCTAAAAGGATTAGATAGTAAAATAATAAATTGGCAAGTACATGACGAGGAATCCCTGAGCGACCATAGATACATTACATTTATGATAACCGAACGAGCTCAAACAACACAGCAGAGCAATATACAAAACGAATGCAAAGGGTGGGTAATAAAACCAAACCAAATTGATCGATTCAAGGATTACCTGAAACAAAAAATAAATGGGCAAACAGAAATTACTCCAGAGACGTGGACTAAGGTCATACACGAGGCATGCAATTAAATCTTCGTAAGGAAAACAGGAAGGAAACACAAAAAGAAAGCAGTCTATTGGTGGAACGACACCATCAGTGAAATGAGAAAAGAATGCATCAAGAAGAGAAGAGCAATGACAAGAATTAATAAAAAACAAAACTCTACACCAGAAGAAAAAGACAGGTACAGACAAGAATATAAGACGCAAAGGAATGCACTCAGCAAAGAAATTACTAATGCGAAAAAACGGTTATGGGTTAATCTATGTAATGAACTAGAGAATAACATATGGGGACGAGCGTATATGATTGTAAGCAGAAAATTACAAACACTCCCCAAGATTACACTAGATAAAGAAGAACGAAGAAGACAAGCAATTAAGCTGTTTCCCATCGATAATGATAATAGATGGGAACTTCAAGAAACGATACAAGAAGGTGATATACCAAAATTCACGATAGAGGAAATGATGACTGCATGTTCCAAACTTAATAAGAAAAGCGCTCCTGGACCAGACAAAGTGAATACAGAACTCGTAGGTATAACAATTCAACAACACCCAGAATACTGCCTAAGTATATACAATAAACTGTTAACCAAAGGACAATTCCCTAAAGAATGGAAGAGGGCACGGTTGGTATTACTAGAAAAACCGAAGAAGACCCCTCAAGATGAAAAAACATATAGGCCGATATGCCTACTCAATAGCATGGGCAAAGTATTAGAAAAAATGCTCTGCGACCGCATAAAACAAGAACTATCAGAAAAACAAGAACTGAGCGAAAATCAATTCGGATTCAGAGAAGGGCGCTCTACTGTCCAAGCGATGCTAAAGGTACAGAAAATAGTAGACGAAGCTAACACGGGATCGTTGAAAACAAAAAAATACTGTGTAATGGTGGCAGTGGATGTGAGAAACGCATTTAATACGATTAAGTGGAAAGAAATTATGAGGGAACTAGAAGCACGAAAGATATCTACATATCTATTAAAAATGGTACAAAGTTACTTACAAGATAGAGTCTTGCAAATAGCAGAAAACGAAGAAATGGAAATTACTAGAGGGGTTCCACAGGGCTCGGTAATCGGACCACTGTTGTGGAACATACATTACGACCGATTACTGGAGATACAGATGCCGGAAGGAGTGTCATCAATAGCATATGCGGATGACCTCGTCGTCATTGGTACAGCGAAAACTCAAAAAGAACTGGAAAACAACGTAAACATAGCGCTTAATAGAGTACATGACTGGATGTATCAAAGGGGTCTACAGATAGCGACAGACAAAACAGCAGCGGTCATCCTAGCAGGTCGCATAAAACTTAAGGAGTTAGACATAGAAATAATGGGGAATAAAATAGCCATAATGAACAGCATAAAATATCTAGGCGTGGAATTTGACCGGAACATGACCATGACAAAGCACGTAATAAACACAGCAAAAAAAGCAGAAAAAACAGCATATGCATTATTAAGAATTATGCCCAGAACTTTTGGTCCCAGCTTCATGAAAAGGAAAGTACTGTATGGAGTCATAAACTCCATTATACTATACGCAGCTCCGGTGTGGCACAGAGCATTGAGGAAAAAGAAGTATAAAAACATACTTACCAAAGTCCAGCGAAGGGCGCTACTAGGTGTGTGCTCAGCATACCGCACTGCGTCGACCATCGCTCTACAAGTCATAAGCGGCATCCCTCCTATTGAGATGCTGGCAGAAGAAAGAATCGAAAAGTACCAAAACGGACAAGTCACCAAAATAGAAATAAGGGAAAGAACAATCTCGAAATGGCAAGATAAATGGGAGGCAACCGAGGGAAAGGCAGCATGGACAAAAGAACTAATCCCAGTTATAGGACCATGGGTCAACAGAAAGTTTGGAGACATTAACTATTACATCTCACAAATATTGACAGGACACGGCTGTTTTGGAGCATATTTATATAGAATAGGTAAGAAGGAAACTGACGAATGCGATTACTGCGGAGAAAGAGATACTGCTGCGCACACAGTTTTTGCATGCCCCAGATGGGGTAATATAAAACGAGAAATAGACCTAATCTCAGGAGAGGAGATCACGCAGCACAACCTAATTCAAAAGATGCTCGAATCCAAGGAGATGTGGGATGAGATAGAAAAAAGATTAAGGAAAATAATTACAGATAAAGAAAACGAAAAAGGAATACGACAGGCACAAGGAAGATAGATAAAGGGAAAGAATAACGACAAGAGAACAGAGTACAAGCGAACCTGAAACACAAAGGTATACAAAGATTCCTCGAAGTAATGCAACTGCGATTCCGGGGAATCCCTCTACTATTACCAAGAAGGAGGTGGTTTTTAGTTGGTAGGCGGCCCTGCCTCTTTCGAACATACCTACTGACTTAACACTTTTTCCCTGCACCCACCAACTAAGCGGGGTCGAATCCAACACACCCCGACAAAATTCGGGGTGTCTTTGGAAGATTTTCCTCCTCCTTCTATTAAAAAAAAACAAAAAAAAAAAAAACATTTAAATCCAAAATTCCGACACAACCCAGCTAAATTACAGTCTGGCCGGGAAGTCTGCAAAAATAGAATCTTTTTTGTTAATATATTTAGCAAAATATTATTTAAAAGATTGTTCAATGCCGCGTCCTATACCACCTTTGCACAATTTCATGGCCCAGGCTTAACGATTAAGGTCGTGAGTACGGATTAGGAAGGTGGCTCTTATAGCTACGAGGAAAAGAGTATCTAGCTGTCAGTCTAAATAAACTTGACTTACTGTTGAAGACCTTTATCTCACAGTAGCCTGTACAAACGAGAAGTATCGAAAGATAGTATAAAGGAAAATATCAGAAGTAATATACAAGTATCCACGCTTTAATAAATGTAAAGAGCATAGGTACAGGGAAATAGCTTAAATAAAGATTAAAAGTGGTCATTGACGTTTCAAATTAATGATACTGTCACATGATGCTCGACAAATACGAAAGAACCCAGAAGGAAAATAAGTACAATAAAAGTAAAAATGAACATTTATGCAGATTTAATAATAATAAATGGTGTTGTCAATCCATAATCGTTAAATGAAATAGTATGCGGGTTAAGTAAGTAAATAAAAGATTGGATCAATTTTTCTCATGAAAAAGCGAAGATAACCCTAATTAAAGGACTCCTCAGGCACTCCAAAACCGTATCTCCTTCAACATATTCGGAATTTCTTGACGCGTTGCGTATCACAAAAGCGTTTCGACAACGAAATGCATTATAACATCTCAAGCTTTGTCAAAAAACAAATCTGTGCGTTCAACACCATGGACGTAAAAATAAGATTATGCTACCTACACAAACAAATGAGCACGTTAAAATAAACAAATTAATTAAAAATGTTACGCATACAAATATTATCAAGGTTAAACTAGCCTGCACTGGAGTCTTCTATTTTAAAATTTTCTGCATTTTAATCGCCTGGTGGTTTAAAAGAAGCATACATTATTAGCAGGAATAGAGTAGATAAGGTTGTAAGACAAAAAACCCAACCGAGTGTTATCTCAGAGCTTAGGTCGCACAGCGGCGCCATGACTTCAAAACCCGTTCTGAGGCAAAACGTTTCTTTAGGTCCATAAAACAGATGTGGAATCCATACCCAACAGAAAGGTTTCATTATTGAAGAGAGCACAGAACCGAGAGCATCGAAAAAAATACCTACAAATATGAAAGGCTGAATAACAAAGCGAGCAACCACGTGAAATTCGCACGCCGCCCACAAGAAGCGAGAATACACAATTAAACTGTAGTAAATATGCTATCCAAAATTCACCCTTTAAATGGATAAATTCTATTTCAGCCCACCGGCAGCGAACCGCTTTCTAAGAAAGCAGGAACATAAGTCCACATTCCAAGAAAACATTAGAAGAGGCGCTGCGCCACCACCAACGAGTTTGCTCGTTGACATTTTCAAAATTTCTCAAAGAAAACCGAAATAACATATGCAACCCGCTCCACTGGCAGACGCTTAAAGAAGCCTACGTTCAAGAAGGCGACATGATACGTGGGCGTATTGGTAAATGATCGGCCTACTATAAAAAAAAAGCAGAAGAACGATGTTTTTATACAACATAGTCCCCTTTCAAGTTAATAATTTTTTTCCCTGAATACACTTTAAACCAACCCTGTTGTGTTTCGCACTTTCGCCAACGTATTTAGGCATTGCAGGGTAAAACTACTTCTACGACTGATATAGCCCTTAATGTTGTCTGGTTGTCAGATAAAATGTATATCTGTAGTATAGTAGAGTTTCTTCACACCATATTTTGTGCGCATGTTAGGATAGCTACTACTCCGGTTGGAATACGATTCTTTGGTCTCGAACGTTGACACTTCAGTCTTCTCTTCAACTTAGCTCACATAGGTTGTTAGGTCATTTTGGTATTTTAAATAGCCGCCTAGGCTTTAGGGCAGCGTGCCCGTATGCTAAACCCTTTTAGTTCTTTATTTGGCTCCATCGCCTAATTCCAGAATCACGATTTCGCACATATTTGACCCCTTCTAGAAAGCACGCCGCTGAGGCGTGATACCATTGGTGCCGGCATTAAGTTGTTTCATTTTATCGCCCCGCGATTGGCTGCCAAGGTTTAGTCACGTGGGGACGCGACCAAGGTGACCTTTGCCAGCGCTTCCCTCTGGGCAGTTAACGGCAGTCCGTTGCAGAGAACGCTCGTGTGGTGGTTGTGAGTCGGAGCTTCGAATTGTCTTCGGCGTAGCGTGGGTGTTTTTGAGCCCAGTTCCTGCTCCCGTAAGTAAGGAATCGTGCCCCCTTTATCTCGACCTACGAGGATCTGTCCCGCAGAACGAAAGTGGCCCATTTTTCGTCGTCCCGTCGTACACGTCCTGACGCGCTTCACGTCGCCATTGTGGCGGATGTGCACTCATCCCTATAGCCGTCGAACATCGAAGGTACCTGCCACCTAAGACTGCAGCCTGTCGCAACTCGACTGTACCAGGCTCCCTAACCGCCTACATATCAAGGTATGTGTCTTTGAACTGATTACCGCTGTGAACGCGAGCGAGCCGTCACATCTCTGGTGCCTACAGGCACTGTCGTCATATTTGTCCATGTCGCGAGTGCTAATTTGATCTTTGCTGTTCGCTGCATAAGGCGTCGCGCCAGCATATTTGTGCATTCCTTCCGAATTGCAGACTGTCCATGTCGCGAGTGCTAATTTGATCTTTGCTGTTCGCTGCATAAGGCATCGCGCCGGCGTATTTGTGCATTAATTCAGACTTGCAGACTGTCCATGTTGCGAGAGCTAATTTGTTCATTACTGTTCAACATCTGTCGCTAGGTTTAGAGCGCGCGCGCCAGCTGGTGTCCTTAGTTATAATCTAGTTATAGATATAGGGCGACGCACTCTGCTGCCCCATTGTAACCCGTTAGTCAATACATGATTTGTTAGCTAAGGGAACTATTGTTTTCTTTCAACTTGTGCATGTTCTGTTACAGATAAACGCTTACTTCATTGTACTGATTATTGTGCGACGGAACAAGGGAGCTTTGAGCGTACAGGTGGGTGAGACAGCTGCGTAGTCGCGGTCGGATTGACACCTAATTACAATCCTTGCATAAGGCAATCCCGAAATTGTTATTTGACCTTGCAATTCTAGAGTAATCCTATCGGCGGAGTATTTTGCGTGCTTCGCTCCCGTCTAACCGTCCAGGCCCGGTTAGCCGGGTTAAGACAGGCTTGGTGGCGCCCTCATAATTTCGACATACCCTATACATATATATTATGCCGCAACACGCTTGCCCAGAACGTCGTGTGACTCACGCCCGACTCCCTGAGCGTTCCAGCTGTGGCCTATTAGCCTATTTCGAACCGATTTCAGGGCAAGTGTGCCAGTTTTTCAGGACTGATTCCGTGGTGCGATGCTCACCTTGGGTGGGTGTCGTAAAGTTCTTTTAATACCGTAACAGGCTAATTTTGGCGCCCAACATCTGGGGCCTTGTATGTTTGTTTTTCTTATTAAGCCACCCGTTGTCTGCCTAATTTTGGCAGCCCAACGTGTGGGGCCTTGTGGGGCCTTGTGGCTCCTTTGTTCTCGTCAACGCGCCTAATTTTGGTGCTCCAACGTCTGGAGCCTATTGGTGCACGACAACGCCCGACCTCATTTTGGGGTTTTCTTTTTTTTTGCGTTGTGTGTCTTAATTTTGGCGGCCCAATTGTTGCTTGTTGCTGTTATTGGACTGGAGTAGTCTCGTTAAGCCTATCCGTTGTGCGTCTTAATTCTGACGCTTTAACGTCTGAGACCTTGTTTGTCTTTTTTCTCGTTAGGCCACCCGTCGTCTGCCTAATTTTGGGTTATTCTGACGTGTCGCCCCTTGTTGCGTGACAAGGCGCGACCCCATTTTGGATTTTTCCTTTTTTTCTTTTTCTTTCGCTCGATTTCGGGCGCAGTACTGTCTGTAACCATTGTTGGTCGGTAGTAGGCTCGTTAAGCCATTCGTTGACCGCCTAGTTTTGGGATTTGCCCTTTTTCGCTTATGTTCGGTATTTTCGCAAAGAATATGGACAGATAGTCCCGTTAAGCCATCGGTCGTGTGAAAGGTAACAAACCACTTTTTCCCGATTTCTCCCGTCTTGACCGTCTACGATTTGGTTCGGATATCTGACGTAATTGACTTACCAAACACGCGCTAACGTTTTCCTTTTTATACGACGTATAATATAAGTCGTTCCTTTCCCGTTTGTAAACATGGTGCTAAAGCTACATATTGAACGCCTGCTTCGCGCGGAGGCCGAATACGAGTTGAGAATCAGAGGCCGTGATGCTTCCGGCAAGGTTACCTTGTTGCGCTCCCGGTTACGCGACGTATTGAGAGAGGAGGGACGCGCAGAGATGGATACGCGACCGACGTACCCGTATACGTTCGAGGAGGATCTCACGGCCGTGACAACATTGATTGGCGAATTAGAGGAAAAGATTCAGGTATATTTAGCTAACCCGACTAAAGAAGTAGCGGCTACGATCGAAACGAAATTTTATCACGGAATGAACCGTCTGACGAATAGTTCAGCTACAACGGAGGAAGAGCGAGCGCTCAAACAAAAAGCGTTCGCGGAATTATCACTCATACGTTCAACCTACGAACTTAACCAAGTAAAGCTAGGGTCGTCTACGACTACGGCTGAGGAGGAAGGCGCCGTAACGCTGCCATCGACGTCCGGTGTCGCACCTACCATTACTGTCGCGACGACGACTACGACTACGACGGCGGCAACTATGTCGACTCCGAGTTTTGTTACGCCGATGTCGCGTACGATCTCTTTTAAGGCAACCCCTGTTTCGAAATGGAACATACAATTCTCAGGTGACCCGAAAGGTCTGTCGGTCAACGCTTTCATCGAGCGTGTTAACGAACTCAGAGTGGCCAGAAACCTTACCGAAGAAGAGTTGTTTATGCAAGCCATCGATTTGTTTTCGGGCAACGCATTGCTATGGTATCGCGCGAATAGAGCGACCCCTAACACGTGGCAACAGTTAGTCGATTTATTGCGTCTAGAGTTTCAGCCTGCTAATTATGATGAACGGTTGTTGGACGAAATTAGACGTCGCACGCAAGGCCCTACGGAAAGTATGGGCATTTATATCGCTATCATGCGCACAATGTTTTCGCGCCTGACCGAAGCGGTTCCCGAGGAGAAACAGTTGCGTATTTTGTTGCATAATATTTCACCATTATACCAAACCCAGTTGGGATTGACGGAAGTCCGGTCGATCGACGAGCTAGCGCTATACGGACGGAAGATTGAAGAACGGCGCTATGCCATTGAAACTTACGTGCCACCTTCTAGAAAGAAGTCTGACTTAGAAACAGACTTGGCATACGTCGAGGTCGCGCCTATCGCGGAAACGTGCCCAGTTGATGTTGTCGAAACGCGTGACGTTAATACTCCCGAGAGGAGGAACCGAGAATCGGCACCCAAGTCAAGCATGCGGTGTTGGAACTGTAACGAACCAGGCCATAGAGCCAGTAGGTGTCCGCGACCCCGCGGCAAGAAATTCTGTTACCGTTGCGGCAAACCTGAAGTGACCGTAAACACTTGTCCTCGTTGTCGAGCAAGAGATAGGGGACAGGGAAACGACCCCGCGAGACGCTGAACGGTCGAACAGTGTCCTCGCGCGTGTTTAGCAATTCGACTAAATTTATGAAGGGACTTATCGAGGAGCGCGAGACCAAATTTAAGAAAAATAAAGTCATTCTCGATTACGTATTAGAAAGGTCATCTGATGACCGTCGACCGCATGTGACTGTTGAAATCATGGGTTTCGAGTTGTTAGCTTTGTTGGACTCAGGAGCGAATCGAACGATCTTAGGAGCTAAGGGTTGGGACGTGTTGCGTACTGTAGGCCTGCACATAAATAAGAAGCTGAGACCCGTTTGCTCAGTGGCGAATGGACAGACCGTGACCAGTCTAGGTACCCTGCACGTACCTATTCGTTTAAATAACAGAGTGGTAGCTATCGATGTTTTAATAGTTCCGGAGGTTCCGCACACCCTAATCCTAGGGATAGACTTTTGGAAGTCAGTGGGAATAGTCCCAGACGTGTTTCGAGGGGAGTGGGAATTCTCAAAACCCGGCTTAGCGGCCATTGATACTCCTACCGGCAATTTGCAGTCTATGTTCGACCTGAACTCGGATCAACGAGCCCAATTAGACACTCTCGTAAACCGAAATTTTACTATCGCTAAACCCGAACTCGGCTGCGCCAAGTACGTTCAACATAAAATCACTACTAAGGCGGCACCGGTTAAACAAAGGTATTATCCGGTCTCTCCCGCAATGCAGGCGCATATCGATGCTGAGTTGGACAGTATGCTTAAATCAGGCGTTGTGGAACGTTCTCGTTCAGCCTGGTCGAGCCCGATTTTACTAGTTAAAAAGAAAGATGGAACCTATCGTTTCTGCGTTGACTTTCGTAAATTAAATAGCGTCACCGAGAAGGACGCCTACCCGATACCTTACGTGTCTTCGATTTTGGATCGCTTACGCGATGCCCGGTTCATGACGTCGCTTGATATCAAATCCGCGTACTGGCAAATTGAAATGGAAGAGAAATCTAAGGAACTAACGGCCTTTACAGTACCCGGGCGCGGTTTGTTTCAATTTACTCGCATGCCCTTTGGGCTTCATAACGCGCCAGCGACCTGGCAACGTTTCGTCGACCATGTGTTGGGTCCCGAATTGGAACCTTACGTCTTTGTCTATTTAGATGACGTGATTATTTGTACCCCGACTTTCGAAAAACACGTCGAGATTCTAGACGAAGTATTGCAGCGACTAAACGACGCTGTTTTAACACTGGGTCGTGATAAATGTCATTTTTGCCAACCGGAATTACGATACCTGGGCTATGTCGTTAACGCCCAAAGACTTTTAGTCGACCCCGATAAAGTTTCGGCGATTCTTAACTTGCCGCGACCTAGAAACGTTTCGGAGATACGGCGAGTAGTCGGCATGGCATCGTGGTATCGGCGTTTCATACCAAATTTCTCAGCCATTATTGCTCCGCTGACGTCGTTATTGAAAAAGTTTCAGAAGTTTGAGTGGACCGAGTCATGCGAAGTCGCATTTACAACCATCAAAAATTGCCTAGTTTCGGCACCCATTTTGTCGTGTCCCGATTTTTCTCTCCAGTTTATAGTACAGACGGACGCTTCCAATGTTGGTATCGGCGCCGTGCTGACTCAGACCGTTGATGGCCAAGAACAGGTCATCTGTTACATTAGTCGGACTCTTACGAAGCCTGAGCGTAATTTTTCGGTTACGGAACGCGAATGTTTGGCCGTCCTGTGGGCCATAGAGAAGTTACGTCCGTATTTAGAAGGCACTCACTTCACAGTCATTACTGACCATCATTGACTTATCTGGCTAAATAACCTTAAGGAACCCACCGGGAGACTCGCCCGTTGGGCTGTTCGTATCCAACAATACGACTTTACGATCAAACACCGGAAGGGAAAAGACCACGTTGTCCCAGATGCGCTATCCCGTGCTATACCCGAAATAGATGTAGTCTCAGTCGTCGATTCTGGAGAACCCGAGGCCGGCGTTCGGGCGCCGAACGACAGTCGAACTGACCGTTGGTATAGGCGCATGTGTACGCGCGTCGTAGAAAAACCATTCAAGTATTCGGCGTGGAAACTATCGCGAGGGAAATTGTTTAAACATATTAACGCAAAATACCCCGAATTGGACGAAGGCACGAGTTGGAAAGAGGTGATTCCGAAGCCTCAACGTGCCGAGATTCTTCGCAAAAACCATGATGAGCCTACCGCAGGCCATTTAGGCATTTATAAGACCTACGGCCGTATCGCTCAGCAGTATTGCTGGCCTAAACTTAAGGCGGATGTGACCCGTTACGTTAACCGTTGCGCGACGTGCCTAGCGCAGAAACCCGAACAAAAACGCCCGGCCGGCTTGATGTGTCGTCACCCCGTGGTGGATAAGCCGTGGCAAATGATATCTATCGACATTGTAGGGCCGTTGCCCCGTTCAAAGAAAGGCTACGTATATATTCTGTCCGTGGCTGACTACTTTACCAAATTTACCCTTTTCTTCCCGTTGCGTACCGCCACCGCGACCGCGGTGACTCAGAAAATTGAGAACGATGTTTTCTTGCTCTTTGGAGCACCTCAGTACGTCTTGGTTGACAACGGCGTGCAGTTTCGCAGTAGAGAATTCCGACAACTTACCGATACGTATAAATCACGAATTATCTTTAACGCGCATTACCATGCGCAGGCCAACCCCGTAGAACGCGTTAATCGAGTATTAAAAACTATGCTAGCGTCGTACGTGAAAGACAACCACCGGGAGTGGGATAAATATTTGTCGAAAGTCGCTTGCGCAGTGCGTACCGCGGTACACGAAGTCACCGGCATGACCCCATATTTCGCCAATTTCGGCAGAGAAATACAGTTAGAGGGGACGCGCGCCAATAACCCCGAGGAGGTAGATGTTTCGAAACAAATACGAGTAGAGAGTCGCGAAGACTTGTTGCGACGGACCCCCGCGTTAAGGTCGGTATATGAAGACATAGTCAAGCGACTAGACGTGGCGTACAAAGCCTCCAAGGCGACATACGATTTGCGAAGGCGCCCGGCTCAGTTTGCCGTTGGCGATACCGTCTGGCGACGAAATTACGTACTTTCCGATGCGGCGAAATATTTTAACGCCAAGTTGGCTCCGAAATTTATAGGGCCGTTTTATATCAATCGGCAAGTTTCGCTTGCCACTTACGAGCTGTCCGACGAGACCGGTGCCCCGAAAGGCACTTGGCACGCGAAAGACCTAAAACCCAATCCCACGGACGTTTAGTCTACTAGCGCCCGTTTTCCTTAATCCCCCTTCCTTTTTTTTGGTAGGCCTTGACGGCCATACCGCCGGCTTAGAGCCGTATCTTTAGTAGTA
The DNA here is from genome assembly GCA_940337035.1 of Agriotes lineatus. Lineage (NCBI taxonomy): Eukaryota > Metazoa > Arthropoda > Insecta > Coleoptera > Elateridae > Agriotes > Agriotes lineatus. The sequence goes on from OW679197.1 coordinate 95,032,238, forward strand.
CCTGCCTTTCCCCGAGCTTCCTTGTTGTGGGAACCCCACAATGCGCCGATCCCGTGACGTGCAACGTGCCCTCTTCAGGTGGCTTGTGGGACAGGTTGCGAGGGACTTATCCCTTTTCCCCCCTCCCCATGTTCTTTTGGAACGGTTGGTCGGAAGTGTGCATGGGAGTAAGACGTTCTATTGACCCGATCTTGACGAGCGCTAACCGCGCGTTTTTTTTTTATATATATTTTTACGGTTTCAATTTGGAACCCCAAACCCTCCTTCTCTATGCTCTATCATTACCTTTCTTTTCCCCTTGTCATTACTATCTACCGTGTCCCGGCGACAACTACCCAACCCCGTTGTTCTCTTTCTCTTTCCACCTTCCAAAACCGCACTGTTAGGCGACCGTCATGGACCCGGTGTTAAGGTCCAGTCGGCGTTTCGTGGCCGTCACCGCAGTGCGTGCCACACCCGTTTCGGGTCTGGTCGGTTACCTTTTTTTTTTGGTCGTTTTGGTGGTCGATTATCGACATGGTTTTGCTAACCGTTGTTGTGGCACTCCTATTTTGGGAGGGGCAGTCTAGCCGGATCGGCGAGACTGTCCTCAGTCTGCCTAGTTTTTGCCCGTTTGGTTCCCCGAGGGAGCCAGACACAAATCGTTTTGTGGACCCCTGGCGGAGCGCCACTCCTTTGGGACAGCTAATTTTCTTGTCGCCCGTCTTCCGTGGTCCGGGGAGTGTGTGCTAGCCATCAGCGAACCGCCAGGTCCTACCCAATTTTCGTATTTCCACTGGCGTATCCAGTCTTTCTTCTTCCTCTTCTCTCTTCCCTCCTGTCGTACCCTATCTGGTGGCCGGTGTGCGTAATTCCTTTGGGGGTACAGCTATCGTATCAGCGTTTCCGGTCGTTTGAGTGCTCGTGGCGCCGCAGCCAAAATGCCCCGTTGATTTTAAGAGACTTCGGCGAACTCTCTTTCAAGTAAGGGGAGTGTTAGGTCATTTTGGTATTTTAAATAGCCGCCTAGGCTTTAGGGCAGCGTGCCCGTATGCTAAACCCTTTTAGTTCTTTATTTGGCTCCATCGCCTAATTCCAGAATCACGATTTCGCACATATTTGACCCCAAACGCAGCATTTCTCGTCGGTTGGAGCTCCCCTCTGAAGGCGCTGTGGCAGCCGAGTGTATCGCCCGCAGGAATTCCGAATCTTCTAGAAAGCACGCCGCTGAGGCGTGATACCATTGGTGCCGGCATTAAGTTATTTCATTTTATCGCCCCGCGATTGGCTGCCAAGGTTTAGTCACGTGGGGACGCGACCAAGGTGACCTTTGCCAGCGCTTCCCTCTGGGCAGTTAACGGCAGTCCGTTGCAGAGAACGCTCGTGTGGTGGTTGTGAGTCGGAGCTTCGAATTGTCTTCGGCGTAGCGTGGGTGTTTTTGAGCCCAGTTCCTGCTCCCGTAAGTAAGGGGTCGTGCCCCCTTCATCTCGACCTACGAGGATCTGTCCCGCAGAACGAAAGTGGCCCATTTTTCGTCGTCCCGTCGTACACGTCCTGACGCGCTTCACGTCGCCATTGTGGCGGATGTGCACTCATCCCTATAGCCGTCGAACATCGAAGGTACCTGCCACCTAAGACTGCAGCCTGTCGCAACTCGACTGTACCAGGCTCCCTAACCGCCTACATATCAAGGTATGTGTCTTTGAACTGATTACCGCTGTGAACGCGAGCGAGCCGTCACATCTCTGGTGCCTACAGGCACTGTCGTCATATTTGTCCATGTCGCGAGTGCTAATTTGATCTTTGCTGTTCGCTGCATAAGGCGTCGCGCCAGCATATTTGTGCATTCCTTCCGAATTGCAGACTGTCCATGTCGCGAGTGCTAATTTGATCTTTGCTGTTCGCTGCATAAGGCATCGCGCCAGCGTATTTGTGCATTAATTCAGACTTGCAGACTGTCCATGTTGCGAGAGCTAGTTTGTTCATTACTGTTCAACATCTGTCGCTAGGTTTAGAGCGCGCACGCCAGCTGGTGTCCTTAGTTATAATCTAGTTATAGATATAGGGCGACGCACTCTGCTGCCCCATTGTAACCCGTTAGTCAATACATGATTTGTTAGCTAAGGGAACTATTGTTTTCTTTCAACTTGTGCATGTTCTGTTACAGATAAACGCCCCCTTCATTGTACTGATTATTGTGCGACGGAACGAGGGAGCTTTGAGCGTACAGGTGGGTGAGACAGCTGCGTAGTCGCGGTCGGATTGACACCTAATTACAATCCTTGCATAAGGCAATCCCGAAATTGTTATTTGACCTTGCAATTCTTGAGTAATCCTATCGGCGGAGTATTTTGCGTGCTTCGCTCCCGTCTAACCGTCCAGGCCCGGTTAGCCGGGTTAAGACAGGCTTGGTGGCGCCCTCATAATTTCGACATACCCTATACATATATATTATGCCGCAACACGCTTGCCCAGAACGTATCGTGTGACTCACGCCCGACTCCCTGAGCGTTCCAGCCGTGGCCTATTAGCCTATTTCGAACCGATTTCAGGGCAAGTGTGCCAGTTTTTCAGGACTGATTCCGTGGTGCGATGCTCACCTTGGGTGGGTGTCGTAAAGTTCTTTTAATACCGTAACAAGGTACAGCTATGTCTATGATTTTTTTAACCTCTGTCTGTCCCGTTCTACGTAAATGTTCTCCCTTGACCGCTAATTCTTAATCTGTAAGCTACCAGTGCTGCCTTTGTTTCTACTATATTAGATGTAGGTGTAGGCTGTAGATGTGAGAGAATACCTGCGCGACATTGAGTAGGCGAGCTCTGAACGCTTCTATTAATACTATATGAGACTATCTACCCACGACCGTCCTGCTCTAAAACCGGACTGCTGTTCTACCTTAGTGGGCTTGTATTATTCGTCTAAAAGTGTTTTTAAGTTCTGCTATAAATTCAAGTTAAGGCTGCTCTCTCGTTTAAAATACGCTTCGACTTGAAATGGGCGTTGCACTTAGCATAGAGGAGGATAGAGGAACTGTCTAAGCATTTTCATGCTTCAGATGATGTTGCTACTCCCATCTACCCCTACTCATTTATGTTTTCTAGTTTCGGCTGCTTCCTTCTAAAACATTCTTTTTAATTTTGCTGGCTTCTCTTTATACCGTATCCTGTCTTCTTTTGCTTTTGACGTGATTAATTTTTCGTAGAGTTTTTATTTAAATTAGTATTTTCCAAAGTAACTATTTTTTCTTTTTGTTAGTTTATTATCTTTAAGTGCTTCTTGAGAAAGTTCTCTATTCGCTTGAAGTATGTAGAATAGAGTAGAGATTGTTGGCTTCCTCAGCTTTTAGGGCGTCGTCAAATCTTTTTCTATACAGTTCTCGCACGCTCTCATTCTACAGCAGGTCCATACTGAATAGACGAACATTCCTACCACCTCTAAACTGAAACTTAAATATAAAATAACTTTATACAAACGTGTGTCATCGAACGCCTGAGAAGTACTAAGATAAGAGCTTAAAGCCCATAAAAAATATTACAGATGTTGCATAAAACACTGCAGGAGCTTGTGGTTGAAATTTGACACAATTCGTTACAATCACCTAACCACAAAATATTTCACAACCGCTGAATATGCATCTCGATAGCTAAGCTGTGATATTTGGTAGACTAACCCGACAAATTTGGTCGAAGATATGCCATTCACCAAATCACTCTTACTGGCACTTTTACTAATATGCTTAAAATGATCATAAAAGTTAAACTTGCACTTTCACTTTGGCGAAGAGCATATCTTCGACCAAATTTGTCGGGTTAATCTCTCTCTTCAAAGCTACCAAAGATGACAGCTTAGCTGTCGAAATGCGTATTTAGCGGTTGTTATTATATGTGTAGTTGGCGGGTTTCATCGAATTTTGGCAGAAGCAACTCCAAAATACCATTTGTTAAACCTTGTAGACTCAACTCTTAGACCAGTGTTGATATTTAAAATGCAACTTTCATGATCATTTTAAAACATAGTTCTGCAATATTTGAAGTTAAAATATAAGGCTGCGCTAATACGCACGTTGAATTTATCTTGAGTGACAACCAAGTATAAAAAATTATTTGATATTATTATAAGAACGTATTAGTCTGCCTTGTGGGTTAGTAAGCAATCACTCAGAACTCTTAAAAGATCCTATTTGAACGGCATTTATTAAAACTCAACTACTTTATTTCTCTGAATGCTGTAATCATTTTAATTGCTGACAATGTGGACCTATTGTTACCTTGTTGTTCCTAAAAAAGTACAAAATATTTTTTCTGTTAACCTGGCTTAGGGAAATATAACCACTAGGGAAAAATTTTCCCTACCGCAAATGTTGGTATAAAATTGTTGAACTTACAACCTCCTAAATTACCGTAAGATTTTCCACACAAAATTATAAAACTCCCATTCTAATTTTAAATAAGCTGGTTTATCTGCTTATGTAAAAACCCAGAAGTTTATCAGGTGTAAAACCACTGAAAATGTTTACATAACCTGTAGGCAGAATTTTGTTAAAAGAACACATTAATTTCAAATGTTCTAGTGGTAGTAACCGCTGTAGTGCTTAAAAAGATGTTTAAGTTTTATTAAACAAAACATTTTCAGGTTGAATATTTAAAACAAGAATATTTTCGTTGACAAACATGAGGCTAAAAATCCTGTCAGGATTAAAATTGTAAAAGTTGAAAAATTTTGTTTCGGGTTGTTTTTAAAATAGTTTACACCGCCGCTGACATTTCAATCGTTGGTTAGGTTGATTTAGGTTATAGTTTAAATATGGTAAAAAATTTTATAAGGGTGGAAAACATTTATAGGTTGAAAAATGTAGTTTCCTCTCGTTATGTATCACATGATTAACAGATGTTAGTTTCAGTTAGGCGTCTAAATTTTAAAAACCAAAATGTTGATTAGGGTTGGAATATTTAGGGTTTCAAGAATTTTGTTAGGCGTCCTTTTTGTAGGCCGCTGCCACCATATGTAACCTAGGTATTTGAGGGATACGGGTTGTTTAAATAAAACATGTGTAAAAAATAAAAATTGCATATTGAAAAACAAAAAAAATACATATAAACCATTATGTTACATTTAAGCAGGTTTACCCTGCTAAAATCCCATATTACAGAAGATGTGATTTAATTTAGAACCACACCATGATTACAATGAACATTACAATGAAACTAGAGTCCGATTATAAAGAATCTAGACCCTATTTAGTTCCTTATACATTTTTATTCCTTGAAGGATAAAGATGGAAGTCAATTTATACATAGTGCAAACATTTGCGTTATATTTGTTGGTATAAATAAAAAAATAGCTGACCTCTTTCAGTTGCCGTCGAGTATCGAAATAGTTGTAAACTTTGGTTGACGAGTTTGCCTGCGGAAATGTTTAATGTATCGAAAGAGTTAGGACGAATTCCTGCAAACGCTTCCTTTTTTGTGAGAATTGATTGTTAGCACTTTCACATAATTAAAGAGAATTCGGAAAACATTTAATTTTTATACGTTGCGCGGTATATATGTATTAATGAGTTCGCGGACCAGAAACGACTGTCTCATTTTTTCCGTCCCACTCTCCAACAAATTTTTAAAAACGTCCCTCGCTTATCATCTTCATGTAGTCGCAAATAATCGTTTTTCCAAGAAGGTCCATTTGAGTTTTGCCCGCAAACTCCTACTTAAGTATTTCTCACCAAATTCGTTCCAACGAAAATGCAACTTGGCTGCTCCCAGCAAATGAAATTTTTGCTTCATCATATCCCACTGTTCCCCACAGGATGTACTACGATATCTTTTGAGTTTTGATACGTTGTAACACGCGTTCTAAGTATATGAAATATGCGTGATTGCTTTAACGTATGAATTGCAACCTTACATTGTAGAACGTATAATTTCTATTATGCATTTTAATTTGAACATATTTAGAAATTCCTTTGAGGATTCCTTTAAATGCAATTTGTGGTTTTTTACTCTATTGTATGGGGGAACTACATTGTTCTGCAATTTAGAAAAATTATTTAATTTTGAAGTTGGTGGTTGCAGTTTTTTTTTCAATATTGAATTATGTTTTTTACCCGAGATAGGTTTATGCTTTTATTGTTTTCATACTATTGCAGGGTCGACATTATTATGGTAGAATTGAAATTGGACTTTATCTACAGGGAAGGCAAAACTCAAAGTAAAATAATTTGATTAGAAGGGGCACTTCTAATCATGGTTATTCTTAGCGGTCTGGAAGCTTGCATTCGCTTTATAATTTGAAAGGGCGAACTTTAAAGGTGCACATGACATTTAGCAAGTATTATATAGTAGAGAATTTTATACGAATTAATTAAGACGATAATTATGCTGGTTCCAATCAAAAGCTTGGTTAGATACATAGGGTTTTTGTTAATTATGGGTTTAGCTTCCGCTTTCAATGTTATTAATTTTCAAGTCTAAGTATCGAGTTTAACATTATTGAATAGAAAAACAATACGAAAGAAGATTTGGGCGGTAAAATTTATATACGATCAAAGTTTTAGTATTATTTCACTTTCATGAAGGAGAATTTTAATTTAGTTTACGCTATAATCGTCTGGTTTTAGCCGAATCTGCGTGCAACTTTTTTTTCTTAAACGATTTAATTACTTGCAGTGGCACTCTCCTCATTCACCTTCATAATACGTTTCAGTGATCTTGTCCTTGTTGATACGAGTTATTTATAGCATCAACAGCTGGTTGATTATTAGGGCGAATTATTTGGGCTGTGTCACAATACTTAAGAGAATAATTTGTCATTTTTAATTATAATCCACCATATGTCTACGTCCACAAGAATTATAGCCACCGTATATTTAGAAGTGGAGGCGGCGTAGCATATTCAGGATTTTGCAAAGCGGGTGGGTATTCTCCTGCACTTATTATAAGTGTTAAGTTGAACTCCTTATCAAAATAATGAAAAACGCATTAAAGTTGTCAACTCGGATTTCTTGAAGATTTCGTTATGGCTCATAATAATAAAGCTCGAGCAGCAATTAGACGGTACTTCTGTGTTAAGCAAACTTTATCAGTTAGGTAATCACCAAACCTCAAAGTTTGTGTTACAGAAAGAAACTTTGCTGTAGGAGTGTTGGCGAGACTTTTTTGTCTTACGACTTTAAGATACGAGCTGTTAAGGAATTTAAATTAAATTTGTTGTTGAAGATAACCAGAAATATTGATGTTTTAATTGTATTGTCATGTCTTGTTTCATGCTTACCTACTGTTTTTTACTTCCGAAGTAAATAATAAGTTAAAAATATGATTCCTGTCCCTCAGAAAACTTTTTATAAAAATTATTAGCAAGGAAGATTTTATACTGTAGTAAAAGTTTCATAAATGATATAATATTGCACTTAGAGCTGAATCTCTATCCTTTCCTGGAGAAACTTTCACTTCAGAAGATACGCATAATATACCATAAAGTTTTGCTTGAAATTTCAGAAACTTGGTTTTTAAAACTTGTAGTAACAACCTTCGCTCTAGGGTGAATATCTCTGAAATGAAAAGATTATCCAGAAATTAATTTTGGTGAACGGTCAGTCACTGAAATGTTTTTGTCTAGATACAACTCCGCCAGCTATTTCTAAATATTGTAATGGGGTTATCAGTAATCCCAAATGTTACTTTTTCATTAGTAGTTTTGAATAGAGTTTGTCAAAATATTTACAAGGTTTTCATGACACAATTCGAATGACCCTTCGATAAATTATATATATTCAAGCTATGCTGTGAATACGGTTGACTTTTTAACTGACAATTGAATCATGTCTTCTTACATAATACTATCACACTCATTATCATTGTCATTTACTGTGCAGCGTTTGCGTAATCGGCATCTATAAACCCGTTAATGGAGGCAACCACACTTTGAAGTTAAAAAGATTATCTAAAAATCGTAGCACTAATAGCAAAAGGAAGAGACTGCTTAGATATCAAATCAAGCGTAGAAAGCTGAAGAGGCTCTAAGTAACTGGGCAACGACAGCTTATCTTATTAAAGATTATTAATGAATGGACTATTGAACAGCCTCATACGTTCAACATACACTACAGATTTTCTATAAAGTCTGAGGGTGAAATAGTTTTAAAAATCGCAAGCTTTAATGGTGCCAGGACACGTATTGCTATGATCATATTTTAGTAGCCTTAGAAGTCAAATAATAACTATTAGTAATTAATAAAATAACCAACAAAACGGATATTTATCATAAGAATGTCCAGCAAAGGTAATAATTTAAAGTTCAGATTTGCTATAAAATAGCGTAGGCCTTGGAAATAATTGATAGTACGATGTTTTAAAAATAGCTTTGTCTTTGTTCATAAACAAATTATAATCAGAGTAGGCTTAGCATTTGTTACAACAAAAACAAAAACTGCAAACAAGGCAATTGGGGTAGCTTCTTCAAGAGAGTTAATTATGTTTGCCAAGCTCCCCAAAATAAGTAATTTTTTAATTTTCTGTTAGACACCGAAGTTGATTAGAAGTTGCGTTTTATTGTCCTGGGTTATTTATGGAAGTTTTCCTTGAGATTGTGCTTCCGCCAGGTAAATACGTGGCATAAATTTGGTTCAGTGCAAGCCAGAGTATTTCGAAGTGATTCGACGGAGGTCCAGTCAGTTTTCTAAGTACGTGTACAAGTGTATAAGCGAGCACTGTACGTATGGTGCAACGGAGCCTATAATAAGGCCCCCAGCTTCAGTGAAAGCGATCCAAAAGGTCATCGAGGTGGCAGCCGACATCCAGGTGCGTTCGAGTGCAGATTAGCGCCTCGCTAACAGCAGGCCGGCAACGATATGTTGTCCAGAGCATCGTTGGAGTTCCAGGTCGGTGCCAGTAGCTTGAGATTCATCGCAACAGCCCTCTAACGGTCAGATTTGCCATCTAAAAAGTGTCGTTTTGTAATTGCGTTGGATTGGCGTCGGTTAGCCTCACTTCTGGTTCGTGGCGTCATCAGAGGTATTTTATTTTGTGACGCGGTGTACTTATTTTCCATTATTGTTGCATAGCAAGAGCATTTACTGCGTGGACATCAACGATGTAAATAAAATTCGGAGCTGTTTATACGTTGTCAAGACCAAGAAACCATCTTGAAATATTCAATATACTATCAGGTAGGAATACCACGCTTGAAAATTTCCATCAGTTAAATATCGGGCATATAGAGTGCGTACAAATAAATGTTTAATCAGACTTTAGATATTTTACAATAGCAAATTACCAGTAATTAACCCTCCAGTACCCGCACAAAATTTTAAGACATCAGTACCCGTACCGGTCTCGCAGTCCGACACCCCTCTGCCACCTCCATAAAAATAATGAGATATCTTATGGCATTAGTTTCTTGTTCACTAACGTCTTCATAATCAGATATTTCCTGTTCAGTATCACTGTTCATTTCCCTAGTTTCCAATAAATCATCTTCGTCAGACGATGGCACATCATCATAAAACGCGTTGTCGACATCCTTCTCCGCTATTATATCTCGGATCATCTGTTCTAGTCGCGCCTGTTTTTTCTCATAAAATCTGCCATGACTATAATAATGTTTTATTATAACAGTGTTACTAAAAATGCAGAAAATACTACCTTCTCCTCACATTGGTCGTACATCAAAGGTAAAAATAAAAACAACTCGGGTACCCGCTTCGGTCTCTGAAACCGAAACTATAAAAAACTTTTAAACCACTGCACACACGAACTCAAAACTGCATACGGATCTTCAATGGCAATATACAGTGAATTTATTTTAATGGTTAACATAGCAGTTTCGTTTCTATGCCAGCATTTAATCATACAGGTCACTTCCATAGTTACCACTGAAATAAATAGATTAAAGCGTTTATTTTACGAGTTAACATACGAATTTGAATTAGGTACTTGCTAATAAGAAACTGTAATTTTTTATCAGAATGTAAGTATGCAACTAAAAAGTAGATACGTAGGAACAACTTATGTGTTGTATCTTTTCTTCAGTGATATACATTAGGATAACTTTTAATTGTCTTTTTGACAAGTAATAATTGCTATGTTAACTCGTAAAATACACGCTCTAATCTATTGGTCTCATTTGTAACTATGGAAATGACCGGTATGATTAAATGGTGGCATAGAAACGAAACGCTTATGTTAACTATTAAAATAAATTCCCTGTATAGGAAGGTAGTGAAATGGGCGGTAAACTAACGCTAGCACATTAAGTAATATACTGCATCATGTGTTTGCTCGGTCTCACAGACCGTAAACGGGTACTGAAGGCTTGCATTTAGTAAGTTGCCGTATACCGGTATTTATCCAATAATGGAAATAATTTTCTAACAAAATTACAATTTTGTTATTACAGATGGAATAAATGACGACTATTTTACATGTCGCTATATTACTTATAAATGCCCCCGCGACCCCAAATTTTGAAAAAGTTAAATAGAATTTAAGAAATTATTATATTTGTTTCTAACTATTATTGAAAATATAAGGTCAACTAATTCAAATTTCAGAATGTTTGCTCTGCCGGTGCATTCAGATTGTTATTTTCCATCAGGATAGCTACCAAAAAGTTTGAAGAATGTTAATCTTAATCCAAAATCTTATAATTTGTATCAATCTGAAACATTCTTATTCAAAAAATTATTTCTAAAGATATGCAACCCATCTAACGACATTAAATGAGGGAAGCAAAAGGTATGATTCGCCACAGTTAAGCTAGGTAAGCCGATTAAGATAACATCAAATAAATGAGCGGCTATACTCACAGTTTGTTAAAAATTTTAAAAGTAAAACTGCAGTTTATTTGAATAATAATAAATAGATTTATTTCCAACGGGAACTAAATTCCCAATTACATGAAACATAAAAAAATTAGTAATTAAATTAGTGTAGACTTAAATCAAATAAAACAAAATAACTGACTATCTTCTAAACTAAACTATAACATAACACCACAACAGTGAAACAGTGCCTATAATAATAAAATAAAATGAAATGAAAGCACCGCCTAAATCCACATATTATAATATAATAATCAAAAATTTCCCCGAGTACAAAATCACTTCTGTTGGAAATTGCAGCACGAAACTGACCACTTGTGAGTGAAATATATCAATATTTACCTCCAATTTACTGAACGCATTTGACATTGCTAAAATAGGCGATTTGAAATGCACGTTAGTCTTAGAAAGCGGGTCTAAAAATGAAAATTGAGATCTGGTCCTTAAATCAGGCAGTCGGAATTGTATTTGTGATAAAAGTGTAGAGGCGTCAACACGATAATTAATTAAATTAAATAGAAAAATTAACAAATGTAACGTTCTACGATTTGATAGTTCAGTTAAATTAAAATGAAGGCACAAAGAATTGGTGGTGATTTCGTGCTTTGAACGTAAAGTTTCAAGGTTCAGTTTAGTACTTTATTCGATATTATTGATACTATTTGAGACATTTTAAAACTGGGCCCAATTTTAGTTTTCTGCTCTTGAAAATTCATCCAACGATAGTATTTATTAATAGTCATGATTAAAATATCTATTTTATTAATTAAATTATTTATTTTTGATTTATTTAGATTTTATTATAAATCTATTGCTACAGACTACGAGAACAGCATTAAACACGATTAGAAATTATGCAAGATAAATAAAAAGATGCCAACAAGAAAACAGGAAAATGAACTTTTAGACAAGCATATGGTTAAGTAATTTGAGTGACAGGAAATCATTTAATTAATTTTCATATCAGTTTGAAACATCATTATAAGACTCTAATATCTGTCCTGTTTTATAATAACTGTTTTCTGCTTAGATAGCTAGATTATTAGCTTACTATGAATTATTTTTCTATTTTATTGAAAATTAATTTTGTGTATGTACACGGTACGGTATAATAAACTGAGAACTGTAGATACACAATTAAAAATTCACTGACACAGCAAACAAGTGTATTTCTATAAACTAAGCGTTGAGAGATGATTCATACATGACGTTTGCGGATAATTTTATCTCGGTAGCTTCCTTAGAAGTAAAATTATATCACACCAACACCAGTATAATTGTTTAAAATTTTCACTTTTCACCAAATACTCTGCTTTCGTTACGCCAAACCATTTATTTACAAACATTTCGATTTTATCATGAAAATCAAATGTTCAATGTTACAATATAAAGAAGTTTAATAGTTAAGTTATTTCTAACCAGGCTTAGGATAAATATGCACTTAAAAGTTGGAAAATATGCACGTAAAATAGCAAACATATGCACTTAAATATGCACAAAAATTATTGTCGTTATAATAAAAACAAAACGTACGAGTCAGATAGATGCAAAAAATAATTTTTATTAACTAACATGCAAACACATACATTTATAAAAAGAAATAAATTGTCACAATTACCTATATATTTAATTAAATTAATAATAAAATAAAAATAAGAAGTACCTAATTAATTAATGTTAAGATAAAAATAGGAATCAGAACAAGTAATAATCTCTTTGGAATGTAAAATGTTTTAAAAACTGACAGTTATTCAAAAAAGTTTCCCGAATTGGCAGATTCCTTATGCTTCTGGGATCTACAAGTTCTGGTAATAACGCCATTGTATAAAATTGCTGTAGTTTTGGTATCATTTTGTTTTGCCAATTGCATCTCTATAGATTACTTCTATGGAAATTTCAAGTGGTGACCATACAACAAAGAAGCACTTGCTTTTATTGCATATATTTAATTGTCCCTGTATTTGGAAATAGTAGTCATGATTTCTTTTTAATTTTAAAAATAGGAGTTAATAAAAACAAACGAAAAAAAACCAAAAAAAACCCATTTTATAGGTATTCAACTTGAAAATCGCCTATCTCACATCAATACACATTAAAATTGTAAAGTTTGAAAAAAATCGTTGGAGCTGCTTTTGAAAAAATCGAAAAAGACTGAAAAATCACAAGAGTAAACACATACTTCGGGTTATGCGATTCTCTTCAATCGCTTGCTGTCGCATCTAGATAGTACACAAAACTTATATATGAAGTTTCAACGTCATACCTCTTTTCGTTTTTGAGATATTCTGTTCAAAGACAGACACACACACAAAAAGACAGACACACAGACCAATGAACAAAAAACAAAAATACCTAACACTATCGCACAAATACGTATTATTACGCAGTGATTTTTTTGAAAATAAGAAGATCATGAAATTTTATAGTGATTGGTCATGACGAGGATTTAGAATGATCTTAAACGATGAAATTCAGATTTTTTAAAATTTGAATTTAAAAATGAAATAAATATGTATACGTTTTTACATGTAGCTAACATCCAATATATACTGCAAATAAGAATTTAAATCCAAAGCGTATCTATTTATGTACGGAGCAGAAGATTTTTTGTTAGTTTTCAATAAATTGTTCAATATTTACTAAAATATACCATAATACCGATTACTCAGAGTTTAGACGAGACAAAAAACTTGATCAAATAAGAATCTTACCTTTATGTACATAAATGTTGTGAGTGCAGAATATTATAATGAAATAAAAGAAAATCTTCTTGAACATGTAAGATCAGCAATAAGTAAACAAAGAAAAAAAGGAATAACAATAACGAAATAAAAAACCAAAGATTCGAATGTAATATAACCATGCATTTCTTTTATAAATGTCATTTAATTGACCTTTTACCTTCAATGTTAATTGATAGTTTATTGGGTTTTAGCATCACGTCGAGTAAGCTTAATTTTTCGTTGTAAACGTTTCAACTAGCATTATTAGGTCTTCATAAGTAATTATTCTTTAACTACAACGTGGCAATACGGCTAAAAATAGTATACGAGTATTCATTCTCAAAATAGCATAAATATTTAATTTATAACGCCATTGATTTATGTGAATGAATTATTCTATAATATGTTGTTTTCAGATTGTATGCATTTTAAATTTTTATGATATGTAGAACAAAGACTATTAAACTATTATGACCATTATAAAACATTATACAATTTTCAGTAGAAATATACCAAATGATTGAAAATTTTCTGAAAATATTTGGAAAAATGTTCTGGAGCTAATTTCTTGAAGGCATGTAGGAATGCTTTTGTTAAAAAAAGTATCTGAGGAACACGTTTTGCAAATATTTCCATAGGAATTTTTTTATGCACGCGTTATATTTTGATAGAGAATATCACGAATGAAAAAGCACAGTAAAGAAAACATTTTTGTTAAAAATAATAATAAAACTAATATCTAAGTACTAACATTTTAGGATTTTTTGTCAAAACTACAGTTAATTAACATTTAAGTTTGTTTAGGGGTCGCTTTTGGTTGCCCATAGCAACAATCATTATCGGCCTACTGACTTTGTTGTTTTTTCACAGCTTTGTTGTCTCTAAATGCTTTGATGACAGTGACATAACTGGAAATTTCCCGGTAAATTTCAATAAATTTCCGATTATTAATAATCGCCGTTGCTATGGAAAATTTTCAATCAAATATACATAAGGGATATTCTCAGTTATAACTTCCCGTTGCCCTATATTTACGGTTGAATATGTTTGCGTTCCGTTTTCTTACCGAACTTTTCGTAATGAGGTACGCTGTCAGATTAACTTGTCATTATAGGCTTAACGATCTCCACTGGTCAAATCTACAACAGGCCATTGCCAGAGGCAATAGCCGTTCAGTTTGTTGCCTATATTTAGGCGTTTTCAAAAATCCCTAGATGTGGCGAACGACGATTTTAAAGTTACTAAATACTAGCCTGAAGGGTTAACATTGATCCAGCAATCTAGCCCTGTAGATAGAGTCATCTATTTAATTATAAATAAGTAGCTTAAACAAATATTAGCCAGGAACTTTACCATAGTAGAAAGGATTAGAGGCAATTATTTACTAAACCCTCAATTAATAATAATAATAATTCCCAAAAACTCCTAACTGGAGCATAGGGCTGAAACAAAGTTTCGCCAACGAACTCTGTTTTGTGCAAGTGCTTTGATCTCCCTCCAGCTCTTTCCACCTTGCTCCGATTCCTTAAGCACTGTTCGTCTCCATGTTGTTTGTGGCCTTCCCTGTTTTCGTTTTCCTTGCGGATTCCAGTCTAATACCGCTACTGCGATGTCATCTTGATTCCTCCGTAGGGTATGTCCATTCCATCCCCACTTTCTTTTTAGGATTTC
This sequence comes from Agriotes lineatus, assembly GCA_940337035.1. NCBI lineage: Eukaryota > Metazoa > Arthropoda > Insecta > Coleoptera > Elateridae > Agriotes > Agriotes lineatus. The sequence continues at coordinate 95,047,425 of OW679197.1, forward strand.
CTTGGAAATTTCAATTTGGTTTGTCCTGCTCCAAAGTTCTTCGTTAGAAACCCTTTCTGGCCAGAAGATACAACAGATTTTTCTTAGACATCTATTAACAAATACTTGTAACTGGTTGGATACTGCTGCTGTTACCTTCCATGTCTCACAACCGCATAGCAACACTGACTTAACAATAGAGTTAAAGATACGCAGTTTAGTACTTCTAAGTATGTAAGACCAAGACCATATTTTTGAAAGCATTCCGAAAGCCTGCTGTCCCTTTTTAATTCTACATTGGATGTCGTCCTCAGTGCCTCCCTTAGCAGTAATAATACACCCTAGATAACAGAATTTGTCAACATTTTCTATTGCTTCCCCATCGATGTAGAAATTATTGCGATTGTTGGTGCATATATGTAATACTTTTGTTTTATGGATGTTAATTTTGAGTCCCATGCGTGTTGATTGCGTATTTAGTTCTTGGAGTTTTCCATCCATATCTGCATATGTATGTGACAACAAACATATGCCATCCGCGTAGTCCAGATCTTCTAGACGGTTTTGTAAATCCCAAACAATTCCTCTATTCTTATTGGTGCATACTGTATTCATGACCCAATCCAGAGTGATATTAAATAGAATAGGTGATAGTGGGCAACCTTGCTTAACTCCATTTTTGACATAAATTTTATTGATTGTTTTTCCTTTGTGTAGAATTTTACATGTCGCGTTTGTGTATAAGCTTTTGATGATGTTGATTAATTTATGCGGAACTCCTTTGTTTTCCAATATATTCCATATGGCTTCTTGATTGATGCTGTCGAAAGCTTGTTTAAAGTCAACAAAAACTAGATACAGTGGGGAGTGCCATTCGGCGGACTGCTCGATTATTATTCGAAGGGTATTGATATGGTCAACGCAGGATCGTTGTGGTCTGAAACCTGCTTGTTCTTTTCTCAGTTTGGGTTCAATATGCTCTGAGATGCGATTGAGCATTAATATTGCCAGTATTTTGTTTATCGAGTTTAATAGCGTGATGCCTCTCCAGTTGCTACAGTGACTGAGATTACCCTTTTTTGGCAACTTGATGATTCCATTCATCGGGAATTTGTTCCGTTTCCCAAACATTCCTAATAATAGGATACAGTAGGTCGGCAGTAAGATCTGGGTCAATTTTAAGAATTTCAGGTGGCAAATTGTCAATGCCTGCCGCCTTCCCTGAATTAAGCTGCATAATACGGCTTTTTATTTCTTTTTTGTTGGGAATATCTACATTTATTCTAATCTGACGGGGTTCTTCGTGTCTAACTTGGTCTTCTTGTTCTGGTTCTCTTACCAAGATTTCGCGATAGTATTCCTCCCACCTAGTAATTTGTTCCTCTTCTGTGGTAAGTAGATTACCTTCCTTATCTCTAATGTGGTTGTTAATCGCCTGTCCTTTGTTAGCTAGCCGTTTTGTAATTTGGTAGAGTTCTTTAACGTTATTTCGTTCTGCAGCTAGTTCGGCTCTACTAGCGGTATCGTCATACCACTTTCTTTTGTCAGATCTGGCGCTTCTTTTCACTGCTCTGTTTAGTTTGTTGTATTCCGCCATTAGAGCTGTTTGATTGGGATCTGACTGGAAGTTGTTGATTCTCGCTTTGCTTTTCCGCCTTTGTGAGATTAGGTTCCACGTGTTATCGGATACCCATGGTTTTCTATTCTTATCTTTTATTTCTAGTATAGTTTCAGTTTTCTGTAACAAGAAGTCTGTAAATTTATTCCAGCGCGAGTCTACTGGTTCATTTCTGATTTGAATTAGCTCTGGGTCGTTGTTAATTACTTCTTTGATTTTGTCGTGAACAGCTGGGTTATTTAGTTTGTCAAGGGCAGAGATTATGGTCACTCCCTGCATCTGCCCCTCGTTGATTGCATACATCCAGGAAGGAACTGCGCCATTTTCTGCTATATGCTATGTGGTCGATTTGGTTGTTTGTCCTTCCATCTGGTGATACCCAAGTAGTCTTATGGGTATCTTTATGTGGAAAGACTATTCCTCTTATAACTAGGTCAAAATTTTAGCATAATTCTACAAACATCTCACCATTTTCGTTTCGTCGGCCTACTCCATGCTTCCCAACACTGGACTCGTTATCATCTGTTGTATTCCCGACTTTAGCATTTAGATCACCCATGAGGATTTTTATGTCAGCATTACTTATCTTCATTAGGGTGTTTGTTAGTTGTTGGTAGAAATTATCTTTTGCTTCTTGTGGTGAGGTGTTAGTTGGAGCATAGCACTGAATTGTGGATAAGTTTCTAGCTCTTGTGCTGAATTTTGCTACCATTATCCTATCCGATACAGGGTACCAGCTTATAAGTGATTTCTTAATATGTTTGCTAATTAAAAGACCTACTCCGCTCTCTCGATGTTCTGATTGCTCTTTACATGAATAGATTAGGTAGTCGCCATTATCTACGCTGAAATCGCCACTGCCGGCCCATCTAACCTCACATAGACCCAACACCAGTACATTGTATTTGTTCATCTCTTGGTCAACTTGTGCTAGTGTACTTGGTTGCTGCATAGTGCGAACATTCCATGTGCCAACGCGTACCGCCTTTTTCATGCCAATTTCCGTCATCGGTTGATCCGTCCGGCTGTAATTCGTTTCAGTTTCTTTGATAATTTGATTTAAGGTGAAAAGCTGGTTATCGGCCAACCCACCCGAGTCTGGTGGTGGGATTGCCACCTTCGGCATCCAGACGTACCTTACCATAAATGGGATTTATTTTCGAGGTTTACTCCTCTAGATCCGTTGTGTTTTGCAATAAACAGGGGCACCTCTAGTAGGGTGTGGTTCTTCGCCACGCACAGCGATCTTGGACAGGGAGAAACTATGGACCAGCAATAGGAAGAGACTGCTTAGATATCAAATCAAGCGTAGAAAGCTGAAGAGCCTCTAAGTAACTGGGCAACGACAGCTAGGTTTTTGATTATTAAAGATTATGAATGAATGGACTATTGAACAGCCTCATACGTTCAACATCCACTACAGATTTTCTATAAAGTCTGAGGGTGAAATAGTTTTAAAAATCGCAAGCTTTAATGGTGCCAGGACACGTATTGCTATGATCATATTTTAGTAGCCTTAGAAGTCAAATAATAACTATTAGTAATTAATAACATAACCAACAAAACGGATATTTGATTAGAAGTTGCGTTTTATTGTCCTGGGTTATTTATGGAAGTTTTCCTTGAGATTGTGCTTCCGCCAGGTAAATACGTGGCATCAATTTGATTCAATGCAAGCTAGAGTATTTCGAAGTGATTCGACGGAGGTCCAGTCAGTTTTCTAAGTACGTGTACAAGTGTATAAGCGAGCACTGTACGTGTGGTGCATCGGAGCCTATAATAAGGCCCCCAGCTTCAGTGAAAGCGATCCGAAAGGATATCGAGGTGGCAGCCGACATCCAGGTGCGTTCGAGTGCAGATTAGCGCCTCGCTAACAGCAGGCCGGCAACGATATGTTGTCCAGAGCATCGTTGGAGTTCCAGGTCGGTGCCGGTAGATTGAGATTCATCGCAACAGCCCTCTAAAGGTCAGATTTGCCATCTAAAAAGTGTCGTTTTGTAATTGCGTTCGATTGGCGTCGGTTAGCCTCACTTCTGGTTCGTGGCGTCACCAGAGGTATTTTATTTTGTGACGCGGTGTACTTATGTTCCATTATTGTTGCATAGCAAGAGCATTTACTGCGTGGACATCAACGATGTAAATAAAATTCGGAGCTGTTTATACGTTGTCAAGACCAAGAAACCATCTTGAAATATTCAATATACTATCAGGTAGGAATACCATGCTTGAAAATTTCCATCAGTTAAATATCGGGCATATAGAGTGCGTACAAATAAATGTTTAATCAGACTTTAGATATTTTACAATAGCAAATTACCAGTAATTAACATTGATCCATCAATCTAGCCCTGTAGATAGAGTCATCAATTTAATTATAAATAAGTAGCTTAAACAAATATTAGCCAGGAACTTTACCATAGTAGAAAGGATTAGAGGCAATTATTTACTAAACCCTTAGTTAGGACATCACAATATTTTATGGTAATTCCTAACAAAATTGCACAAAAATCTGCCAGTTGTTAAATCTTGTGCTATATTATAGAGAAACATTAATGAACACTGGCTCTAAACTTCAAAGATATAGCATTTACAAGCATTAACAAGGCGGCAGATATTGCGAAATTATAGCTGGTTTAGATATCGGCTGTGGTGGTCCAGAATTAGCAATAATCGCGCGGTAGCCTAGAACGTGAAAATCCGGATAACAATTTAATGTTTACCGAACCTGGAATTCTGCAATCAATGGGAACAGGTTTAGGCAACACATTTCATGTTTTATTGTTCAGCTTCATTCTAACAGCCAAGTTATCATCCGGTAAAAGTTGAACAAACGTAATTGCCATGAATCGTCGACTATATTCTAGATTACAGAAATGTATGCGCCTACTGAAGGTGAATGAAAGTTTAAGATCTGGTTGATCTCGTTGACATAAATAAATCTGGGTATTTCGTTTCTCCGCTAATTAAATATTAATCGACTTTGTCAAGAAATGTTTGAAGCTATGCTGACCTCGCTCGAGTTTTAATCTTAATCTAACCTAAAATCTTGTGATAAATGAAGGATATTTATAAATTATACAAACGCTGCTTAACTTAGCCATAATCTGATACGTTCACTGAGAAAAAGGCTGTGATTATCTTGACTTTGATACAACTTTTACTCTAGTTTCGTTCTGCTTCACTAATGTGTATGGATTTTCTCTACTACTCGGGTCATAGCTACCTATAATGCTATTTATAAGAAATACTTATATTTTAAGGTGAGGCGATAATAAGCGGTTTAGCAATTATTACACGCATTTTGAAGGATTGGTGAGACAAATTTCTGCCTTTTATAATATTTTCTTGACCATTCGTTTTATTAAAGTGCCGCATAATACTTTTCGGGCAATGACTTCCCACGATTATAGAAGTGTGACATATGATCAAAATCACTAAAATTTAATGGCAGCTTTTGGCAACCATACTCCTTTGTTATTGACAGTTAGTTACTTGAACGTAAATGTATACGGTGTACGCTAGATAATGAATGAAAACCTGGACGACCTCCAGTAACTACTTGTGCTGGAAACGTTAGTATGTATTTCCCAACAGTTGCTTAAGGAAAATGCTATAACTCTTAGAGTTATTCAACAAGAACTGGGTATTGGATCGTCCGCAGTGAATACTATTTTACTCCAAGAGTTTTGACTAAGGAAACTAATAAGTCAGAGAATGTTTTCATTCTAAAACAAAAACAAGCACGGACAGGTTGTTACAGTTTTCTTTAGATAAGATAGATGTAGAATCTTCAAAGCATGTGTTTAATATTGTTACAGGTGATGAGTCTTGAACCTATAGTTATAACCACAAAATTAAACAACAATCAAGTGTTTAGGTTTTTGAAAATGAAGCTATGCCAACAAAAGATATTCACCGTAAAAGTGCAAACCAAGAAATTATTGCTATTCCTGCAAACGTTGTGGTCCAACTGTAGTAATTCCGTTTGATGATCATAACACCGTAATTTCTGATTGGCATAAAAGATTTTTCTTGTCCAGGTCTTGCAAAGGTTGTGCTGTGATCGCCTAAAATTTGGTTTGCATGGTATTTGGTTTCATCGTGATAATGCAACTCCACATGCGACGAATCTGGAGTTCAGCTGGTTACTCACCCTCCATTTAACCCATACCGTGCCCAAGACATTTCTTTTTGTTTCTAAAAATTCAAAAGAATGAGCGGTAAGCGATTTCTTCATACAAATGCTGAATTTCAGCGGATATTTGACTATCTTCCAAAAACAGAGTTGAATTCCCATTTCGAAAATTTGTTTCAAAGAATAAATAAAGGCATTACAGTCATTGGTAAATATTGGGAACACCATAATGCCATTTCATTTAAAAGGAGCGTATTTTTATAACTAAGAATTAAAAGAGCAGCCCTCGTACTATACAAGATGGAAGCTACTGAACTTTATTAGAAGTGCTCGAGTGCTGCTGTAATTTTTTAAAATATTCTGTGCAGTTTGTGAACTTCATGCGAACAAGTACCTGTACTCGTCAGAAAGATTATAACGTAAAATAGTGCAATATGCAGAGGTGTAAATTTACTGGAGACCGTGTTTTAGTAGAAACAACTTTGGAACAATACGTAGGAGAGCGCAGATTATAACTACTACGAATGAGTAGCTACAGCTTACACTTGTGCCTGTTAATCTGTATGTTGTGTTTATTTTGAATACGTACAACTTAAATTTAAAATAATATTCGAGTTAAACGTAATCGATTATATTCCTGCCCTCCTTCCTTAACCTAAATATTTTACAAATATACATTTTCTGTGAGAATTTATTACCCCACGTTCTTCATGTCACGGTCGGGTAGACACCTTGTCTCTTAGTTTTGGTTCGATATGGACACATGCCACGTGAGAACCTGGATGGGACATTTTCTTTTCTTGACGTTCATGGGTTGATGCCGTAAGATTCACCCACGACCCAGGATGCCCTACAATTATTCTGCCCTCAATGTTAACTGCAAATAGTCGTGTTTCAAGTTTCTTCAAAAAATTGTTGAGACTCCCCACCACCGTTTACTTAGTAAAGAAGTTTAGCATTTATGGTGGCAATTCTCAAGGCTGCAATTAATATAGTGCTCTTTCTTGCAACGAGGTACGCCTCTGACGTTTTGTCAGCTGTATCCACTCCACCTTTTGTCGCAGTGTGCAATGTCATAATTTCAGGTTTCTTCTTGTCACTTGAAAATACATCGTGGCGCATTGTTGATAGAAGCACATAAATGTTGTCCGTCTTCGGATTGTAAAACATGGGAGTAGTGTCATCAAATGAACCCAAACTTCTGTCCTGTGCTTTCTCATTACACCCACGTAAATTAGTTTGTGTGTCATCAGAAGGCGTTTGGCGAGGGGAAACACAGGTGTACCAATTGTCAAAAGTGACGTTGGGTCCCGTCTCTCTGTTACATTTTAATTTTAGCAACTCTTGGGCGCCTTGATTTTAGTCAATACAAAGTGCATTATTTAGCCTGGTTCTTAATCGGCGTCGGTAGTAACTGTAATATTTCAATATCGAAGATTATTGGGCGATTTTTATGTCATTGATTTTTCCGGTGATTGCTATTGGCCTGCTATGTCGCAAAGCGACACTCGTTTATTGATTTCTGGAAACAAGTGAATTGACTTCTTTTTGGGCCCGTTCGCTGTGGGCGTCCATTTTGATGGCTTCGTAAATTACTTCGTTTGGTGCAAAAATTTCCAGACATGGATGTAGTTCCGCTAGTTGTTGCTAATGCAAATGAATTCCCTTGGTGTCTGGTAAGTAACCTTTTCGTTTCCTAAAATGTATGTTTAAGCTGTGAACCTCTTAACAGGAAATTTTCGAGGTTCGAATTTCGACTCACCATTTTCGAGTTGCAATTTCGTTTCCGATCTCGAGTAGCCTAGCTTTGAATGTGCCACTGAACTCCGTGCAGGCTTCCCATGGCCGAATTGCATGTGCAAATTGCTAATGGATCGCTGGATGTTATGGGTTGTTAATTAGGCCACGATCTAGTTCCACCCTTGTCGAAGTCTTGGTTCATGCTGGAATTCGCCAGCCAGGTTGCTACCTGCTGAAGAGGCTTCCGGCTATCGCTTTCGAAGGGCTTGGTTACGTTCATGTTAGATTTCGCGTGCCAGGTAGCTGTCGTTGAAGAGGCTCCCTGCTGCGTTCGAAGAGTTTTGTTACCGCAACATGGTACTGCCAAACTAAGGTACTGTAAAATTATTATTATGTACTTTTCTTGCGCTTCCCTTTGCCGTCGCGTTCAGAAGTTCAGCTGATGTTTTTTTTTCATCGCGCACCTCGTCCACGAGCTGCATAGTTCAAGGACTTTATTTGGGAATTTGCCTTCAAGTGCGATGTTCCGTTATCCATTTAATTGTAGCGTCGAAAGCACTCGACTGCAACTTTGTTGCATGTAAATTTTATTTAACCTTTTTAGTGGTATTTATAATTGATGTTAACAAGTTTAACCTATTTTGAAGCATCCTAGTAATGCGGCCAATTTAATTGTGATTTAATTATTCAAAATTTATGGTTTATATTCTAAACTAGATTTTGGTCAACCGTGTTTAATCATTTAAATCTTATGGGTTATATTATAAACTGTATTTGGCTTTATGGAAGGATCCATTCTTGCTTATTGTGACAATGTCAATTGTGTTTTAACATTTAAATATTTCTTTATGGTACTACTATGACTTGAACGTAGTTAATACTGTCACACGTTCGGTTCATTAACAGGCCTATTGGCTACTGGAAGCGCCGCTTTTATACAGATCTGTCTAATAAGGTACTCCACCAGGTGTAGAACGCGCTTAACAAAAGAGCAGCAAATGCGTTTGTTCATTCACTTGGCGTGTGCCATAACGCGAAGTTTGAGAACTTAATTAATGTCCTGTATTTAAATATTTATTTAAGTTTCTTTATTTAACTATATTAATTAAAATTGGGGTCCTAATTAAAATTAAAGTCGTAACTACATTTTATGATGTATTTATACTAAATCCGGATGTATTTTTAACGGCATTGCATATTTGTTCGTAACCCTTATGTACTCTGGCTTTTTATTTACTGCTGCATCGAGTCTGTTTTTCTTTATTGAGCTATTTAGGTTCGCCGTTACGAGGTTCATCTGGGAGTAATAAAACCGAAGCTGGACAACCGCGTGGCGCCCTTCCGGAACCTGAAATGTCAGGTAATTTGTTCTTTGGAACCCACCCCATCTGCGGCTGAGCGGTCGCGAGCGTATACTCCCGAGCCACCCCTCTTTGGTGAAAGAGATTCATTTAGTATTTATTACCACTGGGGTCACTGTGTCATAGTATTGGTTAGTTATTGTGGTATTGGATTAAGGGGGGGGGGGTGACATCTCTGATGGGTTTTATTAGGGGCTCAAAGACATTAGCAGCTGCATTAGACGCTTTGTACTACTTGCCTTCTGGTTGTGATCCACATTATACTTTCATGTTTACGGTATAACTTTAAAACCTTCTAGTAGTGTACATAAGTCACAACGTCTGTTTTCACAAGGTAATCAAAGTAACTCAGGAATGGGAGCTAGGCTGTCCACTCTTTTATTTCCTTCGAGTGTCATCGAACGCCAATGCGCTCAATGGAAACTTGAAACGTCATACCCATCACAACAGCAAATATTTCTATACCTGTTCCGTCACAGACCCAAGAGTTTTTCATATTCATTTTGAAAGATTTATGGAGTCCAATTAGATTCAGCAGTTTTATGTGAGTTAAAAGTTATCCTTTTTGATTAGACTTTCGGTCCCTATAAGATATTTTATGTTTTTCACTAATATTAATGCTGGTGCTACGCAAAACTTTTTCAATCATCTACTCATCCAGGAAAAGCATTCGTTAAAAGGAGATTTAGCATCACTGCCAGGCTTTAGTCCTGGAAAATTAGTAACCATATTTGAATTTCTTGTTCCAGGTAGTGTTGCATATCGCTGTTCCAAACAGTTCCATCTCGACCGATAAAGTCGCTGCAGTATAGCCAATAGTAGGTAATTCTCGTTCTCAAAACTGTTGTCGGGTTTTTTCTGCACTTGCGCCATCGAAGTAATCCCTCTCAAACCCTTCCTCTTCTACTGGCTTATTATATCCAAGGGGAGGGATGGGGGAACATCCGTTTCCTCATCCGAGCTGTCACATACAGATAAATTTTCTCACCATATTCAATTATGTTCCATCTTTCTTCAATATCCCGTGAGTTTTAAAGGTCAAACGTTTTCTTGAACATCTGAAACAAAAAACGAAAGTTTTACAGATAGGTCAATCACTTTGTGTAGATATCCAGAGATCACAGTAACATGATAATGTTGAGATAGCAAAGAATAAGCTCCAAGCACAAGATCAATAAAAACTAAAATATGAGAGAGTCTTGAAAAGTTGTGTTTCCTGTCTCTGTCTGAGAGAACTAGGTGCTGCAGCCCCGTGGGTGAGCTGTTTGATCAGCTGACAGCGACTATCTGATGAAATATTAGGCTACTGAGAGGCCCAGCTTGTTACCTTATACTATGCAGGAACACAGCCTCATAAAAGACGACACAGGGTCATTATGTTCCTGCTGTACCCTCCAGAGTTCAAAAGGGTAGGTAGTACATGTAAAGTGCAAAGTGCATACAATCAGTAATGTAAACATAAATAGAGATTGCAATTATTTTCCCAACCTGACATAGAACAGTGTAGCACATGAAGGTATCTAAGTTAAATTATTACAGTTGAAACTCATCGTACAGAAGATGATTAATAGTACACAATTTTGATGACATTGTTGCCGTGTTAACAATGAATTTCGACGAAGCAGTTTGAAATAGTATATTGTATGTTAAGAGCTGAAAGTGCATGCTTGCCGCTTGCGCATGAATATTGCTGGTTGAGACGAAGTCGAAACCAGCAATCATGCAAAAGCGGCAAGCGCACTTTTAGCTCGAAACATACATACTATTTTTTCGACGACTGAGCATATTATTAAAGGAAAATTACAAATTTCGTTTTATCGCAAAAATTAATTGACAATCAAGTTAACAGTACTCGCGGAGTCTATATGACATGTGACGCGATTATTTCCACAAATGACGGGCGTTGTCAAGGAAACATTCGGACGTGGCTACCTATTTTGTTCACGCGGAAACCCAAAACGCTCGGCGAGCGGCAAAAAGATGAAAACGCACGCTCAGCGGCAAATGCCAACTTTCTGTTGTCAAATGACAGTGAGAAAAATCTACTTTCGATGTCAGTCGTCGAAAAAAGTGTTTTCATAAGTGTGTGTATCACCGGCAAATGTGTTATGCAGGTTGTGACATATCGACGTGCCGATTTCAATTCTGTGATTAGCTTTAACGTAGTATTAGTGGTTTTTATAATATAAATAAAACAAGTTTTTTCTACGACTAGTACTAAAAGTAGGCCCTTGAAATCAGCTGTATACTTTTAGCACATGTGCTAAAGTAAACAGGGGGTGTTGAATTTAGAATTTTAAACAGGAAGTGAGGTTATAATATTATTCCAGTTACTTCTTCCGTTAGAAGTAAAGTTCTTTTAAATAATTAAAGCATTATGCAATAAATAAAGTAAAATGCGTACTATTATAATTACCTTTGATAACTAACTTTGACAACTACCGCCTGCAGAAACAGTCACCTGCGCCGTCACGTCCATTTCTTTACTATGACATAATTTATAACTGTCATAAGTGAAAACCTTTGTTAAATCGACATTTATGGATTAATAACAGTTAAGGCCGTACAAAAAATATTGTGTACAAACTCGTGTATAAACATTAACTTTTAGCACTTTTTGCGCAAATAGCTATTTAATATTTTTTAAGTATAATTTATAAAGTTTAATTATGGGTTTAGTATCCTTTGTAATATTCTTATTGGTTCCAATTGTATATTGCCACGGGGATGATGTTGATTTTGTGTTATAGTTAGTTGTTGAATAACCTTTTCAAGTATGTGCTTAAGTCATTTCCTGAAACAGTGCTTTATTGCTAAGAAATGAATTTGTATATTAAGTAGATCCTTTTCACCTGAGTTTCAACTGTTCGAACTAAGTGGTGGTAGCATGCCAATATCGCAGATTTGAGGTAACAATTACAACGGAAACTTTGCCTTAATCGCCCTAATGTACTTATTTGAAGTCAAATTTTTATATACTACTGATTTGTACATGTATGTTATTTATTGGTTATTGCTAGATCTTAACAATTAGGTTTATTAACGTGGGTAAAAGTGAAGCGGACGCCACTTAGTTTATACGTGCTTGCGTATACCGCGTTGCCGAGAACAACTCGAGGAAGTCTACCGATATGTAATCTGCATTGAACTGTCAGAGGAAAAGGCGCAGTTTGCTCCGTGTGCTCTAAGCTTTCAGGGTATGATCAAGCGGTAACTAAAGTGAGCTTTCCGACGTTTTTCTGGGAAAATTGTAGAACGAAGCAGTATCGTCCTAGCAACTTGTTAACCTCATGGAGATTTCTGAAGTCCGGTCGAAATTCATGTTTTCTGGCCTATAAGTTCAGTCAGCCAATAAAGAAAGCGCCACGTACTAAAGTGAAGCAGTGGTAAACACATTCTCGGGAATTCCTGCGAGTACCGATCCAGGTTATTAGACAACTTAAATTCTACAATCATCGTTTAAGGTGGCTCAATTGTGCAGCTATCTGAACCTGGGCTGTATGAGTCACCAAAACCAACGTTACGCTACATTCTATTATTCTATGCGTCTATCAAACTGCGTAGTAAACTGTCAGAATTAATGCTTGTTAAAATATTTGTCTGCAGTTTGGTTTATTATTATTGCTGTTAGCGTACTGATAGATATATCTTGTTGTTTAGATATAATTATACCGTGTGTTTAAAAAAAACTCAGTCTCAGCATATTCATATTAAATTTTGCCATAACGTGATACATACCCATTGAAGCAAATGTACTACCGTAAGTCAGAGTAAACTAAATTACATCTTGATCTTAAACTATTTCTTAAAAATATGTAAAACACTTAATAAAAATTTTTTTATTGACTGTTATGATTAATACACTCATTGTTATTGTGTAAATGCCATCTTATTTTCCTTTTTGCTTGATGCAAGTAAACTGAATGCAGTGTAAACTTTTGCCTGTCACAATGACAAATGTTTTGATAAACAAAATGCAATCTGGCATTCATCTTCAGACACAATTTAAGACATGGCTAGATTTTGGATCTTTGTCTCCATGGCCTGCCGCAAATGAGTTTTTTAGCACACGATAGTATTAATTAGAAGTGCTGTTTTACAGAAAATATATATTGGTACCTATCATATGTTGCTCCTTTGTATATAAGCAAATTGGCTTTTTATTTGATTACATTTTTGAAGCTAACGTTGACAACTCAACACGAGACCAAGGTCAATTTGTAGCTTTATTGGAAGAAGGACTTTCCGTAACCACGAACTGAGGTAAACAAAAACGAGATATTATTGCTATCGGGTTAGCTGACAAGGAAACAGGCGAAAATTTAAAAAAACGTAGGGGAATTACAATTTGATACTCAAACAGTAGGCCTAGTAACCGCAAATTGACGCTTAAGCAGGAAGCGGGGGATTTTAGGCCCTAAGAAAAAAGAATTGGAATTCGTCGAGCTCGTAGTGCTAAGTTAGCTCAGGCAACCCATCTTGAGTTCGTCAGTTAGCTTCTAGCAAAGAGATTTTGTGATTGTTACCGTGCTGCTTGAAAACTTTGCCTGCCAGTTATTGCCATAACTTCGATATTGTTGAATGTGAAAAACTCTATACGCGCAGCCTACTCTGAAATTTCGATTCTGCCTCGTTTGAGCGCAGAGGAATTTTATCCCGATCCCTAATATATTTAAAGTTTCGTCAAGCATTCTGCATATCGACGTCCATGCATCCCTGAGAAACATCTCGCTGTCAGCATTTAAATCAATACTATTCTTCCCGATAAAGCTTTGAAGAAAACTTCCCACATGTATCTACAACGCAATTTTCTTCAGTTATATTCCTGGAGGACTCCATTTTGGTTTAGTCAAATACAAGCCGCAAGCAACGGCTTCCAATTTCGAGACCGAGTTCTTCTATCCGTCCATTGAATTATTGCACAAGCTAACTTTCATCTGTTTTATTGCAAGTGTAATTTACCGGAAATTAGGGAAATGTTATATGTACTAAGTTAAAGATATTCTGCATACGTGAATTACCGTCAATGTTGTGTATGTTTTATAAATAAGTTTTGGAGCATATCCCTGTTAGACGTTACTCCACTTCTAACAGGGATATGCTTCTGCTTCAGTTTGTCAAAGTTGTTTTGCTATATTGATTCTCAGATAGCAGGTAAGCATACAGGAAGTTTGCTTTTAACTTGATTTATGCTTGCTTTAAATCGCAAGCTTAGCGCAATCTTGGAGTAAGTTTATATGCAAGTCAAATATATACATTTATAGGTTTGAATCTCGACGCAAGCTTAATTAATAGCAATTTTGACAAAGTTCATGCTGCATAGTAATCGCGCTAAACGCAAATTACACTGCGATACGGCACAAGAACAAATAGACGAATACAGCTTGCAGGGGTTTACATTTTTTTTTAGTTCCTCCATTACAAAACAATAGGTGCAGGCCTTATGTACGATTGTTTTGACTATCATAAACGGGCCCACTTTTATTTCAGTTTAAGGCCCATCCCTCATGCTGAGCTACTGGATCTCTTTATAACGGCTACACGTCGTCAAAGAGGGTATTGTAACTTCTCGGTCGGAGTCCTTTGATGTTTCGACAATCAAATGATTAATTTTTTCCGATAAAAAGCTTATAATACAAATGTGATGAACAATTAATCGTTGCAAACAAAACACTGAGTTAACTAAGCGTGATTTTAGATCACGTCACATTATGACTTTATAGCAGGGTTTCTAAAGATTTTAAAATAGAAGTTTAATTTGGGAAAGAATTATAAACTGAGCGGTTGTTTAAGTATTGTGGCAGTGGAAAAACTTTGTTTTTGTATTATTCCCCATATGACAGACAGTTGCATATACACCTCATATGACAGACAGTTGCATATAGATTTATAGAGACGACTACACTGTAATAATGATTGGCGTCATTGAATGTCCAGTGTGCATTAGATGAAATCAAAATTCAGTTCATACATAGGTATTTAAAATTGTACCCTTAAAACATTTGCTTTGTTTTCATTCTGAATAATTTTAGCTTGGCTTTGCGGTTAATTAAAAATAAAATTAGGTAGGTACACGTTCGTGACGAAGGAATACGTGTTGATGAATTGCTCAATTACCAGCTAAATGCCTATGTAGATTTTATACTTTTTTTGGAAGTAAATCTAAAGATAAGTACAACTATAATTTAAATGCGTAATTACGTTTTAGCAGAAACCAGTAAGCCCACCATTACTTTAAAATAATACCGAGACCAACTGCTGTTTTCTGTTGTTCCCCGTTTCTACATAAAATATGGATATAGCTCGGGAAATAGTTTGTCAAAAGACTCTAAAGGCAGACGAGTCTTTCGGTTTCAATGGAAACAGGAAAACGCGACAGTTATAGCCGTTTTATGGTGACAATCTTTATAATAGTCCACACCCTTTGATGTTAATTAATATTAAAATTGTAAGTATCTAGGCAAACAAGATGTACTGTAGAGCCGGTTTATAATAATATCAAAAAGCGGAACCTCCAGACATATTTTGTGCCATAAATGAGCTTACTGTGCACGCATATTCCGTTCGTTCCACGCCCGCTTTTCCTCACGTTTCGTTCGATATCTTTTTCCCACTTTCCCACAAGTTTGGCGTTAAGTATATTTAATAAAATGTGTATAGGAAAACACTCCCAGCGTGTAAGCCCGCTTCTGGCGCGGTGGCGTACGTAAACAGACTTTATGTTTCCATAAAATGTTCTCCATGCGAATATATTGCACCCTCAGACGCGCACGAATCTGCTCCTCGCATAAATCTACGGGAATGATGTCTAGTTTAAAATCCAGCTTAATATTAATAACCTATAGACAAGGATATTCTAAAATCTCAATGTCAAACAAAGAAGCATTTTCCGCTACAGCGGCAGCAAAACTTGTGATTTTCATTTAACATTTAACATCAGTAGAAATGGCGAATGGGAGAATTAATGTTTTATTGGGCCATTAAATATTTCCTTTGCTCTTCCCAAATATTCTTCGACGAACTTAAAACCAGAAAATAATATTGAAGGTTTCATTTCCAAACTTTATTACCGGAAATAAACTATTTTGTATATAGACGTATTAGTGAAACGAGTTTCTGTTTACCAAAAAGTGACGTGTTTTTGAAGCATAAAGAGCTTTCCATGTTTTTGCTGAATTTACTTTTCCAGGTATACTTTCACACTAAGCTGCCAAACGTAGAGATATCTGAAGGCGGAGATTCATTTTGTTAAAAGAACACTACTTGTGTATTTAGAACAACGGAATAAATCCCCAAGGCGCTAAAATGGCAGATTCACATTAGATATTGCTTGTCGATCGTCTCTTCCGCTTACACCGGAAGCGGGGCGAGGTCAATTTTGTTTTCAAACAGTAAAGAGGAATGCCGTGTTTTTCTCAAATGTAGTTGATCTATTTTTTTGCAATATTGTAGCAATTCCTATAACCCAAGAAGCCTTACCCCAGAAGAAGTTTAAATATATTTACTTACATCTACATGGTCGAATTTGAAATTAGTTAAATAAGGATATTTTTTATTCATTTATCTCAATAATACAATGCCGGTAAATTGCATAAATTTGTTCGCAGCTAAAGGTCTATTTGTCTACGTGTAGGCGTAGTATACCCAGTATTTTTTATAAAAAAAAATACTAACTATGGAAGATAAAAGATAACACATTGCACACAAAATTATGTTGGCCAAATTCATCCTATACATCAAACTACGTTGTTGTAATTCAAAATATTACAAGTTCTATAATACTGTTAGAATATTTAGTGTAGTCCAAGAGATTTTCCAGTTTTATCTCATGATATTAACAAACATTTTTGATAGCAACCTCACAACTTTATTATTTACCTGCTGCTAATTCAAAAATGAGAGTGGGTAGTGGGAATAAATAGTAATACAATTATTTCGCTCAGACCACGTAGAACCAGGCCGAGTGAGGAAGCTACTACAAAATAGGATTAAAGAAAACACCCAAAGAACACCAAAGAAATAGCATCGGTCAGTAACAAATAAAAATTTGTTTATTTACCATAATATCCAAATCACATCCAGGAACAAACAGGGTACAACATATGGTTAACACGAGCAACAGCTAAGCAAGCCACGCACTCACTAATGAATTAAGACTTACGCTGGGCCATCAGATATAAAATGGATCTAAAAGTTAAATGTACGAACAGGAAATGACATCAATATTAAGCAATTGATTTAGCTAATCTCGTACGAAATCGAGTCAGTGAACGTATTAGCAGGATTGACATTAACGCCTCAACAAGGCTACGGCTTAATTTGTTCCACACTTAATGTTATCGATAAGGCCTTGTCGAGTGCAATGATTTCCCTACACATTAACTATTTTATAGGTTAACTTTCAACGTTAACCTTCGTTATAATCGCCGATTAATTCGGACAAACAGACGTTACGCAGTTGGGCCGTCCACTGTTCTGATTACAATTGATAATATTAAATTAAAATTGATAAAAGTGCAGAGCGTAATAAGGTAATTGCGAATCGTAATCGCCTGCCAACATTCCAATTTATCCCGATTCAAAGAGAAGGAATGTTTAAAGCTAGCGTCTAGGAGTTCTCACTTGAGGACTCGAATCCTTGAACTCAGGTAATCGGATATCGACAATCCACAAACATAATCACACAGTTAAGGTAGAAACAGGGGAAAACAAAGAGAAGGGAAACGCGAACAAAGCGGGAGAAAACCGAGGGGAACGAAGAAAAATGAGGAAATCTGAAACAATAATCGGGCTATTTCTCACGAAAAACTAATCACCAAAAGAGCTTACCACCGGATATTAAGCGGTCGATGGTCATCTCTCTTCGCCAAAGGAACTACCACTTCACGAAACACTCGCTTGGGGTGGTGGTTTGGACGTATCGGGTCTACACATGACACGAACACGTCAAGCTGCTTCTTAAGCAAAAATTAGAAGGACTACAATTGCGTAAGAGAGAAACACTACTGAAGAAAAGAGTAACTTCTACCTCCTATTGGTGTCGAAAGCACACCAACTTTTTTCAACGTCTACTAAATCGAATATATAGCTTAGACCGCACAAGAGCCTTCGGAATTTCCAAATCCGTAGCAATAGCAATTAAAAATTCGACCAACTGATTTCAAATCGTAACAATTGTGCTAGAATTTCAGTTCCATTGTAATTTAAAAGTTTTAATATTTCTGTATGTATCCAATTTTTACACCGTTTTTTTTTCTTTTTGAATAGCTTACTTACCTCCTTAGTTTACTATTATTACTTTTTCTTGTCATTTCGTGTCTCTTTTCATGAACCCGTAAACTATAATTCTGTCTTTGGTCTTCCTCAATTTTCTTGCATTTTTCAGTTATCCGGTATTAATTCTTTTGCTTGTGTTTTCTACGCATTTATTAGCTTCAGCATCTCGACTGTTATCTATGGCTTATTTATCGTGAACCACTAACAACCTGTCAGGCCATTTTTAAACTCAATAATCACGTAACCATTTGGAGCAGTTTTGGTACAAAGCTGGCGAGTTCGTTTGTATATAGGTTCCTTTTCAGTCATATTTTCTCGTATAGTACTTCAGCTATTTGTATCTAAAATTCTAAATATTTGTCAGGCACGCAACTTTCTCGAGTAGGCTCGCTCTGAGCTCTAGCCGTTTTAGTTGCAGCTGCATTTTATTTCGCCCCGTTTAGGAGCGCTTGGTTACAGCAATTTCAAGACACAGTCAATGGAGCAACCGAGATACTTTCCTAAATAATTTAAACTTCTGTAGCACTCATCCGACTGCAGGCCGTCGCTCCCGTTGCGAAATGCGATCTGATTGGCTGCAGGTGCGAGCAAGAGACAGGCGTCTAGCGCGATAAGGTGGCTTTTTTGGGCAGAGAGTTCTCGGCGGGCTGTGTAAGTGACAGGGTGTGCTTCTTGGGTGCTGCTGTGGTGTGGTCATCGACGGCCGATGCCGGTCATTAATTTTTCGAAGGCTTGTTTGGCTAATTATTCCGCCTTCTTAGTCGGGATCTGATCTTACGCGCGAACTATCTTGCGGCCTCGCAGGTTTTTTTGTAGTCGCCCAGGCGGGTTTGACACAGTTTCTTTCGGAATAAATTGGGGATCCAATGGACCCACTTACGGCACGTTGTCGTCCGACAGCTCTAGCGATTAGCGCCCGACAGCTGATAGCGATCAACGCCGACGCAACAAGGCCGAGCCGCCTAAGTAAGGTATTGTGCGCTCTATATCTTTGAATTAATCTTTCATTTTTGCTGCCAGCCGGTACCTCACAATATGTTAAATTAAGCATACTTGTTATCAGAACCCTAATCAAGGCATTGTGCGCTAATTTGCAAATGTAATCCTTTGTGTTACAAGACCGGCTATATCTTTGAATTAGTCGTCCATGTTTGCTGCCAGCCGGCACCTCAGAATATGTTTAATTAAGTATACTTTTTATCAGCCGCCTAATCAAGGCATTGTGCGCTAATTTCCAAATGTAGTCCTTTGTGTTACAAGCCCGGCTATATCTTTCAATTAATCGTTCTTGTTTGCTGCCAGACGGCGACGCAGAATATGTTGAATTACTCGTAAGTGTTTAAGTGCTATTTTTAGATGAGCCGTTCCCAGCTGGGCTTTCTTTTCTTTAGCCCTTGTTTAAATTGTCAGTTTATTGTGTAAGCTGACCACGTCGGCATTGTTGTATATTTGGCCATGAACTTGGTCCAATAGATCTGTTTACAGTATTTGACTTATGATTTTCCCTTGTACTTGTGCATGCTTATTTACAGGGTGACTCAGTCACTGTGTCAAGATTGATGTAAGGTGAGGCCTGAGAACGGTTTATAAGCGTTGCAGGTAGGTCGGCGCGCTTGTTGCTACACTGTTAGAAGTCAAGAGTTTGTACTCAAGTATCCTGCCCCGTTTGGCTTTCGAGATACTGTTAAGCGTGGATTTCCACATTGAATCTCGTGCCGCCCTTTTATTTTGTAACACCCTATACATACCGTCACATTTGCCCTGTGTACCGTTTCTAGGACCACGCCCATCTCTCTGAGCGTATCAAGCCGTGGCCCTTAAGCTTGCTTGTTGTGATTTTCAGGGTAAGTGGTGACGTCTCCCGGACTTGATTAAGCATTTGGCACTCCCATTCCCGTGAGAGTCGTTAAAGGAGTTTGCTACTGTAACAAACCAATAACGTTTTCACCTATATCAATTACTGCTTTGTTAATATTGTGCCAGGTGTTTTTGGATATCTCTATGTGAATCAGATGTATCATTAATATAATTAGATGCATATAAATGATAAGTACTACATGTTAATCATTGTATATAAATACGTTTAGATGGCACTACTCTATCTGCTCTTTTCAGTTTTACTGCTATTCTAATTGCTACTGGATTGTAATATGAGTTAGCGTCTTCTCTGGATATGTTTTCTCAAATTTAAAGTTGTTTCTATATCATAATTTGATTAATAAAGGATGTATTTGATTTCTGATTATATTCTCCGGTGTATCTTTAGGAGATATCTATGCTTATAATAATCGTGGATGTAGTTTAAAGAACATAACCAAAGTCTTCATCGTTGCAGAATTGTTTTAATCTGTCAAGAATGTTTCCGACGCCTAAACCAACGCTTTATGTGGGTTACCCGACTTTGCCTTGACCAATTCTCGCATTTGAGTTGCCAGGTGATACTGCAATAAACATATTTTGTAATGATTTTAGCACGTTTTTTAATGAAAATTCCTCTATTTCATCGTCACCTTTGTCTGCCGTCAGTGCTTAAACTTGCAATATATATAATTTACTTAGTGTAGTGTAACTGTAGTCTAATAGCATAACCCTGTTCAAGATTGGTAGAATAGTGATCAGCCTTTTATCAATTTTGTCACTAAGGATTGTCCCATTCGTTGCAATTGTTTTTAATAGAGAAGTTGCCATTTTCGGTCATGAGTCCGATTAACGGAATGACTCCTGATAACTACTACTAGATGGATGACAGTTGCCGTCCTGCTACAACACTAAGTTTAATCTAACCAACAATCATGACAACCGTAACTTTCTGACAAGAATCTCTCACCATGTTAGGGTAAAGCCTGAGGTATGTGCAAATTGCCACTTTTATCTATTTCTCAATTAGAGCAAAAATAAACAATATTCTATTTTTTAAGGTGCTCATCCTGTATATATTTGTCCGAAATTTTCTCGGGTTTATACTGGGTAGACAAATAGTTTTACAGTTATACCGCCAACAGGCAGACAGACAGACAGACAAACGGAATTGTGAAACCTGTGTTTCGTCATGTCGGGACCCTGAAACTTGAAGGTCTGAAGAAATTTCGGAAGATGAAATTATCACGATTACAATATTTCGTTCATAAGTCGAAGTAAAAACGAAAAGATATCGACGGGGTCTTAAAAAGATAAACCGTAGTAAGTTCAAATGTCAGAAAGGTACAAATAGGTGGTTTCAGTGAATAAATTCAAAATTACGGGGAGCATGTGAGTCACAAAAAACAAAGCTGGGACTTGATTAAGCAGATTAAGTATCATACATAGAGGGTGATGAATTGTTTTACTCACCATAGGAAATCGTAAATTTTTCACATTTGAATAAGCGTCCTAATTATTCTAGATCAAAAATGCAAATAAGTTGCTGGATCCATTCATGCAAGAAAATCGCAAATGTCCGATTTTCGGATAACTGAAAACCATGGAAAGTAAATCTTGCACTTGGACAGTTATGCCTTGAAACTACGCAAACAAAAAACAATTGTTCTTTAGCTAGAGTGACACCTAAAGAACAATATTGCTTTTTGTTCCATACTTCAAATGCAGTAGAAGGTCTTATGCAGAACGACGTTGCCACATTTCAGCACAAATCTCTTTGGGAGTTAATACGCACCTGGCAATCATAAACAAATCCCGCTTTTGTATTTCGGGGCACTTAACAACTATTAATAGCTTACTCCGTTTTATCCGCATCTGGCATTACTTTAAGCAACCTTAGACCGTCGGTCGCTGCCGAGAAGTGGCAACGTCGTCAAGAAAACTATAAGATTTACATTGTTCTAAGCTGCCCGTACCTATTCAATTAGTGTTGTACCCTTTATTAAGTGTTTTGATTTTCAAACGCTATCAAAGTGACAACTTATGTGACTTGATTGACAAGGTAAACGCGTTACTTCTATGCATGGGCATAGAAGAGTCCGGAAAGACCATCTGTACAGGACACGTAGGCATATTTCAGGCCGACACCGAAGGCTAGACCGGCAAGCCTACAAGTCCTGTAAATTACATTTTCGGATGAGTTACGTAGAACACTTTTAGGCATCTGCGTTTCTTCTTAATTTTACGTAGATTTTGGAAGATGACAACAACAAACAAGCATTAGTTCTCTGTAAAAATCTAGAAATACTTATAGTTAGTTTCCTTAGTAACCACAGTAGCAAATAGTGTAAACCAATCAAAAAGTCAATTTTTCAATTTGCCTTTTCTTATTTCACTATTATTAAGAACGTCAATATATTCTTTGCACTAGTTAATTTCCTTTGATTTTTCAAAGATTTTAGTGAAACAACTTCCACTTGCGAGGGAAGTTCTGAGTAAAGTCCTTTACATATATTTTGTATGCTGTGTATTACAGTTTGTTTTGTTGTTTAGGTATCACATCAATTAATTAAAGTTCGATTCTTTCACTTCTTCACCCCAACATTTCCATGTTTTTTCAATTTGCTTCGAATTGGTGAACGACGTTTTACAGAATTCGTGGGTAGACTTGAGTAATTTATTTTCTTTACTTGGTTTTGTCAATCGAATTTATTCTTTCATATTCAGTCTAATATATCGTCTACTACTGTCAGTTCTCTTGTCATTATCGCAGCATATTAATTTCATTATTAGAAGTGAGAAGTGGGAAATTTCTCTATATCTACTTATCCCTTTCTTTAAATAAGATGTCATTATCATAGCCCATTATTTATTCAAATCCATCAGTTGCCCTTGATTCTATTTTAATAATCTTGGTTTTTTCCCGCATTTTCAGAGCTTTGATAAATTTCTCTGTCGTATAATGTTGTTGTTTTTTCGGGACACTCGAACATGCGTGTTATATTAAAATTGGTCTAAAGTTCGTCCCAAAAATAATTTACCTGACGTAATGCGCATATTAAGCAATCACGGAAATCATCTAAACCAGGGGTCGGCAACCTGCGGCCCGCGGGCCGCATGCGGCCCTTTGCAACTTTTTGCGCGGCCCGCCAAAGCACCAATATAACTTTAGGAAAAATCAACAAACTTAGAGCGTAAGCGTGCCGAAATGTGGCCGGTGACAAAAATGCGCGACAAACAGAAGCATAGTGGGAAACCTATTTTACTGCGCAAGTTTAATCCCCACTCCCCAGCGAATACGACGTCTCGCTTAGCAAGTGTAGCATTTTTTCTAGTGATGGGCATAATCGGATGATTTCAATAATCGGAATGTTCCATTTCGGAATGTTTATAAAATCGGAATATCATCCGATTATTTTACATTCCGTAAATGCAAGCAAAGGAAAACGAGCGAAATAACAACAAGCGGAAGGAAGATGAAGTGCGTGCAAATTTACGATGAGAGCACTCGCCGTCTCGCCGTAAGCCCTTATCTGCGTTGGCATCTATTATTTGGGTTTGTACGACGGTCAGTAATAGCTATTTACGTTATTAGACCGGTAGCAACAGTTTTATGGCCGCGCCAATACTTTACAGGTCGAGCCCGTAGAGCGAGACCTGTATGTTTGGCAAGGCCATAAGAATTCTACCGGTCGTGTATCGTATAAGATTTTTTAGGATACTGCATTGGTAACTACCGTTTACATTGTTACAAACGAGTCCGTTAGATAAAATTTACCGGCCTAGACCAGTAGTAGCCAGCAGTATCCTAAAAAACAATTTATAAGTTTGAGTCGCACAGTGGGATATGAGGAAATAAAATATTTTTTCAAATTATTACAGTAGTTACGTTAATAGACTGTCGGAAAATGGTAGTGATATTTTAAAGTTTAATAGCACATAAAGTACATAATAGATAGTATAAAACAATACTTGAATTAGAAGGCTGTAGGTGTACTATCTAATAATTAATCTACGAAATACCACTGCCATTAGTGCCATTCACGTATCATACACATGCGCACACGGCGCGACCCGTCGACATTCGCCAACCAGCATATAGCAGTCAAGTGAGTCAATACAACATTCCGTATTCCGTTCAGTTCAAATTGGCATTTCGTTTTCTCATTTTGTGTACCGAATAGTAAAATAATCGAATTCCGAAAGTTCCGAATTTTGTGCACCGAACAGTAAAATAATCGAATTCCGAAAAGTTCCGAAATAATAGGAACCTTCCGATTTTTTGAACAATCGGAAACTTTCCAATTATTCATTCCGGATAGGCCCATCACTAACTCTTTCATTTCGCCAATTTGCTACTGTATGTTCATATGTGCGTTCATGTTGACAGCCGTATGACGTTTCACTACAATATTTTATATTTTTTATATTTATATATTTTATATTTACATATTTATACATATTTAATTGGAATTGTATTTTCTTTTTTTTCCCTTTTAAGAATTGTAAAATTTTTGTTCTCTAACATTATTGTAATTATAGCATGTCAATAAAAAATAAATTTTTTCTATATTTATTTTTAATAATATTTATACTTAATAAGTTAAATTTTGACTTTTTGAATTGAATTTTAAAAAATTGTAATAGGAGATTAGTTAAGTCAATTTGGTGTTAAAGTTTGCATGATTAATATTATATTAAATAAAAATCATTAAGTCGTAAATAGTTTAATAAATAAGCAAAAAAACGTTTCGCACAATTAAATTGGCTTCATCAGTTTATGATAATAAGAGCATTATGTTGAAATGGTTAAATGGAAAATTATAATTCTGAAAAGTTAAAGAATAGGTTAGCGAACTACAATAAAATTCCCTTAAAAATGTGTACTTACGGTTTAATTAATTTTTGTAGAACATAACTATAATCATTACGACTTTTTTATATTTTTTATAATACTATTAAAGTAAGGAGTTAAATGATTAAATTTACATTTTAAATAAATAACTGTTATAAATTATTTTAATTAATATTTTACTGGCTTTCATTTCGAAGCAAGCAAGAAGTCTGAAATATTAGATAAAACTGCAAGGTTACATACAATATTTGCAATTTATCAGTAAGTGCGCAGAGGTTTAAAACTGGACATGCATTCGTTCAATTATTGCAGGGTTGTATTAAGTGAAATTTGAAAATTGTTATTATAAGGCGATATTAGCTAAGCAAAACATATTATTTAAGAAATGTGAAATTTTAGATATTTTATTTGAATAAATTGTGATAAATAGAACTTAGATTGTCAATATCAGTTCTATAATTAATTGCTGTTGGACTTTTTTGTATTTCAATCATTTCCAAGCATAATCTCTTTTTTAGATTGTTCTCTCTATGTAAGATTGCTGGTTTGTTAAAATTAAAATTATGATAGTTTTCGTTGGCATGGATCAGATCAGATTGATTGTAGCAACTGTACCTCCACTTATATCGGTCAAACAAAACAGCTACTGAAAAACAGATTAATGCAACACAAATACTCAATAAAAGTTAATAGAGTTTCACCATCTAACCAAAAAACAGCATTAACAGACCATGCCAACGAAAACTATCATAATTTTAATTTTAACAAACCAGCAATCTTACATAGAGAGAACAATCTAAAAAAGAGATTATGCTTGGAAATGATTGAAATACAAAAAAGTCCAACAGCAATTAATTATAGAACTGATATTGACAATCTAAGTTCTATTTATCACAATTTATTCAAATAAAATATCTAAAATTTCACATTTCTTAAATAATATGTTTTGCTTAGCTAATATCGCCTTATAATAACAATTTTCAAATTTCACTTAATACAACCCTGCAATAATTGAACGAATGCATGTCCAGTTTTAAACCTCTGCGCACTTACTGATAAATTGCAAATATTGTATGTAACCTTGCAGTTTTATCTAATATTTCAGACTTCTTGCTTGCTTCGAAATGAAAGCCAGTAAAATATTAATTAAAATAATTTATAACAGTTATTTATTTAAAATGTAAATTTAATCATTTAACTCCTTACTTTAATAGTATTATAAAAAATATAAAAAAGTCGTAATGATTATAGTTATGTTCTACAAAAATTAATTAAACCGTAAGTACACATTTTTAAGGGAATTTTATTGTAGTTCGCTAACCTATTCTTTAACTTTTCAGAATTGTAATTTTCCATTTAACCATTTCAACATAATGCTCTTATTATCATAAACTGATGAAGCCAATTTAATTGTGCGAAACGTTTTTTTGCTTATTTATTAAACTATTTACGACTTAATGATTTTTATTTAATATAATATTAATCATGCAAACTTTAACACCAAATTGACTTAACTAATCTCCTATTACAATTTTTTAAAATATTTATACTCGTATATGATATAAAAGCACTATTTAAGTTACATTTGAATGTGCGGCCCGCATAAAAAAAATTATTTTGAAAATGGCCCGCCGTCCGAAAAAGGTTGCCGACCCCTGATCTAAACCAGTGTTTGCATCTGTTTCCACTTGTTAGTAGAAGCAAACGTTTTCGTTTATCTGGGCAATTGCTCCATACGCACACAACGTAAGTGAAAAGATATCTAAGACAAGCTATGTATACAGGTTGATTGTAAATAAAGGACCAGTTGAATCTCTTCATTATTATTAGAGATAGAAAAAGCTTTTTTATGGAAAATTTATCCAAGTGGCAATTATTTTAAGGTGGGGTACCTGAAGTTTCTTATAAAACGCCCTGTATATTTAATTTAAGATGATAGTTTAGGATATTACCTTTAACAAATTAGTTACTTCCTGTACACCTAAAGTTAATAATTAACCATATATTAATACTAAAGGTATTCTATGTACACAGAAACACTATTACCTAGTAATTAAAGTGAAACTGCAAGTAAACAAATAAGTAACTGTCCAATATCCATCACATTACGATTCTGTTGAACAGATTTGTTACTATCAATTCATTTTCCTATCAAGAACGTCTGAAAATGGTAGAAGTATACCTTTGTGTCAGAAAAACTTTCAACGAGCAGCTGTAATGTATCGGAATTCTTACCCAAATAACCGACAGCCGGATCTTCGTCCATTTGCTTCAACTAGAATGAAAATTACGAACTTACGAAAGTTTTCTACAAATCCAGGAAATACTAAACCCAGGAAAAATATAAATAAGTAATTTCGTAATGAAGATATTGTGTTGGCGTATTTCAGAGAAAATCCACCCACTTCAGTAAGGGAGATATTCGTCCAAACTGATGTAAAATTGTAAGACTAACGTCTATTTGGTGGTCTTCATTTTTCGCAGCCTTAATAATGTATTCAGCTAAAAATGTTATTGGCTACATAACTTTAAACGCTAATAACTCGCGAATTATTAAACCCAGACTTACAGCTGATTAATAGTGTTTTTAATGTAATTTCCTAAACTATCAAATTTATTTAAAAATAAGAAATTCAAACATTAAGGCAACTTTCGGTTTAGCCGGAAGTCGGGTATTTTGGTTCGTACCCTTAAAAACATAAAATGGTGTGTAACTTTTCCATGTAAAAGTCTTTTTTATTTCTCATAATATTATAATAATTTAAAGCCCTTAGTTTATAATCAGCCTGTATAGTTCCGGTCGTGTAAATATTATTTTTAATTTCTCTGTCATACAAAATGTATACTACCCCTCCAGAATCACTTTACACTAAAATGTTGGTCTTATTCCTTGCCGTTGTGTTAAAGTTCTAATCTAATATATTTGTTTCCTGCTTCAATAATCTAAGTCGCTCTATATCATTATCTCAAACAAGTTTTTCTTATTTGTTGTTGTTCTTTATTGAGGCTATTTCATCTTTTGCTTTAAATTCTTACTTCCGCTTAGCTGTTTTTTACACAACCTATTTTTATTGTAATGTATGTTGCATAGGTACCTCCCTTAGTGTCTATATTAATACGGACAGGTAGAATAAATGTATTATTAGTACTCTAATGATTCTGATTCGTGTTACAAGTTTGGCAGTGCTGTTGTTATTCAAACGTAGCTTCTGTCGGTCTATGTCAAATTCGAACTTAGCAGGTCAGGTTTTTTTAATAGAAGTACAAGATTGTGTGTTCCAAAGCGAACATTTTAAAGTTACTGTCATTTAAGAATTCAAATTTAAGTTTGTAACTTTGCTCAGTTCGACCTACCACTTACATAAGGCAAATCACAGTCTGCTCTAATTATATATTTATTGGACTTGTCGGTACCTCCTTATTGTTCTTCCTTCTGTTGTCAAGGTGTAGCTACATTTTTATTATTATACATAATTTCTCCTAGATAAATCAGTAACTATAAAAACATTATGAATTATTTGAAAACTGTATAATCAAATACAAATTGCAGGGTTAACATGTCTTCCAATAATTAATATAATTTCCTCATTCATTATTTCTTTAAATTATGTTGGAATGGAACGTTTAACTTCTAAAAAGTAAAGATCACGGAACCATAGTTCAACTGAGAATTAAATTACATACTACTACAGAAATAGTTCAATCTAGCAATATGTAAGACGTAGAATTAAAGACTCATACACTTGTAGGTAAAAACGTTTTGCAGCGATATAAGTACATGGACCGATGTCGTGTTATTCAAATCCCGAATTTAAATTACACGAGAATATCGATGATCACTGTAGTGCACACAAAAAAAGAATGAAGCAAAACTTTTGCTGTTTCACCGATTTGTTCGAAGATAGACAAGATGTAGCCATTGTGTCTCCGTCCTAAACAGCAACTTAAGAATTGTACCAGACGTAAGAATAAAAAAAGCCATCGATTTAAGCCGTTCACGTAGACTACAAAGAAGTTACCGACTCCTAGAAATCCCTTTATACACATCTTCCTGAATATGGATTCAATAACTTCATTCTTACTGTCAGTGACTTTCCATTTCCGCCATTGTTCCCTGTAAACTGCTTATACATACGTGCCGAATGCAAGCTGAATTTTTGTGACTACTTTCGACTCCTTGATAGGTGTCGCCGTGTGTTGATAAAAAGAAACGGCTTCCATCAAACTGCTTGTCGGAAATCGATATTAGTACTAAAATTTTTATTTTTTAAATATTTTCAGTTCTACCAGTTCTGAAATATCGAGTTATTTAACGATTTACCATTTATGCTGTGATAGAAACTATCTAAAGCGATATCCCCTTTTCCGGCCATCGACACGTTTGGAAATAACGTTTCAGCCATAAATAAACCCGCTTTCTCAAATAAATTATTCATATAGAGACAGAAGCTTGTATCAAACAAAAACGTCAATTCATGCATTTTTATTTTCCTATTCAACAGGCCAATCTACAATATAAATCCTCAAAAGCACCACTTAATATCTGCAATATATGTGTTGTTAATAAAAGAGCATCACATGCAAATCATGCTGATTTAACTTACGATTTCCTCTTTCATATACTCATTACAGAAAACACTGTTTGAAGCACGGTTATTCGATTTTTGTAAAATTTTAAAGTTTTGCTGCTGCGTTCAGATAGTCTGGGTTAAAGGTTTTTGTTAGAATTAACCTCTATAGGAACGTAATGATTTTAAGTGAATACCTAGAAACCCAGATTCTAAAATAACAGAGCGGTGAAGTTAAGCAAACTTACAATTCTTGATAACATAAGCCAACCCAGGTGTATCACCAAAAATCAACTGTGTTTCAACTAAAAGGTCGCTTACTAATAAATCACTCAACCGATAAAATTTATTGGAAATTTCTTTGGCATTGTTCTTGCCTGTAGCATTTTCAAAGCAGCTGTATAGCATAAATGTGAATGGGAACCATTGTAGATTTTTTTCTAATATACTTTCTTATATTTTAGTAATTGGTACAACTTCAAAGCCTCTAATTTATAATATTATTTATAAATCCAAGTTTACAATATACTATGTATATCGTAACAACTTAAGGGTACCTATGACTTTCTTTTTATAAAAAAGACCAGAAGTGGCTATTTAGAAGTTTTTCTTCCCAATTAAGTCATAGAACGCTACCGTCAGCTATCTAGTATTATTAATTTATTTTATCTACTCCAGTGGGATAATTAACTCATCCGTCACCCATTTGATACTATTTCTGTTGGGTAATGAAGCTCATTACACCACTCAGCTATGTAATGGCTTCATTACCTAACTGAGTGGTGTAATGGCTTCATTACCTAACTGAAATAATGTCAAATGAATGACATAATGACATTTTCCTACTAAAAAATTTTTGAAAATGACAGATCTGGGATTTCTTTTAATGCTTTTTTCTCAATTTTAGGCAGTTATAAATAAAATTTTGTACAATACATGTGTGATAATGCATTATTAATATACTTGTGTGCTTACATACACGTATATTAATGATGCTCTTATCCCACTTCTTTAGTAAATAACTAATACATCGCTGAACCATTTTTCTTACAGTATCCACTACGTCATCAGTTTAATTATACATAATAACGTTGAGCTTGACACCTTACCTAGTCATTATCATTGTATCAAAATGTTTCAGAGACTTAGGTTATAATTCCACAATTTGTCTACTAGGGGAATTCTAGTTATTTGCAGTAATACCACATTTATTTGTTCCTAAAAAATAACCCTAACGATTAACAGTTTTAGGTAATTGTTGCTTCCAACACATTTTTTTATAAAACTCTCAATATTTTCGTAGCAAGATATTACAAATTTATTATACTGCTCAAAGTTGAATAATTAGTGATAGCAAACATTAGCAAAAAACAAATCTGTATATAAGCATTAAAAAATGCTGGATGACCAGTTGAATGATATTATTAATTAGTCTCATCCTTCTAAAGGAATGAACCAAATCATCAAATTAGGTGTGGTATTGAAACCATTAGAAGAATAGATGCCAACTTAATGGAACACCTGCAGGGGCCATTATATTTGCCATCATCTTTGTAACTCGTTATTCACAAAACACAAAACAGTATAGTACCTTCTTAGCTCAGATTGAGATTGCAAGCTGCCGCTGACTTTTTAATGCACACGGCAGAGCGTTATTTGTTCCGTGAATGTAGTTATTGGAAAGCCACCTACCGTGTCGATTTGGAAAGCTGTCGAGCAACTTTTGGATGGAAGTGGAGCACTACTAATCGTTGCAACCAACTGCTTTTAATATGTTTTATTATTTACGGTTGTTATTTACTCCCAATTTTAAATAAGCCATATGTAGCTAAGCTAAGATTTTGAATGTATAAATTTCCACCAAATTTCTGCATGCAATAAGTTATTTTTCATGTGTTGTAAAAGAAGTTTTGGGGCGTATCTTCATTAGAAGTTTAGTAACACCTAAAGCTCGCTGGACCAATTTATCAATATTCTTATCCCTTGTGAAATTGCTTTTCAAAGAACACATGTGAAGGTTTTGCTTATCACGCGACGTTATGTAAGAGAAGCAGGTACAATTCTTAGGGATTGTGTTATTGCCATTCCTTGAATTTTTATGAGCGTTATCGTAATGGAGTTTTTAAATTTACAATACAATTTTGATTCGTAAAGAGGAATGGATACCCGCGGATTTTGCAGAGAGAAAAGCTGTTTTAAAAATCATGATACAAGGTAAGTCCTTCATGTCTGCAGCTGGCTACGTACACATTTTTTGTCTCTAAGGAATATACTTCAAGTAGAATCTACATCAGGGCCATTAAATTATCCCTATATTTTTCCAGCCACAACTGCCTTGACTATCGCGAAGCAAGCCCTCTTCTATTTTAGTCTACAACCCCTCCCTCGCGGTGAGCTACTGGATCTCTTTTAAGCTCATTACCTGTCGTATACAGGGTTTCCTCTGTAACAATTTTCGTCAAATTGTATAAGATTTAAAAAAATGAGTAACAGCAATTTTCAATACCTTACAATATGGAACTCTATGACTGAAGTTCAACTATCATACTTAAACCTTTAGCAAAAGAAATAGCAATATCTTTAAATAGTTTACAAGGCTCTACAAAGAAATGCATTAAATTATCAAGCCCATATCATCAGCAAATAAGGAAATATATTCTTTCCAATAGCACTATGAAGCACTAGTCCATTGATATTGGACCTATAATGGTCGAATGGGAAAAATAAATTCTAAAGTTTTGCCGTTTGGAGGTTATACGCACCAATGGAAGAGCTTTTAAAGACAAAAGAGTTCCCAAGTTCCAAGCGGTTGCTTCACCCCCAAAAACCACCGTTAACACGCACTGCGATGGTTTTTAGCGTTTTTCTCAGTGACCATTAGTCGTACGAAAGCTCTTCCATTGGTGCGTATAACCTCCAAACAGCAAAACCTTATAATGTCTTTTTACTAATTTTGCTAATATAAATGGACTACATACACTAAATTTTAACTATCAATCCAAATTGCTTAACAATTAAAGTAACAAAGTTTTTCAATACTTTATAATAACTCGTTAACTAAACGAAGTTGACTTCAAACGTAAACTGTCAAAAACAAAAGTAACAAAACTTTTAAATACCTTACAATAACTACAAGAAGGAATATAGATGAGGGTGAAAAGCATATAGGGATACTAGTTTACTACTCGTAATTACTAGAATTACACGTGCTCGTATTAAAAAGGTAACTTTTTTGTATTGATTTATTTTTCTAAGCAGGACGAATTTTGTTTTTTAATAGTAATATTGATGTCACCTTTTCATGTTAGAAAACCTGTAGAAAGCTGATTGACTTTCTGGTTTTTATTTTTAGTAAGCAAAAAATTGAATTTCCATACATTTAAATAAAAAAAGAAACAATCTCACAGAACCAATATACAAGCCTCGAAGAGGAATATTTTTGCAAAAATACTTTAATATATTAAAAATATAATGCTAGAATGTAACATCATGAGATAGCAGACTAAGAATTGAAAAATCATGTCAAGTACATATTTCTTATCTCAAACAAAAAGTAAAACAAGGGATCGTGTGCATGAGGACTATACAATAATCTATAGTAAAAAAGACATGAAAGATCCCTCTTAATAGTCACCTTGCTATTGATGAAAACTTTTGAAGACACTATTAAAAATGTGGAATAGATAAACTACAGATTATTTCATACCGAATTACAACTGGGAGACCGCAACCTCTATATTACTTGCGTATATGCATCAGGCATTAGCAAGTCTAAAAAATATAGAAAGACAATTTCTTAGAGAACTTATATAACTGAACGTATACGTTATAACTGCAAGAGAAACTATCTCCTTGGTCGATTGTAATACGAAATTTGAAAACAATATTTTACAATAAGTGAAACAGAAGTACGCTGAATATATAGCAAACGATAATGCACAAGAGCTCATAGATCAATTCAGTTTCCCAACAGAATTGTTGAAGAAATTGTTTTTTTGCACCTCATATGAAAATATTTCTGGTTGACAAGAAGTGTAGAAAAAAGTAAGTCTACTGTTTACCGTTATTGAAAATGTCGAAACTCTTGTCGAACAAAATCCAAAAATGTAAGTTCGTCGTATTTCAGCTCCCTACAAGTATAGCCTATTTTTTTAAATCAGCTATCAAAGTGTTGTCAAGTTGGTATGAGGAGTTGAAACTAGTAAATAGTGTATTTCACAATGTAGGTTGGCAACGTCGAGCCATTCAAGGTCATCGGCGCTGTCATTGCGCATAACTGTCATTGCGTTTGTGTTGAAAAATTAACGCACAAAATTTGAAAAGATGCCTTCGCGAAAAAAAGGTAGTGGCAACTCCTCACAGAAGGTGAAAAATGGCCCTGATTCGGTATTGCGAAGAGGTAAAAGTTGACAAATCTGAATTGACTAAGAAGGCGATTTGTGAGAAGGCTTCGAACATATTCAATGTATCGTATTAAATGCCTATTTTCTAAATTCTCATTTATTTCCGTAAATACTTTACTAGATACAATGGACCTCTGCACTCAAGATATGTAATAACTTTAAAACCACAAAATGTGTTCAACCCCGAAAAAAAGGACGGTCCAAAGTTAATTATAAAACTGACCCAGCCTTTTATTATATAAAAGAAGAATTGTGTTAAGGACTTTATAAACTTTTGCCGCCTCTCTTGCATTCTGAATTCATACTGTGCGCAGTAGAAGGTCGAGCGGGCTTTGCCTCGCCGTTTCACTTACGTTCCATCTGTCAACGTGGCAGCATGCGAACCGGTCTGCACTCCGAAAGCTAATTCTTTTGTAAATGTTCAAATATTTGTGTTCAATGTGTTGTTTATTGCTAATAAAGTAACATATTTCCGGCTTTCAACGAGTGTATTTATTCAGTGAAACCTACAATTCATACAGTCCACAAATTCCAAGGCGAGCTGGCAATCAGGAATTTTCCAAATAACGGAAAACTGAGAAGGCTCCACAACATTGGTCCTACAGAGCCAGGATTAAACCACATTAGGTCATTGCGAGTCCAATCAACAGCGACAGCATTCGACAACATTGGTCCTACAGAGCCAGGATTAAACCACATTAGGTCATTGCGAGTCCAATCAACAGCGACAGCATTCGACAACATTGGTCATTGGCAAGTACAAAAGCATATTCAGTTGTGTTTTGCATTGCATGTAATCGACCGCAAGGAAGCAGCGTTCCATATTCGCAGCAACGCGTGGAACGAAGAGGGCACATGCGGTGCCCGTAACGAGAGGAAGGAAGACAGCAGACGGTAGATAGCCAAACGCCGAGTTTGGCGCCAAGTTCGTGCACGTGGGCATTGCAGCTGCAGGCGAGACGGTAGTACGAACCACAGCAACGAGGAAAACCGGCAAGGCGGCACATACACCAATATCAATGTAAGCCTAATTTCCTATTTTTGTGATTTCCTATGCATGAATATTTGGTTTTCTATCATCTGTGTTATACATGTACATAATTTCAGCTGCGTATTATTGCGTAAACAAATGGTTTATGAGTCATATAAACATTTTAATTGCGTGAAATGCCAAGCTATTACGTTTGTTAGCGATATACCCTGCATGTTTCATACTGCAGTCGAAGCAGTCACAGGTGAATCATCTCGCGTTGTACCAGGGTCGTTTTCTGCGTCGTTAGCGACAGGTTTCTCGCGTTGTTATCAAGCGCTGTCTGCGTTGTAAACAAAATTCCGTACCAGAGGCGTGCGAAAGGTTTTATCATTAAAGAATATTTCAGATTCTGCAAGTAGTAAGGCTACCACGCGTAGCATCTTGCCTGAAATATCACAGATAGTTGACCCGTTGGGTCCGCGTACCAGAAGCGTACAAAATTCACGCCAGTGGCGTACGAAAAGTTAGTTCGACCTGTTAAATTGTTTTTAATTTCAACAATTATGGATCCGCTTGTAAGAGCACGTGGCTCTATCAAGGGCAAGCTTACGCGTTTCTCAAATTACGTGCAATCTTTGCAAATAGTTCACGATGAAGATCAATTTTTATCTAGCGCTTAGATTGTTCAATTGCAGAAAAGATTGGATGCTATAGCTGCCGTGTTATCAGAATATTATGCAGTTCATGAGCAAATTTTAGAAACCAGTGAGGATGTAGAATCTGAAATGCAGCAACAAGTTGAATTTGAGGACTCTTATTTTCTTGCAATTTCACAAGCTGAATGTTTGATTAATGAATACAACAAACAGTCTGATGTTGCACCAGATCGTTCTGGATCTCCTAACGGTAGCGTAAGATCAACGCATTCAAATTGCAGTTCACATTGCAATAATCGAGCTGTACGCCTTCCTACCATTTCGATTCCCAAATATTCAGGGAACGTGTCAGAATGGCTGGAATTTCGTGAGATTTTTATTAGTTTAATTCATGAGAATCAAGCGTTAACTAATATTCAAAAGCTGCATTACTTAAAGGCTAGTTTACAGGGTGATGCAAGCCAAATTATAAAAAGTTTAGAGTTTACTGCGGGTAATTATACTCTAGCTTGGGAGGCATTGTGCAATCGATACAATGATCCAAAAATTCTGGTTCATAACCACCTCAAGGCTATTTTTGAGCTTGAACCTTGCAGTAAGGAATCTGCAACTAAATTACGTACGATTAGCGATATGTTATTCAAACATTTTGCAGCAATCAAATCATTAGCTACCGAAAGCGAGCTTCTTGATTTTGTTATAATTTATGTAGTTTCTAAAAAACTGGACCCCACTACATTTCGTGAATGGGAGGTCCTTAGAAACCGGTCAAGTTCTGACCTGCCTAATCTTGATGAGTTCAAGGAATTCTTACAAAATACAGCAAATCTTCTAGAAACTCTGGAAGTAAAAAATATTAAGCTTGTACCCGAAAAGTCTTCCAAGGTACATTCGAAATCATTTGTGTCAGGTACCCCTTCGTGTCCACTTTGTAAAGGATCTCATTCCTTGTACAAATGCGATAAGTTTGTCAAGCTGTCTTCACTTGACAGAAATTCAAAGGCAAAAGAGCTCCGTGTATGCTTTAATTGCCTAACTCAGGGTCACCTATCGAGCCTCTGTAGCTCCAAACATACGTGTAGAAAGTGCAAATCGAGGCACAACACCCTTCTTCATGAGGACAAACCTCAAAATGCTTCTTCTAGTCAACCAGGATCTGCGGTGTTGGCAGAAACCCCTGTTGAACTAAACCAATCGATTTCGGCATTCTGTTCGAATTCTTTGCAGGTACTCTTACCTACGGCTACCGCTAAACTCATCGCTGATGATGGTACGCCTCATGTTGTGCGAATCCTGCTGGATTCCGGTTCCCAATCGAACTTCATACGTTCAGATTTGTGTAAAAGGTTGAAGCTTCCAACTCGCGAAGTCAACGTTACTGTTTCTGGCTTAAGTAAAGCCACTTCTCAAATCAAGGCTAGGTGTGATATCAAGCTGCAAGCCCCTCACACTTCATACGGCATTGGCCTATCCTGTCTTGTTCTCGATGAGATTACGGGTGTTACCCCAAGTTTTCGCGTCCAGCGAAACAGCTTCAAGGTTCCTGATAACATCAAGTTATCAGATCTGTCCTACGACCAACCGGGCACCATCGACATTCTGATTGCTTCGCCCATTTTCTGGCAGCTCCTTTGTATTGGACAAATTGGTCTAGGCCCAAATCTTCCCATCCTCCAAAAAACTCGCTTTGGCTGGATTGTTTCTGGCCCTACAGGCCCCCCTTCTGCGTACCCTGTACAGTGCAATCTTAGCACGATCGAGGATGCTTCTGATCCCATTGCTAGGTTTTGGCAACTCGAACATTACCCAGAGGAAAAGGTCCGCACAAATGAAGAGAACGCCTGTGAGGCACATTTCGTGCAAAATACTCAACGAGAAGCGAATGGTCGATTCGTTGTCTCTATCCCTCTCAAGGAACCTGTAGAGGTATTGGGTGATTCATTGCAAATCGCTCAGAAAAGATTCTTATCAGTAGAGAATATTTCAGATTCTGCAAGTAGTAAGGCTACCACGCGTAGCATCTTGCCTGAAATATCCCAGATTTCAGATTCTACAAGTAGTAAGGCTACCAATCGTAGCAGCTTGTCTGAAATTTCCCAGATAGTTGACCCGCTGGGTCTGTCAAGCCTTTGGTGGCACGGTCCCACCTGGCTAAGCGAAAGTGAGGCATCTTGGCCTACTTCCATGTTCAATATTTCAGATTCTACAAGTGGTAAGGCTACCAATCGTAGCAGCTTGTCTGAAATATCCCATATTTCAAATTCTACAAGTAGTAAGGCTACCAATCGTAGCAGCTTGTCTGAAATTTCCCAGATAGTTGACCCGCTGGGTCTGTCAAGCCTTTGGTGGCACGGTCCCACCTGGCTAAGCAAAGGTGAGGCATCTTGGCCTACTTCCATGTTCAATATTTCAGATTCTACAAGTGGTAAAGCTACCAATCGTAGCAGCTTGTCTGAAATATCCCATATTTCAAATTCTACAAGTAGTAAGGCTACCAATCGTAGCAGCTTGTCTGAAATTTCCCAGATAGTTGACCCGCTGGGTCTGTCAAGCCTTTGGTGGCACGGTCCCACCTGGCTAAGCGAAGGTGAGGCATCTTGGTCTACTTCCATGTTCAATATTTCAGATTCTACAAGTGGTAAGGCTACCAATCGTAGCAGCTTGTCTGAAATATCCCATATTTCAAATTCTACAAGTAGTAAGGCTACCAATCGTAGCATCTTGTCTGAAAGATCGCAGATATTTGACCCGCTGGGTCTGTTAAGCCTTTGGTGGCATGGTCCCACCTGGCTAAGCGAAGGCGAGGCATCTTGGCCTGCTTCCAAACATGTTCGTGCTGAGCTTCCAGAATTCAAAAAAGAAGTTCAGAGTCTTCCTGTAACCTCTGTTGAACCATTTACGTTCAATCAGTATTCAAGCTTCGCTCGCTTACAACGAGTTACAGCTTATTGTTTTGTCACAAAGGCAGTGCACCTTGAATTGGTCGCTGATCTTTCTACTGAAACCTTCTTAATGGCTTTTCGCCGGTTTGTGGCTCGACGAGGCAAATCGCTCCATGTCTACTCAGACAACGGCACTAACTTTGTAGGCGCTAATTCCGAGTTAATCGAATTAGGCAATTTTCTCGCGGAACAAAACCCTTCTATTTCCGAATCAGTCGCGAACGACGGAGTAGCTTGGCATTTTATACCCGCGCACAGTCCCCACTTTGGCGGATTGTGGGAGGCCGGAATCAAGTCCTCCAAACATCACATACGTCGCGTTATAGGTAACGATAGTCTAAATTATGATGAATTTAGCACTTTGTTAGCACAGGTGGAAGCGACCTTAAACTCCCGACCCCTGTCCCCTTTGTCCTCTGATCCAAACGACCTTCAGCCTTTGACTCCTGCTCATTTCCTGATTGGTCGTCCGTTGGTGTCACTGCCTGATCCCAACGTAACTGAGATAGTCGAGTCTCGGCTGTCTAAATACCAGAGAATACAACAACTACACCAGAATGTGTGGAAAAGATGGAGCAAGGAGTACATCTCGGAACTCCAACAGCGCACCAAATGGCGCACGCATCTTTCGGACCTCCAGCCTGGTTCCATGGTCCTCATCAAGGATGACAATCTACCCCCTCTGAAGTGGAGGTTAGACCGGGTCACCGAGCTGCATCCTGGCCTTGACGGCGTTACGCGTGTGGCGTCAGTGAACACTGTGTCAGGGATCGTGAAGCGATCCTTCGCTAAATTGTGCCCGCTACCTAGTGTTGTGAACTAGTGCGTTAGCGTTCAGCGCAGTTTTCGTAAAGCCTTTTGGCTCCCCATTGTTCGGGTTTTCTTGTACTAGATTAAGATCCATGTACTATTATGCTTTGTATATATGTGTGTTCATGTTACATGTTTTACTCTAGCTTTTACATGTCAACTCTGTACTGGTTTATTTGAAAGGTTACCCTTTCAAAGGCGGGCGGTATGTTAAGGACTTTATAAACTTTTGCCGCCTCTCTTGCATTCTGAATTCATACTGTGCGCAGTAGAAGGTCGAGCGGGCTTTGCCTCGCCGTTTCACTTACGTTCCATC
Source organism: Agriotes lineatus (assembly GCA_940337035.1). Taxonomy (NCBI): domain Eukaryota; kingdom Metazoa; phylum Arthropoda; class Insecta; order Coleoptera; family Elateridae; genus Agriotes; species Agriotes lineatus. The sequence goes on from OW679197.1 coordinate 95,086,914, forward strand.
TGTCAACGTGGCAGCATGCGAACCGGTCTGCACTCCGAAAGCTAATTCTTTTGTAAATGTTCAAATATTTGTGTTCAATGTGTTGTTTATTGCTAATAAAGTAACATATTTCCGGCTTTCAACGAGTGTATTTATTCAGTGAAACCTACAATTCATACAGTCCACAAATTCCAAGGCGAGCTGGCAATCAGGAATTTTCCAAATAACGGAAAACTGAGAAGGCTCCACAACAAATTGGGTAGACATATTCATGCCCTGCATGCAAAAAAACAACATTTCACCCTTGATGACCTCCATCGTTTTCTATTCTTGTTAAATTGCTTTCATATAGCTGCCTGGTGGCTTGTATAAGCGTAGGTTCTATGTCAAGTTCCTTCATCTCTCTCCACAATTTAGATGTTGGTACACTATCATATGCTTTTTCGAGGTCTATTAAAGCTATGTATGTTTCTCTGTTTCTTTGTACTCTTTTTTCCAGTACTAACTTCAACGAGAATAAGTTGATTTTTGAGGCTTTCACGGCCATTGTCATTAAGTAACAAACGACTTCCGGGATTGGACCGTGTCATGATTGAGATCGAAGAACTCAACGTTTCGCCCACTTTCGTAAGGGGCTTCATCAGGAGGAAAAAAGCAAAAGAGCACGGTAACTCAACGTGTTAACCACGCCAGAGGCGAAACTCTTTGCAAAGGGAAGGGACAGAAGAGCACGGTAACTCAACGTGTTAACCACGTCAGAGGCGAAACTCGACTGAATATCGGAAGAAGAAAAGCGAGAAATTATAGGCAAGCGCCGTAGCGATTCAGCAAATGCCGTCGCGGTTCAGTGACGGAGGGCGGGGCTTAGGAATTAGCACTTTCCACATAGAAGGAAGGGGAAAGCCTTCGTCCCGATTGAAATTATTAGGGTGTTTGCAAATCTCAATGGCTTCGCGAATCTTTCTGCTAAAGAAGAATGGGGATTTGCAGATGATGGAAGTTTCATCAAAAAGGATCTTATGACCAGTATCGCGTTGGTGATCGGCGATGGCCGATGATGAAACGAGACCTGACTTGAGACAGCGCTGGTGCTCAGAGATGCGAGAATAAGTTATCTATTGTGGATCGGCCTGCTCGAAAGCCCACCTGTTCTTCTGGTTGCTTTGCTTCTATTTCTTTCTCAATGAGGTTTTTTAATATTCGTGGGTATATTCTGCCCAAGGTATTTATGACTGCGATTCCTCGATAGTTTCTTGGGTCAACTTTAGGTCCTTTCTTATGTATGGGAGCTATATAGGATGTTTTCCATTCCTGTGGGATATTCTCCCCATTAATACATCTTTGATATAGGGTTTTCAGCATGGTAATTAATTTTTCTGGTGCGTACCTTATTAGTTCTGGGTAGATACCTCCTGGTCCCGGAGCTTTCTTCAATTTCAACACCAGAGAACAAAGAATGAAGAGTACAATTTGCAACTGACTATTTGAATGAGATCGACTACTTTTAGGACACGACTGTTTTCTCAGGTGAAAAGGTATTTCAATCATTTACCAATTGACGATTAACGGTGTGTAGACCACAAAATTCAAGATTTGAGGAGCAATATTCTGTTCAACCCTTAAGGAGTAGTGGACTATTCTCTGTAAATGTATGGGGATGGATCAATGATCACGGATCTGAGGCATGCTATAGAATTAATGGTCGACTGATTGCTGAAAATTATCGCAACATTTTGCAAAATGTGATGCTGCCATCTGTAAGAGAGGTCTTTCCTAATCAATTTACTTTTCAACAGGCAAGATATTACCTAATTAATTAACTTTGTTTCTGTTAACGTAATTGATAACATTATTTTCACAGGATAACTGTCCTGCGGATACAGCAGGGGTTGTTCATTGATGGTTTGATGAGAATAATATCATTTTATTACCATCGCCTGCAAGAAGTCCGGACTTGAATCCCATCGAAAATGTTTGCGGCCATTTAACTAAAAAAATTTATACCAGAGATTTTGCGCCAAACAAAACCTATGAATTGTGCGAAAGAATATGAAATGCTTGGAAGGAACTAAGAGAAGGATACAATATGGAAGCATTGGCCAACTCTATGCGAAACAAACTACAAAGCGTAGTAGAAATTGAATACTGATACATATTTATTAAATACATATTATTATATAGTTTGTTTACTTGTGAAACTGCTAAAATACAAACATTAAAAAATACCTATTCTTATAACCACAAGCAACGCCACTGGAGAAACCCCCATTTAATAAGCCGAAAAATCTCAAAAATAACCATAGTAACAAAAAACCGTGCACTTTGAGGTGTCCGTAACTGTACCACCGACTTGGCCAGAATATATCAATAAGTAAAACATATAAGCAACAAAAGAAGCACAGGGCACAAGAAAGGTTAACAACAACTTTATAAATATATGAAACCATTTTTCGCGCCGCTTAATTGTTTTCTCCATTTATCCAATTATTTCTGGTCTAACCTGAATATTTTTATTTGAATTACAATTTATTGTATTTCGAATTATTTCAATTTATTAGTTCGTTCATTTCGTACCGATTCTGGAAAACCCAAAAACTTCCAAGTGCTTATCGCGAGGTCGCGTTCAGATGTTTTTCGTTAGTGGCCGAATGCGCTAGGATTCTTTTCCTGCACCTCGACGAAGCAACTTGTTTCTAAAAGGTCCCGTTAGTGCTTTATTACGCTACGACGAATAATTTTTGAAGGGCTGATGGTTTTGATTCAGGTACGATTGAGATTTTTTGCTTGCTATTCTCGTATTAATTATGTTTCTTTAGCTCTTAATTGACAGTTTTACCTGACTTAATTTTCAACACCGGCTAATGTCCTACCTAGCTTCTGCAATTTAGGAGTGGCTATGCTTCAATTACGGGGGCATCCAAGGTGTTTTTAACCACAGGGTATAGCAACCCCCGGCCAGCATTTGCCTGTCAGCAACTTATGGGAGTTGGAGGTTCGAGGTTAATGTTACTTTTGTGGTGATTACCGCATTAAAAGTGGATGGTCTCCCTGCTTTCAAGCTGATTCAGACTGGCTATTCCGGGATTAATATTATATTAAATTATCTGCGATTCTTGAAATTTAAATTCGTACGTTCCATAACTATCAGTATTTAAAGTTTAAATTTATACTTTCCGTTATTACTAACATGTAAAGTTTAGAGCATACGTTCAATCAGTTTTAATATTTGAAGTTTAAATGCGAATACTTAATTACAATTAATATTGAAAGCTACAATTTGTATGTGTAATCAAACCTTTGTAAAAGGAGCATTCACGTTTTTTGCCTTCAATAGCCTGAACAGAAAGGTTTTTTTAAATAACAGCGATATGCGTATCACTCGATTTATTTGTGGTTATAATTAATTTAATAACCTGAAAGGAGTTCGTGATCTTGGTGCGTGTTGCAACCTTCAAGTAATTTGCACATTTCTATCATTATTACATTCTTTATGACCAAATTATTCTAATTATTTAATATTGAGTTACCATTATAGACTGCAAGATTATTTAGCGTTAATAAATAAATGCTAGTCACTTGTAGTTAGTAATATTGTCCGAAATCATCCGATTTCTGGCCCCCATATCCCTTTTTGAAGACTTTGCAAGATACACAGCTGGTGGTTTGAACTCACGACCTTATCGCCGAATTTGAACTAGTTTGGCCTGCGCGGTAAGTAAAATTTTTAGAGCTTTTGTACAGTGCTTATTTTGAGGAGGTTAATCTTTGATTTTTTCTACCATTGATTATTTTAATTAAGGTCAGCAGGTCAGCTTCCTTATCGTTTTATATAGTCATGCTTTTGCAATAATGCTGAAACCGAAGCAGCAAGGATATAAGAAGCTTATATCAGGTATAAGACTACTATAATATAATCCGCAACAGAGCAAAAGAGAAAATAACAAAGGTTAAACAAGACTACTAAGAGAGATTCTCCAAAACTGTAGAATACGCTTTTTATGGTGGACAAACGGGATTATTCAACCTGTTAAGAACTAGGAAAAGGACTACTGTATTCAAACTAAAAAATATAAGATAATCTCTGAAACCTTTTTGTGACGTCAATTTATAATTCATATTCTTATTTGGGTATTTCGCCACCCTGAAAATTAAAAATATAAAATAACGAACGTTTCGAGGGACAATCCCATTGGAGGTTGAGTGTTTTTCCTCCCAGTGAAAAAGGTAAGTTCTTTTTCTTTTTTATTTGTTAATCGTTAATAACGAGGGCAGATTGTCTCTCGAAACGTCGGTTATTTAATATTTTTAATTTTCAGAGTGGCGAAATACTCAAATAAGAATATGAATTATAAAAAGTAGAAGGTCACCTAGCGTCGACGGTATTACCAATGAGATGATTAAATATGAAGAAGACAAGCTATTTGACGGACTGGTTACATTACATCAGAAAATATTATACAATACGGTACCTGATCAATGGAAAATTTATCAAATAATATCTATCTTCCATAAAAGGAAAAACCAGTAATTCTGCAAATTATAGCAGAATATATCTGCTGAGCTCGGTACTGAAATTACTTAGAAAAATTATCACAGTGGAATTCTCAGAAGAGGAACTACAATTTGAGACATAACAACTTGACAATAGATTCGTTTTTCTACAGTTAATCGATAAAGCTATCGAGTTTTTCAATCCAGCATTCCTGCGCTTTAAAAAAATTACAGGAGCCTTCAACAGGATCACATTGAAAGATGCTACCAGCCTTCTAATCCAACTTACGTAAATTTTAAATCTGTAAACGTAGTGAAGAACTTATGTACAAAATAGAAGAAGTAAAGGACTCAGTACCAGGTATGAGTCAGGGATATGAACTAAGTCTCATGCTTTAGAGTATAATTATGGATGAAATAATATCTTCTATAAAGACTCTCAGAAGAATATATAAAATAGGATTATATTATACCAATTTCACCCCGGTAAAATTTCGGCGCGTACCTCTTTGAACTGTTCCCGTGAGTGGGAAAACGTTGCGTGAACCACACACGAACCACCGTTCCAAGGTGTGCAGAATTAGACAGCAAACAAGCAGCGAAGTCAGACGAAAGAGTGGAGGCGACCATTTTCACATAGTACATGCGGTGCGAACTCAGTGTGTTTAATTAATTCTCCCGTAAGTGCACACTGGACATTTAACCGGATTTCCGATAAATTTTGAACTGCTTAAACGTGTTACGGTTTCCCATTATCGTAGGTCGAGTTCAGCCGTACGTCCAACAATCTATTCTGATCGAACAATAGTTACAAACATGACGGATTCTCGGCCTCGCTGCGTGAACATTTTTGCTGGTCAACGTTCATCGTCAAGTTCTCGCATCTCTCTGGTTTCGGCGACCACCTCTTGCCCCACATAAAAATTCCCACATCTCTTCTATCTCCGCGACCATCGTTGTGAGTCAATAGTGTCCTAGATCTGGAAAAAGGTTCTCCGTCACAGCAAATTAATCTTCAGAGGCCCAGAAACCTCTAAATTTTACTACTTCAAAACTGCAGACTAGCATGGCCTTCATGTCTGTATTCTTAACAATAAATTACATTACCGTTAATGTTTTTTTCCAATACATTCTACGGAGCGTGTAATTCTTGCACGTTAATACTTCTCCCTTTTAGCAGCTTGAGCTCACTTTCCTTTAGAAGTAAATCGGAGGTTATTATTAGGTGTGCGCTTGGCAGCACCCAGCTTAGAGATTTTGCAGCAATCAGGGAAACCACTAAACATTGTCAATATACCAGTTGGATTGCGAATATTCTAAAGTTTAATAAATTGCAGTTTGCAGCCGTTACATTACCTTTAGAACCGTTTTCTTAGATCATAATCAATTGAACAGCGGTTAACTCAAACTGCCATCAAATATTATCCCTTGTAGTATTGTGTATTGTTACAGGTAAAAATCGTTACCTAAAATGGCCCATTAATTGTACCGTCCGTTTTATGCATTTCGATTGCCCCTGTCGAAAAAGCTCAACTTTGTACAGTTACTGAGGAGGCTAAACTCGTTCAAAACGGCGTCAGGTGGATTATCTATCCGTTGTCATGTGTAACCATGCAAAGTATAATTCAATTGTCTTTACGAACCTGCGGCGATATTTCTTTTTCTCCTCTTCTGAAAACGTCTTCGACTTGATCGCATACGTTTACTTTGCTTTAGTTTAAAGCTAGTTTATACTGGATTACGATAGCAAGAATAGTGTTGTATCTTACTTGCCCTGTCGTGAATTTGTATGGTTGGTTTATGGAAACCATTAGGGTTTTAATTACCCATCGCATTAGATTAGATTTTTTGGCGTCGCGATTTAAGTCCTGTAGCTATAAGCTGAAGGTATGTGCGCGCTATCTCTTTTCTTTTCTATATTCTAATTAGGAACTGGTATTTCTTGGATTTCAGAACAAACTTGGACTCGTTAAAGTATGAACAGCTAGACTGTGCTACTAATTTGGTAGCAGAATTTGTAACCATTGGTGGGCCTTCCATTTGTTGCTGAGTTGTGGCCCCCGCTTCGCTTCTTCAGTTAGCAATCGTTGCTCACAGTCCTTGCTATGACACCATTTGTAGAGCTGGCTAATTATGCAATGGTGGAATAGTATTATTGTCGCCCTCCTGTTATGTAATTTCTTAATTGCCCGCTAATTTAATCTGCCCAGAGTTCCATTACGTATTTAAATATTGAACTTTGTTACTGACTTTAATCACAATGGCTGTGTATCCAAAAGCTGAAATTCCTATTATGGTTTTCATGTACGACCAAAACAATGGGAATGTATTGAAAACACGTCGCTAGATTCTTTTTAATCGTCAACTGACTTCCTATGCGATGTTTGATAAACGCGTTTACGATTGCAGACGGCTATAGTTAATGTCTGCACTTAAGGTAGAAGATCGAATTGTTACCATAGTCTATGAAAACCCTGAAACAAGTGTCAAAAGAACATCATCAGCATTTGTACCCATATCATATCTAACGGGTACACGCCTTACTAACCCTGACCATCAAGTAGGTGTGCTATTTTGGGGAATTATTTACTAATATTCCTTGGACTAGTAATGCTTGATTCGCAAGTGATGGAGTTTTTAGGTTTTTGACCGTACTATATGCCCTTTAAACATTTAACCCTTTTTCCAACACTCTGTATACAACAAGAAGTCGCAGAAAATAAGAGATTATCTGAATATTAGTATATTGCGTACTCTTGTGTAGCAAGCTGAAGCGTTACATTCTGAAAGAAAAAACTCTGTTCCTAGATTACAGTACAGTAGGATAACAACGCTATTCAAGTAATTTGCTTCACATATTATAAATGAAAGCATAAATGCAAATTCAATGATGGCACCTTATTAAAATTCTTGAGAAGCACTATATTGAGTCAATTACCAATGCATTCCAGGTCTTTATCCTCAAATTGCGCCTCATCTGGAAATACGCATTACATGTGCACCGTTGAAGTTTTAGAAATTTCTAGAAAGTTCAGGAACACGGTGCAGCTCTAGCGTTTAGAATAAAATTAAGGATATTCATTCTTCTGAAACTAGATCTCCTAAATTAAACGATAATTTTCGTGCGCTTCATGCGAGCACGCGGGATGAGCACTAAATTTCTAATATATGGAAGGTACTTATCTTTTTATGGAAGACAAAATCCTTGCATGTGGTTTTGAAGTTCCAGCAATATGGTTTTATGGGGGGATATTATAGTGATTTATTTTTCGCATTTTATTGAATAATAGGTATTTGCCGGAGTCGGTTACTTCTGAGCCACTTTAGACAACCGTCCTCAAGGTGGTCATAATTCAAATCCACAGTCGATACCTCGACCACTCCATTTCAGCTGCCCTTAACTTCTACGTCCAAATAATGCGATACTGCGGACCTTATAAGTCCTTCATATTTTATTGCGTTAGCGAAACCCTACTTAAAGTCCCTTCACGTAAAACTAATGTAGAGCAGATAACATGCAGTGGAATATTTATGTAAGTATTCATATTCAATAAGCAGCTGCGGTTACAAACTTAAGCTTTCAGGGTTCTGCTATCGATGAGTACCAAGATTTATCATTTCGGACACTTGTATTATATGGCGAAATTTTCTGATCTATAAAATCTTTTATTATAAAGATTTATAGCTTTACTATAATCTGGTTCATTAACTCGGCCATATTTATGTATGTTTTATGACTAATCAACACTGATCAGATTGCTAATGGCTAAACGTTTTAGTATATACGAGTATTGCAATCTGTTATAGTGTAATCCTTTTAAAGCTATAAACGACATAATTTGATTAAACGACAATAAGTTCCTTCAAGCTTAAATGGAAAATATAGATGCTGCAAATTTAATTTATCACAGTTTCTTTTTATGAAATTGGAAATACATAATCCCTCGTCCTCATGCTTTATGTTTATGTTAAAACAATGACAAAATGACTACGGAGTAGAAGGGAATAATGGAATAGAAGCACTGAAATACATAAAAAACTGCAAACTACTACATTTATGACACCTGATAAGGCATTACTTACGAAAACGTCATTAACCAAACTGAAGCAATTGTTAATTTAATACAAAATTATATGTTTCAATATTTTTCAGAAAATAAAATAAATGAGATAGATGTTACAAATCGGTTTGTTTTCGCAGGATATAATGTCACGGACTTTTTCATTGGTAGAATGCAGAGCTGGGCAGTAATTAATTACTTTGTAATTAAATTCCTTTTTGTTTATTTGCCTTGGAATTGAATTACTCTTCAAAATGCGGGAATTGTAATTGGGAATTCCCATTTTTGTTGCAAAGTACTTGAAAATTACTTTTTGAAAGTAATTAATTACTACATTCAATTACTCAATTACTTTTGTATAATTAAATTACTCTAAAGTATTTAAATTACTTTACTGTGGTAATTGAAATTACTTGAGATAATTGAATTACTTTATGGTATTTCAATTACTGAATTACTGACCTCGATTGGGTGCCAAATCTCCAGAACGCAAGAAATAATATAAGGGTTATTAGGTTACATATTAAGCAAATCGCAATAGGGTTTTTTCGGTCAATATAAGCATAATTTATGATTTCCTCTGAGGAGTCGAATAACAGCACCTTTTGCATTTTGTACGACGCGTGCACCACAGTGGCGTGTACAAGCATACGTCTATGACTGTATGTAGATGTGATCTGTACCTTGTAATAGTGACATTAATACTTATTTTTTGTGTAAGACGCCAAAACTATATTTTCGGTAAGTACATTACAGACTACAATACCTACGGTAAAAATATAATTTAAAATAGCTTTATTAGACGATATTGGTTCATAATAATTATTTATTTATGTCAATTTTATTTCTTTAAACGATGTACTAGCACAGGGTTATACTGCCATACAAGTGTCACAGGCGTTAAGTCCACAAGATTACGTTGTTGAGTGAGACATTGAAGTAAAAAGGCCAAAATCCGATAACAACATTTAAACAGCGTACAACACATAAACAAAATGTAATTAATTGCAAAATTCCGTGTCAGATTGACTCAAAAAAGCAGTATGGTGTATGGTACTAATATAATTTAAAAACACAGCATAAGTTTACCGCATCCTTGCATTGAAGATTTTGTAATTTATTCATGGAATAGTGTTTTATAGAAATTCTTATAATTCCGCTCACCTCATCCAACATTATTTCTTTACGTTGTACAGGGTGCTGCGTTGACGGACAAAAAATACAAAACCTCTATGCTAATTACGATACAGTCAAATATTGGCTTCTCGAATGATTTTACACCAAATTCCATTTAGGTTTTTATAAGGAACAGTGCATAGTGACCCAATTTTTCTAATTTTAGATATTTTATTGATCTAAAGTTAAAATCAATAGGTATTATTAAATATTTTGATAACATTAATGGGCAATATTAAAGATGTCTATAAGAATTTGATATTTGAAGTAAAAATATAAAAGCAACCTGAGCAATTTATTTGTCGAGCGTCGATAGTAATTTTATGAAATAAGTACGTGTTTCCCCGTTTCTTATACGGTGTGTTAAAAAAGTAATTACATAAGGGTTGGCCATGGAATATAAAAGTAATGTCAACAGCAAGCTTTAGAATTCATTAACCGTCTCATCACTGTTTCCATAAAGTTCCCTTTGAAATATTTGTTGTATAAATAATATGTTGGTGGCACTGGCTTTGCGTCAGTTTTGACACAGACTGACGCAAAATCTAACCTGCTAACCTCGATTTTGACATAGACTTAAAGTGCCACCAACATATTATCCATACAACAAATATATCAAAAGGATATTTATGGAAAAGCATTTATAATCACCCGGTATTATACGCTGATATCTGATTGAAAATTCTAAGGATTGCTGTCTTAAGCTTGCTGTCGACGTTAGTTTTATTTTCCATGGCCAACCCTTATGTAATTTCTTTTTGAACACATGGTATCAAGGTCTCTTGAATGTAAAACTTGTATGTGCTTGAGCAAATGGCTTTTGTTTTTGTATGTGATGTACGAATTCTTATTTCAATCGGTCGTTTTCAACTAGGTTTATTAGTCATCTATCAACTTTCAACAGTCCTGATCAACACCAATTTGATATTTTGTTTTAAGGTTTCAAAAGTTGCCTAACACATTTTTTATAGCTATTTATATTACTAGAGAGGAAAATGTATAATTCCCTCCCGCGTATGTAGTTTGATACTCTAGTGTTAACGAGAACAGTGCCTAAACGATTGTAATCAAGCAAGGGAGGAAATGACATTTTAGCCCAGAGCTATACATATGATACTTTTACATTTTATGATGCGACTATCTCGTGTATTCAGCTGCATTCAAAAATATTTAACTATGAAAATTAGGAGGCTAGTTGATTTATTATTAAAAACATTGCCTCCCGTCTTTAATGACGTCAATGGGAGTCAATATATTATATTTCCTCCCACTGCCATTGGAAACCGACCAGCGTACCAAACGTACATTTTCGGGAAACCGCTAACAGGCGACAGAAAATGTCACTTTCGTATAAAGACTTAAAAAAAGGATTTTCGAACTGAACCAACAAAAAACGCTCAAGTTGCAATTTGAATAGAAACTTGGTGTCAAACAATTAAGAAATCCAATGCTTCACCCTATATACTTAGGTAAGTTACATATTTTCGTCATTCAGCTTCATGTTAGGCGTATTTAATAGTAGATTGTTCTACAAGTTAAGAAAAGTGAGAGTTTTTTAACATTCAATTTACGAGTGAACGATGCAAAGCGAGTGGATTAATTTTACACGAACATGAAAAAATCACTTTTATAACATATTCAGCGTGCTATTTTTTCTAATACCATTACAAAAACCTACCTTCGTGATAAAAAGCTCAACTTCAGTGATAAAATATGTGGAAATTAATATAAAAACAAAAAAAATTAATTGAACTTCCAAGTCCCTATACCTTTTTACTGAAGGGACTTTGTACTAAGGTATAATCGGTTTATTTAACCTAAGGACTCTAAGACCAATCGGTGGCCCATTCTTTTTCGGACACCCTGTACAATTTTTATCCTTCAGTTTATTTATTTACTAACAGCTTACATCAAAACAAACTAAACACTTTTGGTTTTGGTGAACGGTGCATGTAGCTACAAGATTTAATGCACCTACAAGATTTAATTATCAAAAAACCTTCAAAAGTGATAAAGTATGTAGGTTACTATTGTTAACAAAAATTTAAGCATTTTTAGATTGCGATTACGAATTGACACGACATGATAGTTGGAACTTTCTAGAAAGTTCTACTAAATACAACTATATGACAATAATTTCTATTGAAAGTAATTGAAAAAGTGATTGATGTTGTACAATTACAATTACTAAGTAATTGGTAATTGAATTACTATTTCATGTGAGTAATTGAAATCTCTGGTAATTCAATTACTTCATTGGACGGTAATTAATTAATTACTTTTTTAAAGTAATTTGCCCAGCTCTGGTAGAATGATATAGTTTTGACCAGATAAAAAAGAGAATTTCCAGTTCAAGTCTTAACACACACACATTTTTTTCTTTTTCTATAAGACCTCTTTTTACTCATTCGTTTCATGATAGCGAGGTCCTCCTCTTTTCCTTAGTCCCAAAGAATCTCATTCCATTATTCGTAAAAAGTGTTCAAGCCATTTTAAATGTGATTTCTATGCCAATCTCTGTTTATTTTGATTTATTAAATTTTTGTTTCAATTATATTATCTGCCTCTGAAACACCTGCATTAAGATAGCCCGTTTCAACAGAATGTATTTTTCTTTTAACGCCTTGATTATATTATTATTTATATAGTTTCTTGCTTTGTTTTAATTTAGTTATCCCACTAAACACTATTTAAACATTCCGAAATCAGTTTCTTATTCAGTTTTTTTCCGGAATTCCTAGTCCGTGTTTTGTTATAGTTGTTCCAAACTTAACTAATTTGGTCGTGATCTTTGATTAATGTAAGAAACGCTCACCCCAGTCTATTACCATAATTATGTGTTTAGTTAATGTTTATATTCAAATTACATTAATAATAAGCTGTCTTTATTGCGTTAAGTATGAACTCCAAATCGAATGCAAGCTGTTTTACTACAATTTGTCCATCTAAAAAATGTAAGAAATGGATAAGCACGGGTTATTTTTTGTTATACCTATTTTTTAACTAGACTCCTCCAACCATGCAAGGCGCATTCTAATAAATTACTATATTTACAAATTATAAGCATTTGGTTACAGAGCCTTTGAAGTTGAATAAGTTAATTTTTGAAGAAATAAGAGCGATGCTAAGAAAGTAGATCTTGAAATTCATAACAACCATGAATATATTATTTAGAAACTAACAGAGAGCTTGATATTAAAAATTCATGTATTCAATAAAAAGTGTTCTTATTAGAAAAATACAAGGATTATGCATTTAAAAGAAAATTCATAGGGTAAATTTTTATTTAAAATCAATAAAAAAAGTGTTTGAAGTAAAGCAGCAATTTGAGCTGTGCTCTTATAGAGCATACGTACATACGTACATGCAGTCGAATGACATAAGATTACATTATGTGCGAGCATAAATAATAGTGGGTGATTTAACTATACTGTAGTGCCGCGCATTTGTTGGTCGAGTAACAGAAACAGTTGGCGAAGCACGAACAGATCACAGAATACCTGGAAATCACGATAGCATCTCTCCTAAGTACTTCCAAGTCTAGACGAGTTGGTCGACAGTCTTTAACCATTTTTCGAGCAATTTCCAAAGCGAACAGCCAACACAAAGCCATTGGGTTGCTAAATCCTGTAAACAAACAAACTTGTAAGAAGCGTGAAATGAGGTGATTCTTAAATTGTATCTTGCATAGCTGAAACTGGGTCAACTCTGAATAAGCTGAGACACTGACACAAATCATAAGGTTATATTGGTAATCAACTTTAAGGCAACATAGGGGTAGCGTAGCGGTCATCCCGGTGAAGACTTCCTGGTAGCTTTATTAAAGCTCGACAAACCTGCAAGTCTCAAAGCCATTAGAGCAATTTGATTGAAAAATGGATTCCGTTCCGTCGTATGGTGATGCAGATAAACCGTGAATACATTTAAAGATTACATGGACAATTAGGGTAATAATTAAGTTCGAAGTCTTCGAAGTATTTTTTATGTATTTCGCCCCCAAAGGTATTGATTTTTAGGTGGAGACAGGTAGCTGTCAATTATATCAACGTGACAAATTTACAGCGAATGACACAGATTAGAAAATCATAGAAAAACGTTTTTGAGCGCGGCTAAATTCGAGTGTAGAAACAAATTGGGGTTATTTTAGATTAAATTCGAAATAATTAACGTAGAAACTATGTAGGGTTAACTTCAAATATAAAAATAATAGCGTACGAATTATGCCGGTTTAATGTTGACACTTTAGAAAATTCGGTAATCACTTGTGGTAAAAATTAAATATAACTAAAATTAAACCCTGTATGTACCAGTGTACCAAAACAGCACACGTTTGGGATTGAAATGCTTCTGAAAGATAACAGTTATGATAAATAAATTATATCTTGCAATACCTAACCAGTAATTACCTGAAATATAATGAGAAGTAATATCCACAAGAGCTGTTGAGCTGAAAGATTGAGTGAACGGTCAATGTACACTTAATATTAAAAAAATCTACTTTCCCACTATTGAGGTTGAACGGAAAACGTTCTTGTGAATCTAAAACTATTATAAATACCAACCTCAGCAAAGATTTTCATGTTTTAAAATTATTTTCTGGCGAACCGGTTCACATAATAAAATGAAAAATGTATAACCAATCTAACATTTAAAAGACTAAAGATTTGAACAAATTTACGGCGAAAGTAATTTTAGTAAAAAATAAAGGTGCACTAAAGAAGATTCATTTAATTATCCACAGAATGATCAGTGCGATATATTCAGAAAGTCTAGAAGCTGTTTACAGTGATTGCAGACGTTCAAAATTATTTTCCTATTTAGTTTCGGAAAATAACTCGTTCTGCCATTTTGCCCGTAATACAGTAATTGTGTTTCAGTATAGCTTATTATTGCTAGCTTTCACGATTCCATTAGCAAAACGTTGACACAATAGCAATCTGAAAATTTTACTTAGTGTACCCAGAGGCAACAGTGGAAGCTTCCGCTTGTTGCTTTCTACAACTGCGTTTTAATTTATAGAACAAAATGTCTGCATCTGGACAGCACAATTTACTCCGCAAATTGCTTAGTTTCTAAGTTCAGTATAAGAAATTCCTAGAGGAATGCACAAATATACACCATGAGGCAATTATATGTCACTTATTGAGACAGTTCTATTTGGATTAGAAACGTTTGTCCTCAAAAATGTATAGCAACATTGAAATACGACCATAAATCTGTATAAATATTATTTTAAGGTATCTTACCTGAGATTATTTACGGGAAAATGCATTGTTACAGCATCCAAGTTAAACCTATTTTGTGAATTCGCGAATGTTATTACGGTATAGTTAATACTCCATACGTTACTTTAGATCTGCGTTTGACAGACGCTATTGTCTGCAACATAAATGTAACATACAATTTGGCGTGACAAAGACCCAAATTTTATGTAACTTAATTTTGCGTTTATGGTTATTAACTAAGTTACGTTCTATTTTATATGAAGGGGCCTTTATATAGCATAGTTACTTCCGTTTTATTAGCTAAATTTATAGAGCAAATTCAAGGATAGGCCACGGAATAGTGCGGAAAAACATGCATTCATTTTAATTCAAGTGAAAATTTAGAGAACCCAACACATTCATTATGTGATCACTATTATTGGCCTCAGTGTTGTGTCTGATCTATAAAAGGTGTAATGAATTGGTACAAATTAAAATATTTTGTGTAATCTAAAAGTTTACTTTGTTGTATGAAGTCGTTAAATAATGATCAATTTATGAATAGGTACAATCGAGACGTCAATAAATTCGATTAATAAAACTCAGCTCATGCTTGTTTTGAATGAATTCGAAAAGAAGACCGAAAAACAACGTTTTTACTTCTGCCATCATCAGTGCTAAAAATTGGCAACAATCGCAGCAAATTGTTCTCGACCTTGATCTGCTCGTACTAGAGTATGGGCATCTAGACTAGTCCAATTGCTGATGGTTTTCAACCAGAAACACTTCCATCTGCATGCACCACTCGACTTCCAATTTACCATCTAATTTTAGGAAACAGTACATTTCTTCCCACATAGTAGGAAAATATGATCTAGACCAGTGATTCCCAAAGTGGGCGATACCGCCCCTTGGGGGGCGCTGGAATGATCCAGGGGGCGATAGTAGCCTCGGGTGCATTTAGGGGGCGGTGAATAAAAATAAGGGGGCGTTGAAACCTTAAAGAAGGAAGAGAAGATAAGAAGATTTTGAATAACCGTTCGTACATATTTCATCTGTTGTGTAACATAGTGTAACATTATTTTCCAAATAAACACACAAAATGCAAGTTACAGATTTATTTATATTAAAGACTATTTACCATTTTAAATGTTTTTATTCTTGCTCATACCATTTGTTACTTTATGTATTCAGTCTGTTTATTAAAATTCGTTTATTCTCCGTTTCTTTAATTTTATTTTATCACATCCTTTAATACACCATCCAGAAAGTAAATATCATTATAATAAAGGGTTTTTATTATTCAAATTTGCTTTTACTCAGAATAGAGGTTACATATACAGAAAAAAAATGGTTATTTTTAAAATATAATTTTCTCTAGCAATAATAATAATTTACACCAAATTTCTATATGATATATTTTATTATAACATTTCATATTCAACTTTTTCAGATAATTATTTGAGTTTGGCTTTCACTTTAGTTATTCCGATTGTCAGTTAATACAAATTAAAATCTAAGCTCTGATGTCACCAAACAATTATCCCAACTAAATCAACTTATATGCCCGAACCTTCTTAATAAACTATTCACAATGTAACAGTAACTGTATCTAATGTATCATTCATTAAACAATTCTCAAATATTTATGTTGTCCATTTATTGTATAAATCCCCCCTTGTACTTTTTAATTGCTAATTAATATATTCTTTCAAAATAACTTCCTACCTTGAAATACTCTTATAGATAATTATCAGTCTGAAGAGGCTACCACTACAATATCTTTCTGATTGTTCGCTTAAAGAATGTAGATTTCCAGCTGGCGCTGAGAATTTTTTTTCTGAAAAGGGGGCGGTAAGCCAAATAAGTTTGGGAATCACTGATCTAGACGAAAGAAACTACAGGCAAGAACGTCTTATACAATTTGCTATCCGACATAATAATTTTCATTGCTTGCTTGCTTGCTGGCTTGACGCCACTTTGAGAGCGAACCCGTGGGCGAATTGGCTGATTTTGGTGTCAATCGACTCAGGGCGACGCAAGTAAGCCAGTAGTAGGGTTTTAAAATTTTTATAAGTAACTTTTTTATGTGGATTTTTTAACCTCAAAATTAACTTGACACACAAAATGTATCACTCTTGTACAAATTGCATTAAATGAATTATTTCGCGCCCAATTTGGGTACAGAACGCTAGTTAATAATATCTTCATAGTACCGCTTTCAAAAAACATGCAAGACGACTATCGACTTGGACTTCCCCATGTAGAAGATACAAAAATCAAATAGATTGTATCCTAACAAGCGCTAGATAGAGGCCAACCATAAAAAATATTACAACAGAACCAAGTGCACTATCTGACTCAGACCACTGATTGCTAAGGCAGACATAAAACTGAAACTACGCAATACTGTACCTGTACAAACAACACCCTAAAGAAGTAGAAAATAAACTCATGGAAACAGAGAAACGAAGCATTACACAGAATACTCACTAAAAGACTGGATAAATGAAGTAATAATGACAGGAACGCGAGATTTATAACCTAAAAAACACTGGATGATAAAAGCAATAGAAGAACGCATTGAAGAAAGACGGAAAATAAAATGTTTAGGCATAGATAATGAGGAAAATATTAAAAAATTTTAGCAGTTGAACAAAGAAATCAAACGAGCATGTGGACAAGACAAAAACAAATATATCGATGATGTATATTCCCCACTCGAACAACACAGTACTAGAAGTGAACAGAAAGAACGTTTAGACAAAGTACGCACACAGATTATACAAGGCGGCAATGGAAAAGTTGTGGCAAACCTTTAAGAAATACTGCTGCTATGGAGAAAGTACTGTCAAAATTAAAATCGGAAGTGGAACGAGCAATAAAGGAACTGAAAAATAAGAAGGCTGCAGCTACATATGAAGTAACACCAGAAAATTTGAAAGCTCTATGTAAAGATAGAGTGGATACTCTTATAATGCACCTACTACGTCAAAAAGTATGGGAAACAGTTGAATGTCGCGAACCACAGAACAATAGCACTAATTCCGCACCCTAGTTAAGTTATCTTACAATCATTAGTGAATGGCTAAAACCGTTCCTATCAGACAAGCAATTATTAGGTTTGATGCCGTGAAAGTGAACGAGAGAACAAATCTTAAATGTGAGTTGCATTGTAGAAAAACAAGAGAATATAACATTTAAAGCTTTCCTATGCTTCATAGACTTTAACAAAGCTTTCGATAAACTGCAATGGAGGAAACTATGAAACTGGAAGAAATGGGTGCACCAATTCACCTAATAAAATTAATTCCTAACTTGTATGAACACAATATATCTAGAATAAGGAATAATAACGCAACTTCTGACACAGCTACAACGGAGGTGGAAATAAGGCAGGTTGCATTTTATCGCCACTTCTGTTTAATATATTGAAATGACCAGCAAGCAAGCACCACGTAGGGCGACTATAAATATGTGTTGGTAGCACCACGTTAGGATAGCTATTTTAAACTAGACCAATTCACCAATATTGAAATGACCAGCAAGCAAGCACCACGTTGGGCGACCATAAATATGTGTTGGTAGCACCACGTTAGGATAGCTATTTTAAGCTACAATGAATATACCTTTGTACTTTTAAATGAATGTAATACATTTGAGACTCTCATTAGGGCGGTTCATCAATCAAGTTATCTATTTTTAGATATTCAAAATTTTTATATCAATTATTAATTCAATGACTGTTATTAAATGTCAGTTTGACTTTTAACCAGCACAACAACACAAGACCACCAAAACCGACAAATATACCTTCCCTCTCATAAACCAATTATAACCTCACCAAAGCAAGTATTGTTATTAAGTTATTTTACTCAATTAATTGTTTCTTTATTCCTTATCAAATATAACTACCACAAACCTGACTTCCTTTCAGTTTTACAGCTACTCACATCAAACACCAATGATCCCGATGATTCTCAGCCATGGTCAATGTCAGCCTATCCCCAATGTACCTTCAATCAACCAAGGAACTTCCCAAAAGTCAAAACTCCAGGCTCCTGTAGATCCAATTTCACTCCTTGCGCTCCTAGTATGCGACCGTCGACCTCTGGTAAACTAGCAGATAATTCCCAAACTAATTTCCTTTTTCCACAGCCGCTATCCTTTAGCAACCAAATCACGCCAGCAAACCTTAGCAAACCGCTTCCAGTCCTCTGTACAATCCCCAACTCCAACAACGAATGTCAATTATACCTTGCAATGCACCAATAAATCCAAATCTATCCAAATGCTATCGTCTTCTTCTTCTTTGTAGCTAATTAAACTGTATTCCACAATCTCTTCACCGATTGTATACTCACATCAACTCTAGTTTATATTTTCGCATATTCACCTCGTAAATTTGTTAACAACCCATTTTATTTGCATATAACCAAATTTGATACAAATAAAGGCATCATTTCAAAGTTTTTTATTAGTTCTAAATAGATTTTTTCAAAAACGTCTGTAGGTACATAATTTAATTTGTCATTCAATCCTGTTTTTAAACAAAATTTCATCTTATATAGTTACGATTGATGCCCACTTTTAAAATTACCTAATCTGATCTATACATACTACAATTATTATTATTACAGAGCAAGCATATTTGCCTCATACTAACATTATCTTATCTTCCATCACCAATACGAAATACTCGAATGTTATAACTTTCCAAATAAAATTCCAATTTGTTTTTAATTAAATCTGCATTACCAAATTCAATTCAGCCAACAAATCTTTTTTAATTTTTCTAAATTTGAGTGTATCAATATACTAATTTTATTTCTTTTAATTTTAATTTAATATGATTGATCTCTATGTATCATAATAATATATAGCGAATACATAATTCGTAAAGCAATGCATAACTCGGACGGCGGAATCAGAATCGGTGGCATAAAAATCTATGGAAGATCAACTAATCGTACCGTAAATACTTTGGCCATGTATACCGGCAAAATGGAGGAATGAACAAACTTGAGGGAAGAATGGTTGGCAAACGGCCCAGGGGCAGGTCACCAACTCACTGAATGGATCAAATGAAAGCACTACTAAGAGTGGGACTCCACCAGGCTACGCAGAAAGGCAAAGATCGCAATGAGCGGAGAACAACGATAAAACAAAACATAGTACCACCAAACTCTAAAAAGAGTGAAGGAATGATAAGACCTTCCTTCGTGACCAAAATATGCGTTTTGTCGTTTTCTTACTACACCCAACAGCTTTCTATCTCTTTATATGCTTCTAAAATATTCGTTGTTCATTATATATTCCATGCAAGATATTCACAAAATTCTTCTGAGGGTCTACATTTTAAAAACTTCGAATTTATTCATGGTGCTGACTTTCAAAGCAGGGTCTCAGTACCTTAGGGTAAAACGAACTGCGTATAATTTTCTCATATTTAACAACGTAATTCTGGAATATTCCAGCCTTCTTATTTCTAGTTCGTGATCTAAATCTGAGGTTAGCCAGTATCACAGGTATTTCAATTTTCACACTCCTTCGACATGTTTCGTCGATATATTCACCCATAGTATCTGTTAGTGTATCCCCCTAACTATTAATTCGATTCATTAAGCGTTATACTCTTTTTGCGCTGCCTGAAACAGTCGCCGTGTCATATAGCAATTTGTTAAGCAATTTTCGGTTGACTTTAATACTGCCGGTTAAGTCTTCCAACGCTTTCTCAAATATCTACGAGTAAACATTAAACAATAACTGGAGAATTATCCAGCCTTAATGTGATCCGCATTTGATAGACATTTCATGCGTCCTAGGTTCTTAAGTCTTAGTGATGTCACTCATACAGGTTTTTAGTTAACCAACCCTTGGCGATTAGAATTTTTATCAGTTCTCCATATTTTAAACAATTAGTATTCTTTGATCGTAACATTATTGAAATGTGATTGATAAAATGCAGCGTCGCTTCTACCAGGATCTTCTCTAAATCCAGGTTGCTTCTTATTTAGAGCTACTTCACATTTCCCTCTTGTGAGGAAGGAAAGAAGGGTTGGCCTTACTTGTTGGAGTCAGTTGTATTAGGTGTCTTGTCAGCAGTACATTCCGGCCTAGGTCGGCTAACTCGCCGTAAGGGTCGGGATTCCAGCAAAGCGAAGAAAGTATGCTTAAATGAAAGCGATACTAAAGAAGTAAAAGCTCCAGGTCTACGATTCAGTATTAATCCTTGGGTTGGGCCTCCCCAAAGTTGGGATACATCTAACTTCCAAAAATAACACCACCCACTCGGGCTAATAAAGGGATATGTTTAACCAACAGTGTCTGCCAATAGGTTCAGTGCCACCAATAACATTATCGTAACAAGTAGTATTTAATAAATTCAATAAATATAATATATAAGACAGATTAAAATAACAGTCAGCCAAAAATTATTTAACCACTGCCTTAACTTCTCCTGAACCCGGTAACTGGTAACTGAATGTATAGCTTCAAATCGAAGAATACATCTGTATTCCCAAATGACTCGTCTATAACTACGCACTCTATGAAGCAGATATCCAAAGATCAGGGAATAAATAAATCCATATCCACAAATCACTCGTCTATTATTACACACTCTGTGAAGGCCTGGGTAAGATCGGCGCAAGAGATTGAAAAGGCCAACAGTCGACCCCAGAAGTCAGCTTATAAACCGATTACTTGACATTCAAAATTTCGACAGTACGGTAAATATCAGTGTAGTAAGGCCTTCCGGAGTTCTGCTATTCTCTAATGAAAATTCATAGTTGTTTTTGTAGTTAACTCACAGGCGTCGTACTTCTAATCTTTGAGACCCTGACATTGCAAAAAAATCTAAACGAGTGACAAATTAATACAAGCAGTTAGCCTCCCGTGAACTGTAGTGGAGCCACAGTCACTCCAATACTTCATTTGACATAATTTGGGCAAACTTACTTCAATTTTACAGTTATCGCGAATGTTAAGGAAGCCAAAATTATTACTCGCTAGAAAAGTGACTCTTGATGCAAACAGATAAATAAACAAATCAATTCAGTATGTGGTGGTTAACGCAGCTATTATAAATATTCCACAAAAATGCAGGTATTGAAAATTCATATGCTATATACATGTCTGTACGTGCTAAACATTTACATAACCTTGCAGAAAAAAAACACAAGACGTGCATTTCGGTCTGTGATGCGACCAACAAATGAGTGCGGCCTCATCGAAGTTCACCAGGTAACCTGGGAGTAACTTCTCTCGCAAACTTCCAAGATGGGCCTCGTAGTGAGCTAGCCAACGTAGTACGCGCCTCGCAGCAAGCAGGCTCATGGGATGGGCTGTACAATACCAGTGCAACCAGGTGGGATCGAATTCAATCAACAGGAGCATCCGCTACCGGTAGGGGGTCGTTCGTGCGTTCGCTAGCCTATCCGTACGTTAGCAACACAGGCAGTTAACAAGTGCTTGTTCCTATCGCAAGTAGCATTTCGCAGACACAAATGGGCTAAGTTTGAATGTCCCCGTCACCAGTAAAACGGCTAAAATATAAATCCCTAGATATGCCACGGCACAAGGAGGTTTATCTAACAACCACTAACCTTTAGGATGGAGTGCAGCCCTCATATATGCCAGATGCTTCACATGATGTTACGGTTAGCTTGTAGTTCTGCATGCATTAGTGGAAATTAATCAGTTGTATTTTTGTATTATTAACTAGATTCTACTATTCGCATTTATTTCCCCAAATACCATGTACATTCTGCCTGACTGGGTAGGCAATCCTATTTTCTTCTAGTGATAATAAATTCCCAGTCTGAAACTGCAGTGATGTTATCAAATGAGAACACTCCATACTACAGTAATTTTTTGTGGGTCCTCTTGCCAAATTTTGGGAAGTTTTCGATAACTTGAATTGATTGGCATGTGGCTAAATTCGTGCAATTAAGTTGTGTGCTCCTCGGCATAGTGCTTCAAACTCCAATTGGTTTAGCTAGCTTCATTGGATGGAGAAGGATCTGGAAGCACAAAAACCCTTCTTGACGTTAGAATTATTGTTTTGATGTTAGAATTCTTACGTCTAACGCCTCGGTGGAATTTTGGACCACCTTTGTCACAAGCACGACTACTTTTGGCTGACCTTTATCACCAGGTTAGTTTTCTGTAGCTCCTACATCCTTCTCGGGGTTTACCTAGAAATTTGTATGCTTTTAGCCAAATTCTTCCTGGGCTTCGCAAGTATATTGGAAATCATTTCGCGCTGCATTCCTTGGAAGCGCTGGGGAACGTCACCTACCTGCATTTTACTCGCTCGTCTCCTGGCTTCAAGGCAAGACACTTGCGATAACCAGCCCCTCAGACGGAAGCTGGCAATCGCTTCTCTTTGGACCCTCGATGTCTCTCCCTCAGGTGAGGAAAGGAGTCGCCCGCAGCCTCTAGCCTCCGGCACGTGCAATACGAGCCTACGAGGATTATACGAATTTGATACTGGGTGTGTAAATGTATTTGAAATTAGGTGTATTGATGAAAATAGGGCGTTTCATACGAATCGGCTCGGTTTATGATTATTAGCATGAATTTAATGCTAGCTACATTACTGTGCCTGTTAGAATACTGCATAACCTCCTTGTTCTGTCAATAGCTGCGCTAGATGTTTAATTATATGATAGATTAGAGCCTGGTCCCTTTCGCTGTGTTGATAGCTACGTTTAATTCAGTTACCCAGCGGTGAGCTTTGGCACGTTCCCGTCAAAGGTGGCTTGTGGGTTCGTACCCAGTAATGTATTAAGGGCCTCAGTTATTCAATTAAGCTATAATAGGACGTGTGAACTCACCTGAGTTACGGCTTAGCTATGCATTTCGGCTGTGACCGCTATATTTTGGCACTTATGCACAAGCTCAGCTTTGAGGTTATAGGCTAAATTTAACTCGCGTTTGAAAGATTGTGGCTATTGTACCACCCGCGGTTGCTTAACTACCAAAATTTAAGTAATTAAGATTCGGAACTATTAATTATGTCTGTTAGGAGCTTATTCAAGCCATTTACTTGAAACGTCATAAAAAGCCTAATGAGTTTCTTGTAGAAATCTCTTCGACCTCTGTATGGCCATGCAATTTGAAGGAATTTCGCGCTTTCTAAATTTTGGGTACCTTCATAGAGTCAGATAGAGCTAACAATCGGAGTTTATTTATTTATTTATTTAATTTGCACTCAGCCAACAGCCGTTAGGCCAATTACAGGCGTCCCTGTGCAGTTATGAGGACTTCCAACCCCACTAACGACTGTTATGATGTTGTATGACCGCCGGGACCAACTTTTTTCCGTGATAACCGTACCACGAGGCACGGAGAGATGCAGCCGTGGAACTCCCATCCAAGTTCTGACCAGAGACAGCGTTGCTTAACTCTGCTGATCGAACGTGGACGCTTGTTCAAGCTACACCACTCGGGACCCATGTTTATGTTAGCCTACAGCTTGCAGCGGTCTGTCCCGTGTCTCCCTGCTTAACATGGTGCGCGCTAATTTGTACATGCAATTTTGTAGTTATTTGCACGCCGGAATAATTCCTACGCGGTCGGCTTTGTTTGAACCTCCGCCTCACAGAGTTGCTTTTTAATTGATTTTATCCCTTAGTGGGCAACCTTAAAATCAGGTGTTAACCTGTTAGCTACTGTTTTTAACAACTCATTTTATTTATGCAGGTCACCTTTCTATAACTGCTTATGCCTCGCCTTTTTTAATGTGTTTACGCCATTTGTCTGCCAGTTGATGTATATTTATGTATGCCTATTTATATAGATATATCTACATGTTGTTATTTATGTTTTCACTATAGAGCTATTTGTTTAAATAAATGCTGTTACTAGTTTGTTTGCTATTATTTGGTTTGCTGAATTTATCTCCGACCTTGGGGAGGTCCGACCCAAGCATTTGTCGACGTCGAGAACCTGCGGCCCTCTCCCATAGTTTTTTTTGTTGCTTTGCTGGAACCGTGACTCTTCCCGACGAGTTAGTCTGCTTAGGCCGATAATTACCAGCCGGAAAAATACCAAATATAACTTTCGCCACCAGGTAAGGCCGACCCTTAATCCTTCGTCACAATGAGAGTGCCAGCACATTCCCCAAAGGTGAGGCGAACGGAGATAACATAAACCAAACATTACCAGCGCGCTCAAGAGATTTCGATGCTCCCTAATCCTCTATTCAAAGCTTGCTATACCAATCCTTAGTGAACCATCGAAACCATAAGGCACAACCTCTCTCGCTTGAAACTAGGACAAAACAAAAAAAAAGAATGGAGTAGAAGAAGTTCACGATATCCTGTTATCAACAATCAAAGAGGATATTGTCCAAGAAAAACTATTGGCGTGCAAATGTGCACCGAATTAGCCAATTCGAATATTGCATGCTGGACTACAAATTAGCTGTAACACACTTTTACGAATAACTTTAGAACCTGACTAATTAGACGAATCCATCCAAATGAATCGCAATTATTCGCGTTATGTTTTTAGTTAGGGGTATACAAATCAATTTTAAACAGACTGGTAGTAGAGTTAAGTTCTAAATACAAATGCCTATGTAATTAAATATATTCATTGAAATGTCAAGTTTTCCGTACTTGTAGTATTTTGGATATGTTGTTCTGCTATTTTCATCCTATGCTGGTATTTGGTTTTAAAATTCTAGTCTAACTTCTGAAAGCAATTTTGCAAAGTATTACTCCCATTGTTGTCCTGGTATTATGTTTAATTGTATTTTTTCTAAATTATGATGACATTTCTTATAAACTTCCAAATGTCTGTACATCGTGGACCTCTTACATGTAGGTTTACGTCAGTATAATTTTTATCCCAAATTACATCTTTCTTCTGTTACAGCTCGTAGTACCTTCCATTGTGCTTCTCGATATGGTCGTTTCTTTTCTTCGTTCTTTGTTCCTAACCCTGTCAAATCGGTTCCCTTTTCTTTCTTATATGGTTTTAGCTTTTTGCGGCCATATACATGGGTGGGCGCTCTTTGGCGGTTGTTTTTCGACCAACACTTCGTTTGTTGGCTCATGTATGGTTCGCTTTATATGATCGGACGTTTTCCACTGTTGAAAAATTTCGATAAAACATATCATAATAGACCACTGCCAAAAATGACATCATTCAGAGAATAACATGATCATATAAGTTCTGGAAGTCTATAAATGGGCGTTTCTTAAGTGGTATCTAGCCTCTGTTTATGGAGGAGTGTGGTGCTGGGATGTTCTAACCTTTCTGAACTATATATGCCATACTCGTAGTACGGGTACTCGATTGTTATGGTAGTATGTGCTTTGATTGACTGTATTTTTTTCATCAAACTAGTTAATCTTTGTAACTTTCGTATATGTAATTTTCTTCATATTTCCCTATTACATTGTTTTAATACCGTTTTCCTGTTCTTTCATTGCAGCTTCCAGCTAAGATGACCTGGATAATCTTACCACCCACGTATTCCACTTTTATATTTTTTATTCATTAATCTCCGCTTAGTTCGTTCAACTTTTTGTGAACTACTGCATATATTCACATATTTTTCGACAATTCCAGAACCCTTTATTTTGGTTTCTATTAATACTACCAGAGTTGTTTTCATTTGGTAAAGTTTGAAACTAATTTTTGCTACTTTTCTTCTCATACCACCATCCACGCTATCACATTCATGATCATTTTTCCTTGTCTAGGTAGTGGTTTCTTGAAATCCGCCCAGCTCGTTAATTTTTTTTTCTCATTAATACAGTTGCAACCAAATGGAAAAGCTAGCTCGATACCCCCATCCTTGAAGAACCAGGTGTTTCTTATTCGGTCTATGCCTTTCCCAGATCAGTTATCTTTGATAACTCCAGAGTCTTATCTACCCTTAATGTCGAAGTATCGCCTCTAACGTAAGGAACCATTGTATCCTGTGCTGATTTTGTCCATTCTAACATATTTCCTCCGGTATGTATCATATATGGTGGGCTTACCACTGTCCGCCATCCGGGTAGGCGCCTGATCGCGGACTAGCAACACCACACGGGATATGCTGAAGTGGAACGTAATATCTACTCATTCCCAAAAAGTTCGCACATCATTGGCCCGATGTATGTAATACTGACATTAAGAATTGCCTAAATTCGTTGATTGAAACACTAACACCCGTATGCATAGTCGTTCGCTGGAGTTTTGTTATGAATAATATGTTGGTGGCACTGTAAGTCTATGTCAAATTCGAGGTTGTCAGGTTAGATTTTGCGTCAGTTTGCCTGAAAAGTAACGCAAAAGCTAACCTGACAACCTCGAATTTGACATAGACTTACAGTGCTACCAACGTACTATTCATAACGAAATTCCGGCGAGCCGCTGGCGAACGACTATACATACGGATGTTAAGGTGCTCATAGTATTAATAGTAGATTATATTATAAGTGAGAGATGTGCATCATTATTTGCGAGTGAGAATTTTGAATCGCGAGTGCCCCAGCACGAGCGATACAATTTCTCACGAGCTTATAATGGCATTTCGCTCACGTGTGATATACGACGTTTTATCTTACAGTAGCAATTCTTGTGCCTAAATAGTTTTCACAGTCAGAATATGTCGCGAAATAAATTTTTAATTAGTCGCCTATGATTTGTGATATACGTTTGACAGTACTGAAGTGTGTTGTCAGTCTATGTCAAATTCAAGGTTCGTCGGTTAGGTTTTGTTTGTTATTTGACACAGACTGACGCAAAGCTTAACCTGAAAATTACGAATTTGGCATAGCTTGACAGTGCTACCAACAATGCAGTAGTATAAATAATGAAAACTCACTTATGAATAAAACTCCATTTTAGTCACTGAAAACAGTTGTATACTGTATGGTAATAGGCGCTACTGTAAGATAAAAAAAATTATTCAAGGTAGGTATATTATTGCAACAATAAAGAAATAGTTGAGTGGCTATATTTTATACCAGCTGTTTCAGTTCCGGCAATAATCAGGTTTTTGTCCTTGAATAGAAGGTATTTCGGCAGCCAAGCTGTAATTTTTCCTTTCATTTCGTGAAATGAGTAAATATGCCCTACCCATTGGATGCTAATTGGTCCATTAAGAATAAAACAATAAGGAACTGTTAAACTCTACCATTTATTCTCCTTATATTTAAATCTAAAAGGGTCGAGTCTGCATGATGAATGCAGCAGTGATGTTTATTTGTTATCCTGAAAAATTCTTTACTCTTCCAATATTAAAACGCTTCTTAAATATCAACTAACGAGTTGTACACTGTTTATATAAAATATTTACTTAAATTAGCATTAATTAGCCACATTCGCCTTGAGCAGAGGAATTATGTAGAAGCTCCTTGCTTACTTTTGCTTACTTCTGACAATTGTTTGCACATGCCCTGACTTTTTATTGTGATAAATATAAAATATGGTTTTGCACGTACAAAGTTGAAACACTAATTTACTTCCAAAACATTTAAAAAACTGCTTTCTAAAAAGATGCTTCTAAACCTGCTTTCTAGAAATATTCAATTCGTATGGACGAAATTTAGTTTTATTGTTTGGGTTTGGATGGGGTACATGTCGTATTGCTTGTAGAGCCAACAAAGTATTATCTTATCTCATGTCTCACTGCACTACGTTTACAGTCGCTGGCTGATTCGTGTACGTATAATACAAACTTTTTGTTATTTCAGTTTTAAAACACCAATATTGTTCTCTATGCAAAATTTATCGTGTCTGCGGCTGAAGCCATCCGCAACTTGCACGCGTCGTTCATATTTTTGCATTAAATTTGCAGAACAGAAGCCAACACCTACTTACTTACCTGTCTGCTGGTTTTAGCTGTCTGACGTGAAATTAAATAAAACAAAGTTTAGCAAACAACGCCTCGAAAGCGGGAATCTCTGTAAAAACAACTTGTTAATAATGTACGATATAGCGTGTGTTTCAGCAGCCAATCCCACGAAAATGAGCGACAGAATATCTACATGAAGCAGATTAAAGGATCACCCGCGAGAATTAGTGAATGCCGCTATGTTCGCAGATAATTTGCTCTAAACAAAGGAACAAAACATGACGTGACCTTCTTTGTTGTACAAGCAACATACTTGGCGTTTGCTCGTGTGTGCCGTTTAAATGAGGAGTTAATAGACTGCTGAAACGTCTTCCAAGAATATTAATTTCGAACTTAGATATGACAGGAATTTTGAAAATTTAGTTCAGCGCACTGCTGCTCAACTACGTGCTCACTTCCCCTAGTCGAGACAGCATTTTAACATTGTTTTTCTTGGGGAGACACTGAACTGTCAATAATCCATTAAAGCAGGGAGGAGGCAACCACAATAGAATAAACATTCAGAGTACCTGGGACAGAGATTAATTGTAGTAGGTAATTTAATTAACTATTATTCTTTATCCATTTACTTTTTCCGTACAAGGTTTTCCCTTAGCGCTGACATTGATTTATGGGGTTACGATTAAACGTTCATTTTGGGGCGTTTTGGTGACAAAACGGTTTGTAATTCTTTTCAGTTTGAGCTGCTCTTTATACATATAATGAAACATTAAAGCGGTTGCTTTTTTAACCCTCTTCATCGATCACGCCCATATCGAATTGCTCCTAAAACTTTGATTCCTTCAACTGGTGACTATACAAGCAGATACTCTTAGTTTTCCTCCTTTTAGAGCCGTCGACAATATCTCATTTATCAAGTTTTTCTGCTAATCGATAATTTTTGTTTGGTTTGCGACTCATCCTTTAATTTTAACATCTTCTCAACTCAGTTACTTAGGTATAATTAGCCTCACGTTTGAAAAAAACTGGCAAATAAATAAAAAATCCCACATCTGCAACTCTGCCAGACAGTTTCTCTAAGATCTAGTAATGGAGAGAAAAAATTACTTCGATTTATATTCGAAAACTATGTTAACCTTCAAGGTTTGTCTCTAAATAATGTGAATGTTAGCTTTACTCTTTTCCTGTTAATAGACAGGAGATAATTTTTGTCTTAACTGTAGCAAAAAATCCATTAATTCTTACTTTAGAAGAAGTAAATAATAAAATCGAATTAACATTATTTACAACAGATTCTACTTTCGGTGCTCTGCTTTCTAACATGATATCAAAATCATTTTACTGCAACCTCCACTAACAGAGCTCTCACATTGTTTTGCTAGTCTTATGTTTACTATTGCAGTGTTTGACACTTTTAGCTATCTATTTCTCTGAGCACATGTTGTATCTGTTTCAGAAGATGTATTAAAACCGCACCAATTGTTTATACTCAGTGGATGATTGACGACCTATGGTCAACAGATATATATATTTTCATTTTTAGTTCTTGTTACCATAAAGGAAGTATTGGATTCACCCTAAAAATTTGAAATTGAGTTTTCAACAGATCTTCACGTTTTAGAGTCCCGTGAACCCAAAAACATGTTTTTGTTCATTGGTCTGTGTGTCTGTCTGTCTCTCTGTGTGTCTGTCTGTCTGTGTGTGTGTCTGTTTGTGAACAGAATATCTCAAAAACGAAAAGAGGTATGGCTATGAAACTTCATATACATATAAGTTTTGTGTACTATCCAGATGCGACAGCAAACTTTTGAAGAAAATTGCATAACCGGAAGTATAGTGTTTATTCTTGTGATTTTTCAGTTTTTTTGACTTTTTCAAAAACGGCTACACCAATTTTTTTCCAACTTTATATTTTTATTACATTTTTAAGGTGTATTGATGTGAGATAGGTGTTTTCTAGTTGAATACTTCTAAAATGGGTTTTTTTTTGTTTTTTTTTTTATTAACCCCTATTTAAATAGAACACCCGGTATATTAGTACATTTTTGAATTCAGTTTAAAATTTTAGAGAAAATTTGTCTCTTGAACTAACGCTCCATTTGGTACCTACCGTTTTTGTAGAATTTATAATTTTTGAAGATTTCTGACAAATGCTTAAAAATTAAACATCAAATTTTTGGCTAATTATGAGATCACTGTAAAAGGAAGTTGTGTGCGTGTATCACACCAGATTTTTTAAAATGTAGACCCGTTACTATTGTCGTAGCTACTCGAATTCTCTCATTATCTCTAGATAGAGATGGGCGCGTGACGTGAAAACAATCGGGTCACGCCGGATCACGGAGGGTCCCGTCGTGAACATAAGTAATATTTGAATATCAGGCCGTAAACGTGAGTGACTATGTCCAAGGCGTAATTCACGTTTCACGTTAATTTCACGTTAAATATTTAGTAACGAATAAAAGACTGCAAGGGTTCCCGCTTTCCCACTGCCCGACATGTGGAAGATGTAGAGCTGGAGCGGGAAGTCATTGTACTTCTGTGTGGCAGCCTGCAGCGACGGAGTTTCGCACCTGTGTTGTGTTGTGAATGTTGTGTCTACAGTCAATCGCGTGTCTGCGTCTATAGGCGACCAAGTAGAACTTACTTTTAGTTCCTCGGGCGTAGAAATGCTTTTAAACCTAGAAATCAAAAGTGTTGCCTGTGAAAGCTAGAAGAAAACTAATAAGTGTAAGACTAACACCGTAAAAATAGCTAAAACTTAAATTCTTCTTATTTTTTTTTCTATTTTCAATAATAACGGCGCTAGACCGACTTTAAGAAATTAAGTAATTTTAATAGTTTGCTTGTATCTAATAGGCCTTGGATTTTTTCAAAGAAACAAAAGCACATCTCGAATAAGCTCATAAAACTGCAATTCTTTCTCCATTTAACCAAGCTTCTATCTTTCACGGTTTCCGAGGTCCCTATAGTGATAATGAAAAAAACTCACCTTGTATACATAGTGTCATACATAGGGATTAATTTTCACAAACAAACTATATGTCTTGATATGCAATATATTTATTTCAGGTTATTATACATAATAATACAGTTGTTATATATCTTTATTTACTCCTACTGTATAATGGCCATGAATTATGATTCATAATTCACGGTTTACAGCCAATCGTAAAATTATATTTTCATAATTCACTAGTTTGCAAGTTGCAACCAATCAGAAAATTCTATTTTCATTATTCAGTAGGTTGTAGCCAGTCACAAAATTCATTCTTATTATTAAATGACTTTTGCCGTCAACAGCTGCCACAAATGTCATGTTCGTGAATAGTGGCTGTCATAATCGCTCATATAATAATATACTATTACTGTTAGTAACCTAAATACGTGAACATAACTGTCTTATAAAACTGACCGATTAGTCACGTTAACCAAGAATGATAAACTTTAAATGTCATACACTGTGGTACAAAAAGTTCGCAATGAATGGGATTTCTATATCAGGAGATCAACAAAATTTCACGTCTAGAGGGCTGTGTCTCCATTTAAATTATATGAAGCCACAGCACTCTGGACGTGAAATGTTGTTGTTCGCCCTATATTAACGCCTTCATAGTTATAAACTAAAATTACAATAGAAACCGCCGCTTAACTTAAAAATGTTTGCTGAAGATTTTCCTCAAAATTTTTAGATTTTTTTATCAGAGAGCTAGAATTTAGGAATTTCAGCAAATCACATGCAATGTCGATAATTTTGCATGAGTGCAAATTGGTAATATTTATTTAAAAACGGCTATTAACTTTAAAATAATTGGTGGGCGGTAAATGCTCGCCCCTCAGGCTGCCGCTTCTGGTTCGAATCCCGGCGGACTCTTGAAGGATTTTAAAATCGTACGCCCCCCGGCTACCACGATAACTCCTGTGGTAGTCGTTAACCTCTAAACAAAAGAACTCTTTCTCAATTTCGACGTGCAAGGCTAGCCAGATACCTGGCTTAGAGGTAAAAAGGGCTCATAGAACTACTTTGTGGTTAAAACAGTCCACTGGCCTACAATAACTTTTCACGAAATGGTCTGTCTACTTGGTATATTACTATTGATAATGTGTGTGTAAGTTCAGCGTAAATCAAAATATTTAAATATCTTCTAATACTAACGACTCGTAAAATAACTATAGAAAATTTTGCCAACTACAGTGATTACTTAATCACACATGTTTAAAGATTAGAATTCAATATATTGGATAAAAGTAAAAAACGATTAATGAAAGTTCGTTGTGCAGCGAAATTATTTGTTGTATTCTAGCATAGCAGCAAGAAAAATAAAATCAGACAGAAAGAAAGCGAAAGCTACATTAATTACTGCACTTACTGTACAATTTTTGCGTTAGGAGTTTTAATTTATACGGGAAGTAAATAAAAAATCTGGAGTGATAAACGCGCACAACTTCCTTTTACAGTGATCTTATAATTAGGCAATAATTTGTTTTTACCTTTCCTACTACACTATATAGAAAATGTAATAATATACCGGGTGTTCTATTTAAAACAACAAAGTTGATAACGACTTTCGGTATAACCGGAAGTGATATCACAGTCAAAATATTGTAGTAGTAGTCGCTCTTACACATAAAATCCAAGGCCAGTTTCAGATCTTCAATTTTACTAGTTCTTTATATACGAGGGATGCTCTGTTAATAGTTAGTAGCAGGCCATGGAAGCTCAATTGGCTAGAAACAATTGCAACAATTGAATGTCGCATTAGTTGACATTCGTTAGCCACAACTGTCTAACGTTCCGATTTCCTTGTGAAACGTGATTAATTTTGTAAGTTAAGTAGTTGTGCATTTTTAATGCAGTTAAAATGAGCATTCCGCGAACTGCCTTTAGAGCTATGATTTTCGATTACTATAAAAGACAGTTAGGATACCAGCAAAGCCATGAAAATTTGATAGCAGCTTTTGGCGATGCTGCCACTTCATTATCCGCTGTTAGTCATTGGTTCCGAGAATTT
The DNA here is from genome assembly GCA_940337035.1 of Agriotes lineatus. Taxonomy (NCBI): domain Eukaryota; kingdom Metazoa; phylum Arthropoda; class Insecta; order Coleoptera; family Elateridae; genus Agriotes; species Agriotes lineatus. The sequence goes on from OW679197.1 coordinate 95,120,641, forward strand.
TGACGAGGGCGAGAGCTGCTAGAAGACGAAGCAAGACCTGGAAGACCTGCAGAAGCTGCCTGTTCTGAAAATGTTGATCGTGTGGCAAGCTTGATTCAGTCCAATCGAAATATTACTTATAGGGAGATTCAGAAGGAAGTGAAAATTAAATCATCTGCGGTGAATGCCATTTTGCATAAACATCTTGGGACAAGAAACCTAGCAAGCCGTTGGATACCGCATTTGCTCTCAGAAAGTCAAAAACAGGATCGAGTAGACTGGTGTAAATTTCTGTTGCAAAAATTTTACAGGGGAGTTTCCAAGCAAGTGGCATACATTGTAACAGGTGACGAATCTTGGGTATACAGTTACGACCCTGAAACTAAACAGCAGTCTAGTGTTTGGGTATTCGAAGATGAAGACTTGCCCACAAAAGTAATTCGTGGCAGAAGCGTCAATAAGAAAATGATTGCTGTTTTTTCCCGCCGAAGTGGTCCTGTTGCTGTTATTCCACTTGAAGATCGCAGAACTGTTAATTCTGAGTGGTACTGCGTAGTGGCTTTACCACATATGTTTGGAAAATTACAGACAGGTCGCCAAAAGGCCGGTTTGCGTAACATCTTAGTCCATCATGACAACGCATCCTCCCACACTGCTGCCAGAACATTGGATTTTTGTTTAGATTCGGGAGTTCAATTGGTAACTCAACCTCCGTATTGCCCAGATCTGGCGCCGTGCGACTTTTTTTGTTTCCAACTGTTAAAAAATGATGCGAGGTAAAAGATTTTCCAGCGCAGATGCAGCAGTTACAGAATTTCAAAGAATTTTTGAGGACCTTTCAGAAAATAAATTTTCCGAATGTTAAAAAAGTGGTTTCAAAGAATGCACAAAAGTATTAGTCTGAATGGAGAATATTTTGAAAAACAACAAAGATTTTTTGTTAAAAATGAACAGTCTTTTGATAACTAACGAAATGAAGTAGTTTAATTACAAATTGCCCTCCTTTGGATAATAATGTCAATAATTACTTTGTGTAATAGCTTCTGAAAACTTTACAGGGGTGGGTTCCGTTATGTAGTTACTTGTTTCTGAAAAATTGATTTTCTAATATTTTAAAATTTCATTTAAATCATAAGTCACAACTTATATCAACCAAATGTCAAAGCAGTTCTCAAATTCTAATGACAAATGCTCAATCTTTTGAATGGTACACTATAATATTAACTAATACAGTAAGTTCTTATTTGTTAATTAATTTCACATAGCTAACGACTTTATTTATTTTCTAGTTAGGATCTGATAAGAAATCACCCAACTCCGCAACTACACCCCTTCAAGCTCCTTACTGCAATGCTCCAGTCACCGACAGACCACTCGTTCCAATTGTCCAATATTAGCAAACCCCAAACTCCTGTCAGCAACCAGCAAACCTGGACATCCACCTGCCACAGTCAACTACTACCTGGGACGCTCCTCTTATTTCCTATGACACCCCCTTGGAAGCTCCACTCAACAATACATATGTTGACGTAATCCCAATTTACTTTTGATATATGTCAAATGTAATATCCCAAATAAAGCTAACCCAGTATGTTTCCTTAATACTTTACTTGTATATAATAATTCTTCTATCCATTAGTTTTGTCTACCATCTTCCAACAATCTTCTTTAGTTAATTCTTAATCACCACCTAGATTTGTTTTAATTGCCCTTTTATCCTAACCAAAATTACATGAATAAAACAGGGTTATCTTCCATATTTTTATTATACCAAAAATTAGTTTACTACATTTTTAAGTTTGGTATTTCGTCTATTGAAACAAATTTCCTAACTACTTCATTTTTATCTTTATGTTTTCTAGTCTAATTATGTATTTTAGTTAAACCTACTTAATTTTATATTATTTCGAAATTAACATTTGTCATTCATTTTTTAAACTGCATTTTATCCAAATTTTATTTTTAATTAGCTTTTGCTCGCGACTTCGCTCGCGCAGGAAACCTACCTAAGAAAGTACCTAAGGGTTTACTGGAGTACACCTACGAAGGTTCGAATAGGGGTTTGTTTTCGGAAAATCACGAAATACATGTTTGCTTATTTGTTTTTAGGAGTACTTCTATGAAGTTTCAAGCCGAAATGTCTAATCAATATAATTTTTCCATACAAAATTAGAACCCTCATTTTACCCCTTTAGGGGTTGAATTTCGAAATATCCTTATTCCTTGTATACATCATAAAGGAAACTTCTGTCCAAAATTTCAGCTTTATAGGTCCAAGGGTTTGGGCTGGGCGCTGATGAGTCAGTGAGTGAGACAGGACTTTAATTCAAACCATATTAAGCTTGTATCATTACAATACCTAATACCCTATAGAAACCAATTTTAGAGGTATTCACCTGGAAAATCGCCTATCTTGTATCAATACAAATTAAAAGTGTAACGTTTGAAAAAAAGCGTTAGAGCAGTTTTTGGCTAAATATAAAAAAAAACTCAAACCATACTTCCGGTTATGCGAGTTTCCTGAAAAGATTGCTGTCCCATCTAGATAGTACACTAAACTAAGCTATGGAGTTTTAACGTCACACCTCTTTTAGTTTTTGAGATATTCTGTTCACACCTACAGATACACAGGCAGACTCACAGACAGATCAATGAACAAAAATATGTTTTTTGAGTTTAGGGAACTCTAGCACGTTAAAAACTCAAATTCGAAGTCTTGGGGTGAATCCAATACTTTCTTTATTGTTAAGGGAAGTAAAAATTGGGTAATAATAATTTTGGAATATATAGCAGCTGTGGTTTCATATTTGAGCTTGCTTCTTATTATTGGCGACTTTTCCGATAAAATTTTGCTCTGCAGTCGATTGCAATTTCTTTGTTCCTCTCTATACATTATAAAAAATGCTTAGATTTTATGGGGCTCGTTCAGTTTCTAGGAGTGGGAGTACCCTTTTTTAAATTTATTCGTTGCAAGACTTTTGGATCTTACAATATAAGTAAATAATTTGTAAGCGAACGAATACTAAGATTTTAAATTTTTTAATGTTGCAAGGTACTTAAAAATATTAGAAATAACGTTATGAAGCTATGAACTTAAAGTTTCATTATTCGGAAGCAAGCTTTGAGTAAACTGAAAATATTAATAGCCTTTAAGTAAACTGATTAACATCCACATTCTTGCAAGTATTTTACATTTTGTAATCACTAAGATATCATTCCATGTGCAATAGAAAGGGGCTGTGCACATTTACTCGGGAGCTAATTCTGAAGTGAAGCAGCTGACCTTTTAATCTTGAGATTACTAATAGAAGCCTTTAGGTCGGCACGATGGCGATTCGTCGAAGATTCAAGTAGATAATTGTTCCCCAGAACAAGACCAGACGATTACATAGCTTAAGGAGAGGTTTTGGAAAAGTTACAAAGCTGCTTAAGGGTGCCAGATGGCTGAGGTCGAAAGATACATGTTTCGTTTTGAAAATAGGGCATTTCCAGTAGAAATTTCATATTTAGCAAAACGAATTTCTACAAATGTAGTGCATCTAAAAATCTATAAGGTGGATTTTATGCCTATTTTACCATTTCTAGAGAATTTGCTGCCATTATCTAAATTATTTATTATTTTATCTAGCTGTGAGCTGGCTTTTGGTAGTTTTATTTTTAATAATTAGTTGTCATGTTTAACATAATGTTATTATACTGGAACACAGCAAATACGAAAACTTTTCGGGTCTAACCTAAAGGTCAGGCAGGCAATCTGAGTTTAAATTAAGTAAATACCGACAGTGCACCTACTTTAATTACAGTAAATAATATTTTTATATCCTAAATGCACGCGATTAATTACCGTGTATGTTGATTCGTAATCTCTATATGCCACAATTTGTCACAAATGATTTTACGACTGCCAAACACGACATTATTTTTATATGCCACTAAATTTAGCTAAAGTAATTCGTTTCATAAAATTTTTGACATCAAATTAAAGAAAGCATTTTAAATGCAGTACGAATTAACAAATGATCTTCTGTCAATTATTCCATGGTACATATTTACTGAAAAAGTGTATTGGGTGATAGTTTTAGAACATCACATGTTCGTGAGTTCGTAAGCCAAACCGAATTACCTGAATTATAAATAAACAAAACAAAGCTCGTGCTCCAGTTTCGTTAGCGCTCGGTAGTTTTCAAAGTGGGGTCTCAGTGGTGCAATTTTCTTCAAATTGCAATTTTCAATTAATTTTAGCTCATCCATTATACAGACGTGTAGTGGCAGGTAAATATAAACGTACTAGAAGAAGAGTTATTATCTAAGGGTTAGTTAAGTTATCCCAGCAAATTTTAGGGAAGTTTCTATATCTTTATATTGTTTCCATGTGATGTAAGGGAAGAAGATTTAAAGTGTCTCAGACTTTTTAAATGAATCACTACCTCTACTTTGGAAATATCCGAAGAGTCTTTCTCAAACGTCAAAATAATCTTACTCTTACATGTAAAAGTCATAAATTCAACATAAATCATTGGTTCTAAGAAAACGTTTAGAACCTTTTTTAGTGGCTGCTGCTCCTGGCATTTAGAACGTAAATCTTAAATAATAATAATAAGAAGAAGAAAGAATATTCCTAAAGTCTATGCTTAGTTTTTCGGGATAAACAAAGTTTGCAGACAAATTCCAATTGACTCTAGAGCAGGAGGTATGTCTGGGAGCGTTTTTGGTTCGAGGCAGTCCAGAATACCTGAATGTGAAAACATAAAACCCAAATTACTTACAATTGAAAATAATGAACACACAGGATTCAATACAAAAATTAAAATTTAATCATTCAGAAGTGATTAAGCGAAGCATAGATCCTTAAATTAATGTGAGTATAATTTTACGTTCAAAACGATTACTTAGTACATCAAAGCCCGTGGATTCGTCTACGCGAAAATGTAGACAAAATTAAGAAGGAGCGCAAAAACAGAACTACAAAGGCTCTGCAATAAACCCTGTA